>VXBZ01005112.1:0-14227 GCA_013399135.1 Heliornis fulica | reverse complement strand
CCCTGCAGTGCCTCTTGCACCAGACAGAGCAGTGGCCAGCACGGCAGCACCGTCACAGGACAACACGCCTAACAAAAAGCTGGGGTTTGCTAGCACACCCCCCCACCATCCCCTAATTGCACAAGCAATCCTGCAGGAGGACTTCTTGTCATCACACAGTTGTCTAGCAGTAATATTTGTCCATCTGTTCGAGTGTATCTCAGTTTCCAAAGGCACAGCACTCGCTGCTGGGAGGGACGGCGCATTCCTGCTCTGCAAACCAGCCATTGATCATAATGAAACATGGCAAAACGCCAGGAGCTCTGGCCCCAGACAGCTCAAGGATTCACAGCTGAGCAGCTATTTAAATAGTAAAAAAACCCACACTGCCATACCTCAAACCATGCTTGGAGCTGGGTATCACTGAGTAACAACTTTTTGGGGTTATTTTGTTTTGGTTTTTTATTTAGTTTTTTTTCCTACAACACACTTAAGTCACGTGCAGTGTAAATTTACAAGGGCTGAAGCATAAAACCATGACTATACAAATAATAATCGTGTATAGAAGAAGGCTCTTTGACCCCAGACAGCTATTTCACTTAAAGAAGTACTTTTCCTTATGAAGGGTTTATTTGTTCTGGCCTCACTTCTAACGATGCCCTGCTACAATCACAAATGGATTGGGGGGTCTGCCCAAAGGGTTACACAGGGTGGGAATTGGCTGCCAAATAAACAGGATCTATTGTAAGTATGTGCAGGTTGGCTGCCTTGAAAGCAGACAAGAAAGATAAGGGGGCTGGAGCACCTTTCCTACGAGGACAGGCTGAGAGAGTTGGGGCTGTTGAGCCTGGAGAAGAGGAGGCTCCGGGGAGACCTTCTAGCGCTCTGCCAGGACCTCAAGGGGGCCTACAAGAAAGATGGGGAGAGGCTGTTCAGTAGGGCCTGTTGTGACAGGACAAGGGGTGATGGGTTTAAAATAGAGGGAGGGAGATTTAGACTGGAGATTAGGAAAAGGTTCTTTCCTGTAAGAGTGGTGGAGCACTGGAACAGGTTGCCCAGGGAGGTGGTGGATGCCCCATCCCTGGAGACGTTGAAGGCCAGGTTGGATGAGGTCCTGAGCAACCTGATCTAGTTGGGGGTGTCCCTGCTTCTTGCAGGGTGGTTGGGCTAGATGACCTCTGGGAGGCACTTCTAACCCTCATAATTCCATGATTCTGTGATTTTAGATGCTGTGAAAAGCTGCAAGGTCAGAGTGCAGTACTGAAACAGGAGGTAAACTGAGAGCACGAGCTCGCTGGCTGGCTTGACTTCAACACAGTACCACTGGTTCTCCTCTCACACAAATACACCATTGCACAAAGTCAGGTCCTCCCTCTCCCCACAGAGGTTACAAAATAAAACTGTTGAGACACGTCTGGCTCGTTATTTTAAATGTCACTAAACCCCAACCAGAGCACTGGAGGAGTTATTAGTTACATCCTTGTTCTGCACACGCCAAAACATTTGCTCTCTCATCAACAGTCCTCATCTATTCTGCTCTTAATTTACCAAGTTCTGAGCTCACAGATGGCTGCAGTAAGTTTAGTTTACAGACTAAGCACTGCAGAAGAAAAACTACAGTAATGAACAATGTCTTTAACAAGTCACGCTTAAAGGAGATCGATAACATCTAATTTTTGTAAAGAACGCAGTAAATCCCTCTTACCTGTCAGCTCCCTGCACTCATGGACATTCACAGCAATCTCAGCTCATTTGGATAAATAGAAAGCATAAACCTGATAATTTAAATCACTTTACTCAAGCAGATTCACTTTTTCTTTTACTGATTTAAAACACAGAATCTTTTGCCAGTAATTTCTTCGGCAGAGTACAGCAAACAAGCAGGAGGATGCACAAGCCAGAGTAAGCTGAAGTTGCATTTAAGCTACTACAGTAAAACTGGTGTAACTGCAATGCAAATCCCTGCAGCATTTGTACAGACTTAGATCATTTCAATAACGTTTAAATTACTTAATCAGGCATTAACAAAACAACACCAAGCCAAATTTCTATTTATGTAAACATTAATTCAGCTTTGACTCCAATAGAACTAGATGGGTTTAAAAAGTCATTTAAGTTTAAAAATTCAGGTCATACTACAGCCATTTTCTCACACAAAAATGATACAAGAAACGAGACCACCAAATTAAAGCCATAAATGGGCACATACATAAATCCAGAACCACACATTCACATTGCCCACCACAGACATATAGTGATGAAAAAATAACCATAGGGAACCTGCCTTGGAAACACCTACAAGTAAGTTATTTCCCAACCACAAAACAGTCATAAAAATTCTTTAGAGCATATCTTGCTCAAGAGATGCTACAGGGTTAAAAAAACATTACTGCAGAAGAACAACAGAGTGGAAATTCCCTGGAATACTGAAGTTTACCCCTATTTTCCAGCCCTAGAGATTCTCCACTTTCAGTTTTAGTTACCCAAGCAGCGTATGTGATTTAGCACTTTCTGTTTTGCAGCAGTAGATATATTATTAGATATGTGATTCCTTCCCCCACCCCTGCCCCCCCCAGCTCATTTTACAGGACACCAGAATGCAAAATACAAGAGGTCAGCAGAGGTCCCTGCAGGCAAGGAGGTGTCTTCGCCTGGGGAGGACAGAAGGAGGAGCTGAGAATCTGACCTCTCCAAGGAGAGACTAAATCCACTGAGTACCTTGTCCAATGTGGTTGAAAATGATGGGATGGGAAACCACAGGTAAGAACTATGAACAGCCAAACATGAGGCATTATTTGATAAGTATCATGTGCATTTCATTAAAAATGGACTGGTGATAGAAACCACGGATGGCCCCACACACAACCCACAACAGTGGATCACAAATCGCTTGGGTGTCAGGTTCTAGCACAGATGTCAAATATTGGGCTGAACTCCTTTAGTGTCACAGGACAGAGCAGCTTCTGCCCTTTGCTTTCAGTGAATATCTATATTGCTTTCAGCAATATCTATAACTATCAGCTGCCCAGATTATCCCAGTGGCTTGAAAAGATGCTGTTGAAGTGGGAAAATCGTGGTCCTGCATTTCTGCTCGTCCTCCAATTAAGGTTTTTAACGTCACCAAAACATGCTTTACGTAAATTCAAATCAAGAATTTATTACTGAGCTGCATTTGGTATTTATAAACTTCAGACAGAACAGGCTCATGGTTTATTCTTGGTTTAAGCCTATTGTAATCTCCAACCTATGATGGGTTATCGTGGTGGCTCTAAGTATTTAAAGCCAACCCCATTTTTCTTTGTCAAAGACTATGTCATACGAGGAGATGCTAGACACACAGACTGACTCATTTTCTCATTAGTTCAGCCAAGCATACACATCTCTCCCCATCCTCTCCTTTAATTTATGTTATGAAAAGATACATATTTTGAAGCAAATCATTTTCTCTGCCTGTTAAAACCAAAAAGAAGTTGGAGACTGAGAAGGCGAGAGAGGGAACAGCTGAAAGTAATCTGAATCCCAGCATATATTTAAAGGGAAGAACAATGGATATTTCAACTGGGAGATAAGTCACATTGAGCTTATCAAAACCACAGTCCTTGGATGCCACAGTTTGCATGTGGCTTGAAGATAAAGAAACAATGCTGCTTTCTCCCACTCTCTAATCCTTCACGTGGGCAGCTTCAAAGTACCCCGTAAGTGAAGGATGGATTTACAATCAGAAATCAGGTACATTTCTATTTTACAGTTAATTACATTCAGAGTATTTAAGAGGCACAGACATCCCAGTGCTTCCTGGTGTGGTTCTGGTCCTAGTTCTCGGTGCAGGTCCCTGGGCTCACGGTCGGGATTACCGCACCCGACACAGCTCTGCACCTCCTCATCCGCGGGTTCCTGCTGTGATTTATTTAAAGTGACATGGAATATCATTTCAGTTTAAGAAACTGCAAGGAACTGAGAGGATTGCAGGAATAAGTCTGAATGAAATCCCTAACACTCAGAGACAGAGACCAGGGCTGTCCCAAAAACCGAAGACAGACACCCATTGCCAGGCTCCCCAGCACCCCAGGAGTGCCCTGTCCCACTGAAGCCACAGACCGTTGCTCCCTCAGGACCACACGCTTTTAGACAAGTGGATTTAGCAAACAGAGCCTGCTCCTTCAGCCCCAGAAAGCTGGGCATGAGACCACAGGTAAGGACTTCTTCATCCCCTCAGTCAACAGGCAGGTTTGCTCTCCAGAAATACAGCACTGGTCCCTCAGCTTTGGGACGGCCGTACCCTCCATGACGCGCCCACGAGAGCCTGGCAGAAGGATGCACGAACAGGATCCTGCCCACACAGATGGAAACAAGGCAGCCCCCACCCAGGCTCAAGCCAAACCCCTGCACTGCAAACCAACACAGGGATAGCCAGTGCTGTGCTTCTCCCAACACACCCACCTTCCTCACACCACATTTAGTTGCAGGAGACACATCCCAAACAAAAATAATGCAATATTCAATTCAGATGCACTTTAAGTTGCGGTTTAGGGGGGAAAAAAAGCTCGTTATTTTTGAGCACATCAGAAGCAGTCCAGAGATTTCAAAGCATAAAGTGTGTAAGCAACAAATCCCAATTCCTGCTCTAGCTGCTCTGTAATATTTTATCTGGAGATCTGCCAAATTCGTCGGAAATTCAGCTAAAGTTTGATCATCACAAGTAGAACGGCTATTTTTGTATCCAACATGCTTATTATCAGGAATAAAAAGACAAATTGCCAAGTGAATGGCACTGTTATTATAAAGGTGGTATTTAAACAATTGAAGAACTTTGAAGCAAATAGAAAGCAGCCAGCAGATTTCCACGTTGCTTCAAAAGATGTTTTTATAAAGCCCCATTTTCCAATTATTTCCCCCAATGTGCCACGCTCTGTGGGTTTGTTGGCTCCCCAGTGCCAGGCTGAAATGTGTCCTCAGGGCCCTTGGAAAAAGAGAACTGATGCTATTTTAAAGAATACTCTTTTTTTAATGTAGCCAAAGCCATCAGGGCAATTTTCATGCATAAACATGGCACTCTGGTCACTGATGTCAGGCAGACATTAGCCAGGCCCAGCCTGGCACTTCCCCTTGGCTTTTCTTTATAATTCCCATTGCAACCTGGAAACGGGGCTCTCCAAGCAGAGCAGTTCTCAAGGGATTATCGCTGTTGAAGGATAAAGTAGCTCGTGAACATGAGGAGCAGGCTGTGGATTTCATCCACATCATCCCATAAAAGCAAATAAATTAAGATCTCACTTTCTATCTCACCAAGTTCTCCAAGTTTGCAGCAGGAGCTTCCCACGGCCGGCACACATCGCCCATGCTGCTGCCAGTCACCCAGCTCCTCACCTCCCTGAATCACACTTGCAGACACCAACTATCTCCAGATGCCCTGTGGCACCCTGGGGTGCTGATGGTGTCCTTGCTCCCAACTCCAGGTAGTAAATTATGATCTGCTCACAAAACAGGCCATTTCCTTAGAATAAACTTTTCTTCTTGTTCCAACAAGACAGAAGATTCACAGGTTAAGAACTGGGCAGAGATGACACCCCAAAATTAACAACTTCTCTAAAGCATTTTGAAACAAATCAGATTGCTCCACTTGCATTTTCTGCCATAATAGTTCCTATGGAAACTGCAAAATGTGCTTTTCCCTTTTGCCTACAGACATTTCACAGCCTGGGCCAGCAAATGCCAAGAATCTCAGTTCTCACCTGCGCTTTTTTTACCCTCCTGGGCTGACCGACAGGCTGCAGGACAGGAGAGACAGGCAGGGGTGGGATCTGCAGAAAGATGGCCAGGGAGCAATAACAGAAACCATCTCACTCTTCTCTTTGGGCTCAATACACAGTTTACTATTTTTTCTAGTGCCTCTTTGCTTTATGTCACGACAACACTACCTTAGCAAACAAGACTCATCACGCTTGGGGTCCCAGACAGGTAGATTTCTGGCAGCAGAATAAGATAACAAATCATTGTGTTTACAGTATGATGAGTTATTCTGTAACATACTTGCAGCAAGGAAATGAAATTGACAGATACTAAAATGAGTATTGATAGCAACAGCTTGAAAGAGGAAAAAAGAAAAAAAAAGAGATCAAGAACAAGAAAATAAAATCACCAGGAGATTTAGCTTCAAGTGCTCTAAAATCCCTAGATGGCACACAGGACTGAGAACAATTGTCAGGGAGGCAAGTGTTTGGGGAAAAGCATTTAAGTGGCAAAATAAACAGAGCTTCAGCCAAATTTAAAGCTCTCTGAAGAAACAAAGCCAATAACACAACTGCACATCACCAACTGTATCCCCAGGTAGAGCAGTGATATCAATCGACACAGATACCATCAGGCTGCTTCGTAAATTGTCATCAGGACCAAGTCCTACTAACCCTACACTATCCATTTTATTAAACACAAGACTCTTTAGACAATATTCTGTGAAGAAGTCATTAGAACATCCAAGTGTAAACATGTCACGAGCTGGGAAACAGAACATTTCCCTTCTTACCCTGCCCCAGTGTCTATATCCAATATCGAAGTGGAAACCGGGAAAAGGTTTGTCAGACACTGCCCAAGAGGCTGGACAGCAGCAGGACAGCAGATCAGCTCCTCCTTGTCATATAACAGCTCCAGGATGGGGAAAACACCCACACCAGTCCACAGGCTCAGTGCTCCACGTGGGACATGAGCCAAAGGACAACCAAGCTGTGATGGTGCAGATACAAGTGCCAAAGCCCGTTGCTCACCAGCCTGAGGCGCAGATGAATTGATCTTACGCCTCCTTACGAGGATCCTGGGACACAGGATTGTCTCTTTGATGTGACCCCACGTTTGTTTTATGGGGGAAAATTGCTTTGCCAACAGGATTTGAACCAGACCTGTAACATCAGGTTTAAATGCACGAGGGGGAAAAATGTGTTTTCAATTCCCTCTAATACCATGTGGCTCTGCAGCAACACGACCAAGGTGAACCTCAGGGCAAACATTTCCTTCTGCCAGTCTCCTGATCCAGTAATTCCCATCTTTTTTTGGGAAGAAACAGCTCTCTAACCCTTCTTTCACTGATACCCTTCCATCCTACACCTCTGCTACCTAAGCAGAATAGCACCTAAGAGGCTGCATAAAATGAGCTGTTTTTCTCTTCCCTTGTTTCCTGAAGATTTTTGCATGGAGATAAAAGTGTATTAACACTGAATGTTTCCTGGCCTAATCTTGCACAGGTAAATTGAAATGGTGTTTCAAAGATGACATTCTTTACTGTGTCATCAATCTGGGTAACCTAACTCCAAGAGACATCTGTGGATAAACATAAACAGGAAAAAAAAACTTAACAGGAAAGAAAGGTATCTTCGAGAAGAGGATTTGGAGGAGATGATGGTCAGGGTTGTTTGGGGGTAATGACCCTGGGAGAAAGGGGCAGTGAGCTTCCAGAACTTTGCAGGGGGCTGATGATTTATGAAATACTGATTCAAAGTGTGTTGATATTTATATTTGAGAGCATTAAAGATAGCACCCACAGCCATGACAAGCTCTCTCATACAGATACACCAGCTCCCTCTTGCATCCAGTAGCAGACTTGGTCCCTTCCAATCTCCAGCACAATGAAAAACCATCTGCTTCCTTTTGCTCTTCTGGGCTTTAACCTCAGCACCTTTCAAGACAGAAACCTTCAGACACCAGGTGTGACACTGACACCTCAGATACACGATGCCTCAGATTTGCTGGAGGGAACATGTCTCGGGTGATCAGCCCTTCCCGCTGTTTACTGCGGGTCCCTTCCGCTGTGCTCCCGCGATCCCTGGCTGGGTCAGGTCAGGATCTTTCCTGCCACCAGTGGGTTTTGAACCTTTGTGTTATTAATGCCACAAATAGAGAGGTTTGCTCACCAGGATATTTCTAGATAACTGCCTGGAGAGATCTACATCGTTCTGGGAACTTGTTGAGGTGGTCCTGGCCCCTTTCCTGCCCCCTGACAGGTCTGGCCCCTTCCCACCCTCTGTCATGGGTGATGGGGGCTCAACCCTGCACAGCCAACTGCAGATAAACATGGGGAGGGAGGAGGAGAGGGAAAGGAGGGGTGATTTTTCTGCACCCAGCTCTCCCCCTGCTGCATGTACAGCGTGGACTCACTCTACTTATGTGTAGCTGGATGTATATACAAACACACATCTCTACATATCCCAAACAGAGCTCGTTATTCTGATTTTAATTATTCAGTGGCAATTCTTAACAAGGCTTTGAAGGATTTTTTTTCTGCAGAAGCGACACACTGAAGGGATCCCAACCCCACAGGCACCGAGCACTTTCCTGCTCAGCACATTCTGCAAGGCCCAAGTGACTCACACAAGAACATGGCAGCAGAAGAAATGTTTTTATTAATTATTTACTCATCTTCAGCATTTCAGTGCCACACACTTAGTGTAACTTTCTGAATAAATGATTCAGTCTTGACAGCTCCACCTGAGCACAGCACAGCTCAAAAGGGAAGACAAACCTGTGCTGCACAACACAGACCCACTAAGTCCTTTTCCTTCCTCACAACTCTTGATATTTTCATCGTGTTTCGACCCAGGGAACGCTCCTTAGCATCAGGTGATACAAACCAGCAGGGCCCAGTTACAAATCCTACAGAAGTCCCATCACCAGCCCAGCCTTCTCCAGGCACAGGAGCACCACAGGCTCAATGTACCACTGAACAAGGGTGTCACAGCACCAGAGAAGCTTTAACAGAAATACCCCAGCTCCAGGCTAGCTCAGCACTCACCTCATGCCAACCCCCTCAGCTCCACCACAGCATCCAGCCCCCGGCAGCCCAGCTGGGGAAAGCCCCCCCCAAACCTCAGCACACTCTTGGCTCCTGCCCCAGGTGCCACCAATCTCACCATTTGCCAAACTCCTGTTTTCCCACACTGGATACTGTGGATTTAAGGGGTTGTAGCAGAGGTACAATAAGGCAGTTTGAAACCCTGCTGAGCCTACAGCTCAGGCACTGCTGCACAGCTATGAAGCCAACAGCGCATTATGGAGCAGAGGAAACCATACAACATCAATGCCTGAGGAAAAAATACCCATAATATAAACTAGTCAAGGGGATTTTTGAGTTTTCTGCAGCATTACCTTAGCTGGACCAACCTCTCCAGCCCAGGGCATGAGAAGAGCAAAGCATGTCCTGCATCAGCCCACAGCCACTCACAGCCCTGGCCCCAGCAGCTCTGTGTGACACATGAGCAGCACGAGAGCAGTAACAGCATCACACCCTGTGCTGAGGAGTAAGGCACCTTGATCCAGCTCCTGCAGAAATCAGTTACTGTCACGTTTACAGAGGCATTTGGCTCCAGATCTACATACACCCCACAAAGGGATATGGGCATCCTACTTGAAGGAAACACATTGGCACGAAAAGCTGCTCTCTCGGTCTCCTGAGATCCAGAGACACATGAGAAGGTGCCTCCAGGCTGGGATTCCCAGCATGTCCGAGGCACCTCATGCCATAGGCACCCCCCTCTGCTCAGCTCCACACCCCAGCTCAGACCACAGCCACCCAGACCAGCCCCTCACCAACCTCCATGCAACAACAGGGATAATGGCAGGAAGAGGCAACCAGAAAATTTCCTAATGGATTATAAACTACAGAAAGAACATTCCTTGCTATGTAATTAATGGAAATTTACCATTTTTAAGCTTCCTGGGGGAAATTTTCCATGTCAAATCAATTTGTAGGTAGGGCCCAAGAGGCAGAAAATCAGAACCGCTTCAGTGTGCTTCTTCATTAGGCTGTTGCTGGGGTTTAATTTTCAGTCACGTTCTTTGGTGACTTTGATCTTTGATGACAGTGTTAACTCTATTTGGTCCTCAGTACTGCATTGATTTTAAACAGCCTTTTGAGATACCCTCACTAATTATTTCACTGGATGTTTAATTAAATCTTGTCACACAGGAATAAGCTGCTTCTTGGAATAGCTGCTAAACATTATACAACACGTAACTGGAGAAAAAGGAGGATGGATAATTATAGCTGGACAGACAAGCACATGGAGGAAAAGCAGAAAACCATTTCTAAATATGAACTTAGGCACAAGTGCCTGCAAACCTTCCCAGCTCCCTTTGTGCACAGAAGCAGCAGACTTCTTGCATTCATCCTGTTTTCCATCTAGATATTTCTGTAGCACGCGATTCCTTCCCCAAATCTCACCCTGATTCCTGCAGTATAGGCAGCTCTGGCATTCACAGCTTTCCCTGGTGAAGCTGCATTCCTTGTGCTGTGAAACACCCTTCTCCTAAACTGAAACCTGCCATAGTGACAGCATGTGACTTCAGATCATCTAAGGTACCTCTGCCCATCCTAGGGACAGTGCCATCCCTGTCTCTATTCTCTTCAGAGAAGGTACAGTGGGGCAACACACCCAGACTTTCCTTCATGGGTACTGGGAGATAACAATATGGGGAACTATGTAGGGAAAGAGTTAAAAGAAGAGCAGAGGAAGACAGAACAGAAAAGAGAAAAATCAGAGAGAATTGTTTTTTCTCTTAGTGATGTTCAACCAGAATAACTTGGGGTGTTAGCGTGTAAAAATACCACAAAACAGCGCAGACAGTGTGAACTTCAAGCTGTCTCTCTCCCGTATGCAAGAAGCTTAGCAAAGATGCAGATTAAAATATGCTTCAAGGCTCAACATGTTCTGAATGGAGAATCTCTGGAACACTGCCAGAAATGTTTAATATCTGGAAGGCAGCAAATACATTACAAGGCCAAGACCCACGGTCCATCTACTGCACCAAGGAGCTATAACATCACCACGGCACTCACGCGTACGAGGAGCTTCAGTGGAGCTTTCTAAAACACTGGCTCATGTGGAAACCTCAGATCACTGCTTCGAATCATCTCGACTGTGTGACCCCGTCTCCTGCATGCCCAGAAGAAGAAACAGCTTCTCTTCTTCTCTGAGCAGCAGGAAGAGCCCTGTAACCCACCACTGTGCCTGTGGGCACAGCCACCCTTGTCCAGAGCTGAGAGTCCCTTGGAAACTGTGGGTGGTTGGGGGTCAATGGGAAGAAACTCGAGATAATTAGCACAGACAGTGCCTGGTCCAGCAGTCCAAAGAGAAGAGCTGGTGTGGAAGAGAAGGGAAAGTACCCAATTTGTGTGCAAACCTCTGTAACCAGACATCGCTCCTGCCCTGGCTCTGAAATTGGGTGTGTGCTTGTTTCTGACTTCCCAAGGACCAGCAGTGCCACACTTAAAAAAACAAAATGAAATAAAAGTAACCATAATGGGGAGATAAAAACATTCCAAAGTAAACAGTTCACCCAAACCAGATGTGAAAGGGGAACAGAAGGTCTGCAGGGCTCTGCCACAGAGCCTGGTCATTGGGAGGTCCATGTGAGCGCTTTGGAGGAGCGGGATGCAGCAGACACCTCCGGGAGGTAACACCAGAAGGGATTTTCCTCCCAGCTTCCATAGGAACAGCGGGCAGCGACCCTTTACAGGCTGTGTTTGAGTTCACATGCAGAGAAAAACGAAAGTCCTAGCAACACAGTTTCTGATTCTGCTGCTAAACAGTAGGAGACACCCAGGAGGACAGGGGGCAGTTGTCGAGCTGAGCAGTGAACATCCCCTTCACACTACAGGACCACACCTGCATGTCCCTCCTCCCAGACTGCCCCAGGCTGTTGCAGCAGCCTCATCCCATTCTGGAGGGGAAGAGACAGACAAGCAGAGGAATATTGCATCACTTTCCAGAACAAGTTGTTAAAGCTCCAGAAAGTGCCATCTGATGTACCATCAATAACTAAAATTAAACTCTCATTAACACGCCAAGGACCGAGCAGCAGCCAAGCCTCGGCGTGCTCTTTGCAATCATTAAGGTCTCAGATTGTGGTGGTGTGACAGCCCCAGTGAGGGCTGAATGCTGGGCTGGGGCTGGAGCCTTCCTGCATGTCTGGCCCCCAAAGCTGGGGCACCAAACCACCCAGTCCCACGGGTCCCCATCTCACCCCATCGTGTTGCAGGATTGTGGCTTGATGCTGCCAGTTCAGGTGGTGCCACCCTGTCCCTCCTGTCACTGCTGAAGGGTATCAAGGGGCTGGCAGAGAGCAGCTCCTGACATGGGGATCCCACAGCCAGGCAAAGGGCTCTCTGCCCCCCACACTGCTGCCCAAGACATGCCCTAGCACAGGCACAGCAATTCCCTCTGGTGCCCAGCTCTGCTCCCAACGCTGCTTGGCATCACAGAGCACCGACAATAACCACGTTACAAACCTGTCCCTGCTCCCTGGTGACCAGCCCTACAGCCTGCCATCCCTGCTGCCCCCCCACACCCACAAACAGCTCTCACTGCTCCCCTCAGCCCACCTGCAGCCTCCCCAGACACTGGCTCACAGACACCCCCAGTCCCCAGCATCCCGGCTTCTTGCAGCTGACCTGGGGCTCTTCCCAGCCACGGCCACAGCCTCTGGAGGGGCAAAAGCTCCCCACAGAGTCACAAGGAGAGGAGTTCTCTGATTGCTGTTTCTGGGAAGGAAAATACCAACCATTTCATCTCATTACACAGTATTGACTTGTGTTGGGTGCAGCACAGGGAAGTGATACCAGAAGCCAGAGAAGAGAAGTGAAAACCAAACCCCAGCAACCTTGTGGGGACGGCACTGGAACTGCTTCAGTAAGCAGAACCGAGATGCCAGAGGCATAACTACACAAAATACTTTTTTTGAGTTGCTCAGAGTAACTGCCCCAGTTCTGGAAGATATTTATCCTAAACCTCCATCCCTGCACAGGGCTGGGCCACCTGACACTTGGCACTCTCCACAAGAGACCCCTCGTGCGAGCCCCAACACCCAACATAAGGATGGAGCCCGGAGCTGTGGACAACTGCAGAGGAGCCTGGGCATGATGCCCTCCTCACATCACCCACCACAGCACAGCCTGGTGCTGTCAGATGCAGGGGGTGGCACGTCCCCTAGGAAAAGTCCTCTCTCTTCCCCTCTCAGACCAGCCAGGGAGCTCGGTGCGCTCTCAGAGCGACGCTGGGGAAGGAGAGGCTGGCACACAGCAGGGATTCCTTAGGCAGAAACCTGCTAATTATCCCATGGCCACAAACCAGTTTGTAGTATTAAAAGGAAACATACAGAGAAGGGCAATATTTATTGTTTATATTATTCCATCAACTACATGTTTTACAGAACAGACACACACCCCCAGCCCCTGCAATCTGCAAATTTCGCTGCATTTCACAGAACCTTACAGAGACATCATTATGTGTCACTAATGACAGAGTGAAATGAGAAAATATTTTCTGATGGGGATTTTTCACAAGTTTGGAAGGCCAGTTGTTGCCCTGCAGCAGTAGCAGAGATGGTTATCACAAGATGAAAGAGCTCCCAGCCACTTCCAAATAACTTCATTGCTGTTCTACCATTTTAAAGCCTTTTATTGCCATTCTTTCCCTGTGCATCTGTGTAACCGATGCAAAAACTACAAATCTTTGTTACTGAGAAGTTCTGTGGGGAAGCAAAGAGGCTTTGAAAGACAAACATCTAAGGAGCATGCCCAGCCACAACCCCCCCTGGGATGTGGCAGCTCCATTATGTCTGGACTCATCTGTGATCAATGAATGAGAAACTCCTGGAACACAGGTTTTACTGTCAGTGAGCAGGGAGGGTTCTGGGGGGGGGTTCAGAAATGTTTATCCATAACTTCTATATTAACAGAGACAGGACTTTTATGTGGCAAAATTACAGCAACACCCCAACAGTAAATCTCCCAGGACAGTCAGAGAGCTGTTTGGCCAGAGCGAATTAAGGAAGAAAACCCACCTATTTCACAGGAGCAGAACCTGGTTTATAGCCACATTCACTCTGTCTCAGTTTAACCTCAGGGCACACTGAGCTGCAGGACAATCAATGCCTGTGGTGTGCCCACAGCTTCATCAGACTCCAGTGTGCAGACTGGCACGTGCTTTACTGGGAACATCATTTACTGCAGGTCCTACCACCATGGACTGTGTGCAGCAAGGGTGGCACGATGCAGCAGGATTCCCCACACAACCCAGAGCTGTGGCAGCTCAGGAGAATTAGCCTCAAAAAAAACTGAGTTATTAGGGATACTCCATCAGTATTTCTCAACAAACTAGAGACAAGAGAGGTGACACCTCTGTTCTGCTGCAACCCTCAGAGTACAAATCCTCTGCTCCTAGATGCTGTCACACCACAGAAACACCAAACACTGAGATAATTA
>VXBZ01005111.1:677989-715055 GCA_013399135.1 Heliornis fulica | reverse complement strand
ATAATAATAATAATACAGCAGATGAATGTAGACATTCTGAATTTATATGGATCCATTTAGGTTTCTAATTTATTTTTCTCTTCAGTAATTTGGGAGATATAAGTATTCTGGCTCTGAGCATTCTTTTTTCTGATGGGACTGACAGAAGTGTGTATTTATACTGGGTAGCTCCCTGTAGCCCTGTATCTTGGCTTCTCTGCACCAGTGTGCTGAGCCACTGAGACAGGACAAAATGGGGTTCCTCTGCTCCCACTTTTCCTCCGGAAGGTGCGTCAGACAGCTGGGAATTGCCTTTCTTACCTCACAGTCTGACCTCAGGCATCACACAAAGCTGTATCCTTCCTGCAGTAACATGTCCTTTCTCTCACATTAGTTATATTTGTTGCATTGTCACTTTATTTTCTTTGTGCTTTATCAGCTTTGGTTGTTGCAGCTTTCCATGGGCTAAAGGAAAGAGAACACAATATGCACTAAAGGAGATGTCATGGCCCTTCCACACATTCATTCTCAGCAAGCTTTTGTGCCAGAAGTGAGAAAAGGGCCATGATCTGTATAGAAAATACATATGGTGGGGGAGTCGCACTGTAGCTACAAGATTCAATAGCATTTACTCAGGGAGCGTTTGTGAATCGAGAGGATCACAGAGTACTATCTGTAAGGATACACATCTCTGGGGGAAAGTAAAAATGCTGCTAGGGTTATACTGTTGGTTTTCTTATCAAGAAAAAAGATAGCAAGTGTGCAGTGCTCAAGGGGGTGGAGGGAGTCCCCTCCTGTAATTATAGGTGTCTTGGAGTATTACACAGACCAAGTAAACCAACTGGACAAGTTTTATAGATGTTATTTCTCATTCCTTGAGCATAATGCTTCTGGAAATAGTTTTAGTTCTGCAGCACATGAGGCAAGAGGCAGCTGTCATCTTAAATTACCTGAGGAAAAGTGAGAATTAGAAAAAATAAAAATGAGATTAAGTAAAGAAAGAAGAAATAAGACAAGCTTTCATTCAGATTATGGGCCCTTGCTACCCTGCCACCCTGACTGGGAAAGAGCCCCAGAGAAGTCAGGGTGGTGACAAATTAAGGTAGGAGGTGGATATTCCATCATTTTATTTCATTGTCCAATGAAATGCATCCCTCTTGGGAGATAAAATAAATTAGTGATTAAAGCAATAACAGAAATAACTGAAAACCAACCGTTAGTTCCTAGAAGAGGGTTGAAAACCACCTCATAGCTGTAGCAAGGCCAGACAGTGGATCTGCAGGGCTAGCAGATTGCCACAGGAGATGAAACACAACAGGAGTGTGCCCCTCCTGCTCTTTGCTGCTCCTGACGATGCAGTCAGTGCCGGGTTCTGATCTGATTCATTCTGCCAGTGCTTCTCTTTCTTCATCTTTCCACCAAACCTCAGCTGGTGAAATGTATTTACAGTGCTGAAGAGCTTTGTTTTGTGGGAACATTTGCAAATAGGAGCCCAGGAGTAGGAAAAAAATACTGGTATAACATTTAGGCCTCTCATGAGGATTTAAAGGAACTGATGGAAAGAAACCTATAAGAAACTTCAAAAACTCCCAGACCTTAAAAATAAGATATTCTATAATGTAGGGGAGTATGATTTCCTATGAGCTCATACCTGATGCTCTTCTAATCCTTATTTATCGTCTTCTCTTGTTTCTTGTAGATAGTATGGCCATTGGCTTCTGGGTGAATAATATGAGAATGCCTGGCTGCTTCCTGACTCATGAAGGATAAATATACACCAAGTTGTAACCAGCTTTCCTCCAGAAAGTAAGTAATTGTCTCATTTTGACACAGATGCTAACTAATGTTTTTAGGGACTGGATATATTTGAAAGCCCTGTGTCTGTCAGATTTCAATTTGAAATTGCCCAAATAGTGCCAGAAATTATTAGCAAGTGGACTGGGACACATGTAGACAGACATTGCAAGTCTTGGTTTTGCTGGGAACCAGAACAAAAATTATGTTAACAAGATGTTGTTTTAAAGAAGGACCATCTTGTCAAGTGCAGATTATCTTTTATCGTGTATTACAATTCAGAGCTTTCTTGTCCAAAGAGAGGAGACAGTTTGTTAAAGATTTTGCTTTATCTTGCTCATCACGTATATATTTTAGCTAGGGATTAAGATAAAATATTTAAGGTACCAGAAAAAACAGGAGGATTTGCAGTGGCTGTTCCCCCAACAGACACTTTCCAGACTGATCACATATGCTGATGAAACAAAGTGGAGCATTTGCTGAAGTAAAAAGACTCAGCACCAGAGGGCTGTTGGACGCATTGCTTCCTCCCATAAAGCTGCAGGTACCTGCTGCAAGACACGCTCATCACTTCACTATCCCTTTCCTTAAATAATAAATGTAATTACTGTTGTTGTTTCCTGCCCTCCATGGCTCGGGCTGCTGGGTTTTCATCTCAGCTATGGCTTTGAGCAAGCTGATGGGTTCAGTTTCAAGGAGAGCTTGCTGATCACCTGCTGTGCATATTCATGGGATCAGACATTACCCAAGACCTGGATTTTAAATAAAATCATGGTACATATTTTGTCATAAAGGTAAAAATTATTCCTGTCAGGAATAATTTTTTGAATTCCAGTTTATAATTTATCTTCTCTTTGTTGCCAGTCATCTATAATAAGTTTAAAATTATCTTGGATGTAATATAGTTATTCTAACTATCGGTTGAGTAATTTCTATGAATAATTCTTAGCTTAGGGCTTGTTTCATTTGTGAAATTCAAACAGGGCAGGTAACTGCCTGTTCTCTGTCCAGCTAAACTCTTCAGAGTGATCTTTCTCGTAAATCCAGGTAAAAGTTCAAAAATCTCTTTCTTTGAGTATTCTTTAACACTTCCATTTTATTCACCTACTTAGAAAAGGTACGTGAGAAGTGTCAACACAGTAGAAGTAAACTACTGTGTTCATGCACATAAATATTCATGGTTAAAAAAATCACCAGTGCTTTGTTGCATCATATATTTTGAGTTTATAAAAAATGTGACTGGACTAGACAACTATAAGAGTGTAAAATCTCGTTAAAATAGTCAAATCAAAACCAGATGCTTTCTGGGAGATATTACTGAGCTAAATATGAGATACTGGGGCCGTTAAAAGAATAACGTGATTGAATTAGGTCAGAGCAGCTGATGCAGGGGTGTCTTCTTGTTTAAAGTAATTTGATGTAGCTATGACATAGGAACGGTATACACCTATACATCTAAATATGGGTTGTGACTTGCACTAAACTTCCAAAGGTACTTAGCATTAGCAGGAGTATAACAACTAAATTTAAAAGTATTTTTTACTATTAGTAGTGACATCTATGCACTCGTGCAGTCTGTCTATAAATACAGGACCTCTGTGTAGTGGTTACAAAGATTCCATTTGTGTTAAAACTAAGAAAATATGATTGTGGCATGCTATGAATAGAAAAAAAAAAGCCATTTGAAGATGCGTAGAGGTTTGGAGTGTTAGCATTAGTCCTGGGAGAGGGGATTGTGATAAGGCAATTATAGATGCGTGCTAAATTAATTAATCCCACAGCTTTATAGCACAGCGGATGGTTTTAAGAAATAATTTGCAGGCAAAAAGTTTCCTCTTAGTCATCCCCATATGGGATTTTCTGTTCAGTGATATGTTTTGCTTAATGTCATGGATACAGAAGATTAAATTCTGGGTTAATAGCTAATCTATTTCTATACTTTGACTTTTGTTGTTTTTTATAACTGTGAATTATGAACAGAAAATAGTTGTATTGTTCGATGCACCTAGTACTTTCTTCCAGTTACAAATTACCACAGATGGGAGAGTTTAATATTGACAGTTGCCTCTCTCTAAAACCGACATATTTTAGATAGACTTGTGGCTCTTGGATGTGGTGCTGTACAAAGATTCAACTCAAATTCTTGGGTGTTAGACATCCAAAGGGTGTTACACATCCAAATACCAAACATGTAATCCAACCAAGTCTAAGATGCTTCGGTCTCTGTTCACTCTCTAGGATGGACTGCAGCTAGTGGGGAGACATGGGAAGTGCTCAAGCTTGAACCCCTTCTGTGACAGCTCTGCTCTCCCTTGACTTTAAGGAGACCTTACAGCAATTACCTCGGGCAGAAATCTGCCCTAGCCGGGGAGAAAGGACCCTTTGGATTAAGTCTTTTAACTTCTTTTATCAGAAAGAATAAGAAACCCAGGATCTTTTATGCATGCTGTATATGCATATTTACAGAAGCATACGTATGCCTCTGATATGTTTGCCGGGCTCTGAACCAATTTACAATAATTGTACTTTCCAAAGTAAAGGGGCCGGGCTGGTACATGGGGTTATGACATACTGGCATTTCTCCCGGGCTGCCAACATGTGCAATTGAATCTCGTTTTTCATTTCTGCTCCTGCTGTGAAAAATAAGCCTTAAAAAACATTTATTGAAGTGCAGACTGGTGCAGCAGTGTCTACCCACATTTGCAACCTGAACCAGTGCCAGCACGAGAAGTGAACTGGCCCTTTCGTTTCAATTACTACCTCCGAGGTTATACGATAGTGGTGCACAAGTCAATATTAAGTGCTACTTTGCAGAAGAGTGGGGAGGAATCACATCAGGAAGATTTACACATCTGTCTCTGAGTGGCCCTTCATTTCCATGCAGACAGAGCTAGATCATAGTACAGCTCTGTCGTCTTCAAGTCATAAATAGTATCCCCACATGCTAGTGCATCTCTTACCCATCTTACACTTCATTTTTGTGCTACAAGTAGTTGTAAAGTCTAGGTTTCTGTTTTGTAGCACTGTTAGTACTCTCTCTGCATCTCCTGAGTATGAGCAGCATTTTTACCAGCTTTTGAATTAGATTTTGTTACAGGAAAAAGTTCTCTTTACCGTATAATAAATGAATCTTTTATGCCTTTTCAGTCTGCATACATTTTTGTCAAAGATGATACTGAAAATATTAAGGGGTTCATTAAAAATTATGATTAATTAATTTTATTACAGTAGCACTTAGAAGCCCCTGCTGAGACAGGAGACCTATTGCACTGGGCACTGTAGGGACACATAAAAGAGTGAGTTTCTGCTTCAAAGAGCTGAAAATTGAACCAGAAAAGACATGTTTCTCTTGGCTTCAAGGGAAACTGAATAAGGGCTTTTGTGATATTCTTGAGCAAGCTGGAAGCCCCATGTTTCATTGAAACCTTTTTCTTTTTCATTCCACAGTTTCATAAAAAATATATAATGAATGAAGCTGGATTCAATTTTCAATTAAAAGAATCTCAGGCTATCTGCTGCTCTTTCTCCCCCCAGCCTGCTCCTTTCGCTTTCTTCATTCTCCCCGTGCAGGGACTATACAACAGCCCTGTGTTCCCTCTTCAGCAAACCTTTTCAAAGAGTTATATTTGTGTCTTGTCATCACATTTCTAATACTGAGTTTTCACATTTCAAAAGGCGTTTTACTTCTCTTTTTTAATTTCTTCTTTTTTTTTTTTTTTTTTTTTACTTATCGCTCTATAGTTATGTGAAAATACTCAAAACTTTCAAAGTAGTGAAAAGGGAGCAAGGAGAGAACGGCGTCCCCTCTTCAATTCTCCTTTCTACCAGCTCTGTTAGCAGAGGGGATAGCAAAATGCTGCCTCAGAGGTGCGGTAGTTAAAGACAATGCTCTCTCTTACCACTAGCCTTGAGTCTGTTTTTCTTCCTTGTACAGTAGGAAATGAAAAAAGGGAAGGAACAGAGCTGAAAGTTATTGCCTTTGTTGATGCAAAGGCACAGAGAAATCTACAGTGAGGAAGTAGATCAACAAGCTACAAAGTTCACAAAATAAATGTTGCTCTGTGCTTGGATTTAGGCTTTGGTTTCCTAAGTTTCCACTTTGCATCTAGCAAGATGTCCCTCTAAGCCCTCCCCTACCAGTCTGAGAAGTTGGGAAGAAGTTGGAAAGAGAGGGGAAGGAGGGGCTATGTGTGGGGAGGCAGCCCCAGAGGGTGCCAAGCAAACTGTGAAGTGACTGATTAGTGCAGACAGTGACGAGCAAGTTCCAGCCAAGCGTGAGCGCCTCTAAGAGGGAAGGGCTTTGTTTCAACTTGACTATTGTTCCCTGATAATCTGCGAAGCTGGAGTGGAATTCAAAGCAGCATCGGGCTGAGCATTAATCTAATGCACAGTGGTTCCTTGCAACTTGCTCTGATCTCCAGTGCCTTTAATCTACAGTAAATTTTGATTTGATTTCTCTCTGTGATATACCTCCCCAAGGAGACAGTAGACAGGGAGGGGAGCCAAGGGATTTTTTCTCCTATGGAAAACAAGCTGACGGTTTTAAATTGAGTAAAAGAAGTGGCTAAATCACCTTCTGAAAATGAGCTACTGAACAGGAACAAACTCTCTCCCAAGATTCTCTGTAGATGACAACCAAGTTCCCCGTAGTCGCTCTCTGACAGACAAAACTGTTCTTTGTGCTCTGTGCAAGCCAGTGAGTTGTATCAGCTGACTCAGAAACTCCAGGAGGACTGTTTCTCTCTGCTCCAAAGCACATGGCTTTCAGGGGTGTAACCGCCTTTGCCTGCTCCAAGCATGAGGTGCCACAATCCCAAACCAGTTCCAAGCCAAGTGATGTTCAGTCAGACTAGGACTGAGTGGTCCAAATGCAGGACTCGAAAGCCTGGGTGCAATGTGAGAGCCATCTCCTTCCACAGGCTTTATGTTATCAATATCTACCTGCTTCTTCTGGGGGATGCTGCAGCACCAGGTGATGCTACTATGCCCAGATCTGACACAAGTTCATTGCATGATGAGCAGCCTCAGCTTCCCTCAGCTCATGATGGGACCCAGTGGCAGCAACATGGCTGTGCCCTGCTTCCCTTTGACCCAGCACAGGCTGGTAGAAGCCTTGTGTTTTACTCGATCCAGTGAAAACTTGGGATCAGCAGGGGTCTGCCATGGGAGTCTCCACTTGAGTGTTTTCTTGGGAAATTTAAACCAGGCAGCTACTCAGAAATGGAGCCAAATGGAGCCTCTGAAAATACTTTGTACTGTGTGCATTTCTTTCACATCTCTAAATGTTAGGAAGGTAAATCAAAATAAATAAAAAAATCCTTGTTCTAAATGGATTTTTGCTGCTGTGATAATTTGGTAATCTTCTATTCTCATTCTGTACAATTTCAAAACAATGAGAAATTCTGTAATGGAAAATGAATTGGAATTTTTCAACATTTTTAAAATGCTTTTCACTGTCTTTCTCCTGTATCGGGAATTTTAAGATTACTGATATTTCCCATTATTGTTTGGTGAATTTCTATTTTTTTTACAAAAAAAAAAAGGGTGGGAAAGTATTTGCCTGTCTTGCTGATAATCACAACTGTGCTGAACTCATTACTGTTATCTTTGTGGGTTTTTCAGGAGGCGGCAGAGCTGGATGGGCTGCTCTCAGCTCCTGTTCTGAGAGCTTGGCAGCTCACGAAGCACGCAGCCGAGCCGTGCTGCGCCGCGCTGTGCCGTGCAGAGCCTTCGCAGGCCATTCCAGCAGCCCGAACAGCACCCGGGCTGCAGCTCTGTTTTCCTCTCCTCCGGATGTATCAGGGGACACCAGTTAGCTGAACTGTCAGTAATGGTAAATTCACCAACAAGCTTTTTAATAAATAGGACAGTCCAAGGGAGATGTTTGGATTAAATCTGAAGCAAAGGTGAAAGCAGTAGGTGTATTTCAGGCTTAGGTGTATGGGATTTGCGGGAGAAGAAAGGAAAGTTGGCGTAATAGGATGAGCAGACTATTTTGTTCATTTCTTTGCTTTTCACATGCCTTAGATGCTTCGTGTTCTGCTGTTTCCAGCTCTTTTGGTGTGTGCCTCAGTTTAAATTTTCATAGTTCTCATTTCACCGCTTAGCCGTGTCATGTTACGTTACCCAGTAGCACCACACATCAAAACTTAATAACGGAACAAACACAACAATCACTTTAGACTAATGCTGCCCCTCTTTCATTATTCAGTGAGTTACATCATGGGCTGCTGACAAAGATGATCGTGGAACTAAATTTAAAGGCGTATTTTCATTAAAAATGTGTGTGTGTAAGTTGCTAATTTTAGTGTTGTTCTTCTGTGCACTCTGTTCTCCTCTTGGGATAAAAGAGCCCTCATTCAGTACATGAATAAAAGGAAGAGGGAGCAGATACTGACATGGATTCTCAAAGTAGTACTTTATATACATGATATACGTCTTTAAACTCTGCTTCTTTCATTTTAGGAAGACTTGGATCAAGCTTGAGGTCAATATTGCCTTATTTTACAACTGTAATTTGTAATCTCATTGCACTTTCATAGAGTCAAAAAAAAAAGGGAGATAGTCTTGATGCAGTGGCTTGATGATGACTTAAAGCAAGGTTGCGTGGTTACTGTACAGTGAAATATTTAGTTAGCTGATGTCCTCACTTAGGAAAATAGCAAGATGATCTCAGTGGCTTTTTCTTTCTTCACACAAATACTGGTAGCGATAGTGTGAATGGCAGAATTTGGGAAAATATTGAGCGTGCAAATGAGCACAGTAATAAAATAAACAGGCGAGCTGATCACAATATGAAGTCATACTGATCATTCACTTGGCGTGTGTGGGTTTAGTGCTAATTATTTATGATACTTCATACTGTGATAATGAATATTCTTCAGTATGCTTTGGAAGGCTAATGAAGTTCTACTGCCAGATTCTGACACCTTTATTTTTAATTATCTATCAGTTATCATGTGCGTGGCCCCTCTGACTTAAGGAGGAGTACTGTGGCTCTGAACATGAGAAAAAGGAACAGACTCAGAAAAAAAAAACGAAAGAACTGGACATGCGTGTGACACAGGACAATCTAGATTAACGAAAGGTTTTGCACTGATGTTCTATGGAAGCAAGAAATATATCTATTTTGATTTCAAGAGGTGTCTTGCTGGAAGAGGTTATCAAAAAGAACTCCAACGGAGGACACAAAAGCATTTAGAAAAGGCACAATGAATTTTGACTGCCTTTGAATCTATTTATCAAAGCCGTTGCTGTTCCCATTTTGATGCAGGTGGAACAATAATAAATATCGAACAAAGCAACGCAATCTGTATTCAGAGCATTTCAATACATGGGAAGTTAAATGCAAGAAGAAAGCAAGCTTGCAGAGTCAGACCTATTGACTCCTGCTACTTCCATTCCTCGTTGAAAATGAACAGTGGATAGGGCACAAAGATCTGCAAGATATTTACGTTGCTGTGATTAACATATAATAAGAAGCACATTTGGTAGTGTGACTTTATTATTTAACAGAATCAATAATCATTTACATCATAGGGACATAATTCAGCTCCACACCCTGGCACTTCCTTTCATTCTAACTGACTAACTTTACATGTCAATTTTCAGACTCATTGGAGCCATATTATTTCTCTAGCTGCTATTTATCCCTATAGGAGGGACTTTGTGCCATGAATGGGCCCTGTGGGATAAAAAACTGCCTCTTTCACAGAGGACGGGCAGTAGGAAGACTCCACATCTGAGTTGTGAGTCCTGGCTTGCACAGGTACCATCCCCTGGGAGCAGGCAAGTACGGCACCAGCAACTCTTGGACAGTCCTTGTTCATAATCTTCTAAAGATCATAGTATCCACACAGACTTCCTCCCTTGGATTTTTCTCCTGCTGTCCTTTTGTTATATTAGATAAGTAAAGGAAGTCACTGGAGAGCATTTCACCTTGTTCAGCCAGAGCGGCCGCTGAGGCTGGAGCCTGCCAGGCACTCAGCAGAGGCCATTCTAATGAACCTTCCTCCAGAGGCAGGTGAGGTTTTGCATAATTCCTACTCCAAATCTAAAGTAGGTCCTTGATGATATAAAAGAAAAAGAAGTAAACAATTCCTGAACATACTGGGACGTTACAAAATGCAGTTAGATATCTAAAGGATATCACAAGATCACAGAAAAACAATTACTAATGTTCAGTTCAATGCTGGTGTGTGGGGAAAAAGGAAAAAAAAAACACACCCCCCAAAAAAAAACCAAAAACAGCTTAGTCCAAAATTGCCATGAATATGTCTTCTGGGCAGATTGAAAGTGCTCTGAGACCAGTGGCAGAAACCTCATTGCCTTCATTGCTTCCTCTGGCTTTTGGGTCCAGTACAAATGAGTCTTTTATCTCCATGATTAGTGCCTTGCAGCAGATGATAAAAATTCAGTATCTCTCTTTTGTCTTGAAATTCCCAAGGCTTATGGGTTTTGTCTGATTTCACCTGAGTATTCAGCAAACAGCCTAGCACATCACTGTTTGCTTTTGGTCATTTGATCTGTCCTTTGGGCAGTCATGCAGGAGTTTTTCATTTCAGATATCCTCATTCACGGTGCACTGCAGCACTTTCCCAAAGCTGGTTCAGACCCTCAGAGCACAGAAAAGAAGTGGATTTTAATTCTGAGTTGCAGCTGCTGTTGTCAAAGTTCAGTACATTAAGCATGGATTTTGTTTTCATTGCTCTCTCATAACACCAGGAACTACATTAACTACAAAACAGTGCTTAATGCAAGTAAAGTAATGGAGAAATACATTGTTCTTGTTACTTGAAATGTCACAAAAGATCCTGGGTTCATTTCAGTAGCACAATGAAACCAAGCTGCAGTTTTCACGAAGGCAAAGTTTTAGATGCTTAAAATGAATAGATGAAACATTCTTTTATTTTCTTCTGCTGTTGCTTCATGGCAACACAATGAACATCATGTAGCAGTGAAGACCATTGCCACATTCTCTCTGCCTTTGGTTTGATGGAACTTCAGGGAGGAAGATTTGAGGATCCCCCCCTTGTTTACAGCCATATCCCCTCTGTTCAATTAGACATGCTTTGTATCATCTTCTACCCATCTATTTTCCCAGCTCAAAAGCCATTACACTGCAACTAACTAAAGTATTAAACTGAAGCTTGAATGAAATCATGCAGGAAATGGAATGAGTTGGACAAAACTCCACAGTACATGTAAAGGATGGCTTGGACATCAAACATACATTAAGGTGTATCTTTCCCAGCTAGTTAAGAGTAGGGTAGTGCTGCTCACCCTTGCGAGGCTGCCATGAGTAAAAGTGTGCAGACTGCAACATCACTATCTCTTTGCTCACTACTCTCTGTGGCTTCTGTTCCCTTTCTTAAAACATTCATCTTTTTTCCCTGGCTTTCCAAAGGTTTTTCTCACCCTCTTCACTCCCTGGCTGTGTTATTGAATAGGTGAGACAATACCCACGACAGTCTCACTGCCTGGCTGGAAGAAAGCACAAGGGAAGATTGGTGTTGCTATGGAGCAATGTTAAGGTTACTTCAATCCCTCTAGTATCATTTTGGCTGCAAAAGGGTTGCAAGGGAAAGTGCTTTTCAGAAGCTGCAATAATCCTATTATTTCTCCATTTTTTTCCACACTTGACTTTAAAATGTAAGTTTTCTAGAAACAAATAATTCAAAAGCAATAGTATAAACTATTGTAAAGTTCATCTTCTATATCTGATTGATCTGTTTCACAGAGACATATTCAGTACAGCCCCTTCTGTGGGCACATACATTGACATAGAATCATAGAAACACTTGGTTGGAAGAGACCTTTAAGATCATTGAGCCTAACCCTGCCTAATCCATGTCCTTCAGCACCTCATCTATTTGCATTTAAATATCACCAGGGATGGTGCCTTCACCACTTCCCTGGGCAGCCTGTTCCAATGCCTGACAGCTCTTTCAGTGCAGAAATTCTTCCTGATGTCCAACCTAAATCTCTCTGGTGACATTTGTACCATTTTCTCTTCTCCTATCACTTGCTACCTGAGAGAAAACCAACCCCCACTTCTCTACACCCTCCTTGCAGGTACTTGTAGAGAGCGATAAGGTTTCCCCTCAACTTCCTTTCCTCCAGACTAAAAAGCCCCAGCTCCCTCAGCTGCTCAACACAGGACTTGTGCTCCAGACCCTTCCCCAGCTCCCTCAGCTGCTCCACACAGGACTTGTGCTCCAGACCCTTCCCCAGCTCCCTCAGCCGCTCCTCAGAGGACTTGTGCTCCAGACCCTTCCTCAGCTTCGTCGCCGTTCTCTGGACATGTTCCAGCATCTAAACATCCTTCTTGTAGCAAGGGGCCCAAAACTGCATGCAGCACACAAGGTGCAGCCTCACCAGAGCTGAGCACAATTGTAAGGTGGAGAAAACCTGTACAAACATTGAGAGAGAGGGAAACAGGCCAAGGCTATTTGTTAAGGCTCTACTTTTTAGATCTTTCATAACCAAATTAATAACCTGGGCACAAGTTGAACTCGTGTAATGTGAAGCCACGGTGCATTACTAAGCCTGGAAAAAATGGTGGTAATTCATCACTTTATGCTCCACGGCATTTCTCAGTTCAGACTGACATTTCCCATCAATGATAGAAAGTGTTGTGCTCTCTGCCTGAAATATCTAGAACACTATACTTGGGAGATGAGAAAGGACTTTTGATTAAGCTGCATACATGCAATGAACATATACAGTCAGCTTGTGCCTACCAGGTAATCTTTACATGTCTATCCAGGCCATGCAATGAAGAATAGACAGCGCTTCTTTCCCCTCATACCTAGTCTAATCTTTGCATTCTTGAACCTTTCCATTTCACTATGATAAATAACATCACTAGTAACAAGCTGAATGTGCAGTTGTTGCCATAAATGGGTCACTATATTGCTACTAGGAAAATAAGACAGACTTAAAAACCGAGGGTGGGGAAACACAAAATAAAGCATCAGATGATTCCAAAGGCTTTTGCAATGTTGGCCACTCTTTCAAACACCATATGTTCAATATCATCTGCACCGGCAAAACAATGTCTGATATTTCAAAAACTGTTTCCAAACTCAGTTTGTAGCACTGATGCTGTGCTTTCCCTTGCTGCTGCCACAGAAGAAGTATGTTTGGATACAGAGTAACTCAGGGTCTCACCAAACCTCAGAGATTCTCTTTCCTGGTCAAGACTGGGATTTGTTCTCCTACTGCAGAACCTATAGCAAAGGAAACCTTAGATGGAGGCCATAAGGATATATCTACTTGAAAAGGATGAAGGTAGACCTGATTACATGGCCCATAAAACCCCAAAAATGTGTCATGAAATATTTGATTTGCAATCCACTGAACTTATGCACTGTCCCAGAGATAGTACAGAGAAAAGAGTCGCTACTCATTGTTTGACTTTTGGGACAGTGCAGTGCTATTATAATCTATTTTAAACCTGATAATCCAGCGCTGCACAATGATGGCAAACAGGTAACAACAACCTCAGCAGCACAATTCCTAAAGGCACATCTTCCTACACAAATGGTGTGCACGCATGGATAAAGAAATTGGGATGAAGGGAGGATGTTGGGGAGTAAAAGAAAACTTAAATTGAGTAAAAAGACAGTAATTCTAGACAAGGATGACAAATAGGTTTCAGTAGCAATGACTAAAATTACCTTATGACTCCCCTAAACCTGCATGTGAAAGAGGAGGTTTATATGATAACGCATGTGAGAGAACCCCCAAGTGCAGAGTCTGCCCTGAGCACATGCAGAACTGCTCTGGTGCTGTGGGGTCTGCATCATAATTTCACATTTTTTTCTTCACAGTTATGGCTATTCCTTTAGCAATACAAGTTATTTATTTATTCCACCTTAAGTGCAGGTTTGATAAGGCAGACTACTTAAAGTATATTCATATTTATTCTATATTTTACAAGATGTACTGGAAACTATCTAGTCTTAGATTTGACTCTTGCTTATGTACTCCAGAGGCTGCTTTAGGGCACCATATTTCCTTTAGCTTCTTTCTGCCCTGAGTCATTCATCCTAATCACCAAAATTGAGTATTTCATTTCCATGAAATTTCCCCCTCCCCCCTAAGTCTCAAAATGCCTTAGAAATGAGAAGCATATTTATGCATGCTTAATAACCGGGAAAATGGAAAACAGAGAGGAAATGGTTTTTTCCATGATCACAGACTAAATCCCACAGAGTTTGGAATAAACCCCTAATTTTTTAAACCAGTGAGAAGACTTAATGAGTTTGGGGGTATGTTGTGCAGACGCAACCGTCGTGTTTCTAGTTAAGAAGCTGGCGTGGGCACTTCTTGCAGGGCTCACCATCATCAGTGTTAAGCCCTCCTCTCTAATGTACAATCTGTGCTTCCAACCCTGTGCTTGATAATAAGCACTGTAATTTATCTCACATGTATTGCCCATTTATATGAATGCAGTAAATGCTTAACTGTGAGTATTGTTTACAGAGCTGGTTACAGAATAGAAAAGCATTAGAACATGCCAGATAGAATAGAAGTATACATGCAGGTGAAAATAAAGCAAAATAAATAATGAGTATGAGAATCTTGCTTTTTTGAAAAGAAACCAAGATTTTCTATTTACATTTGTTATTGTTAGTCTGTTATTTGGTGTGTCACAGTCTTGAGTCCTCAATATCGATACATACATACTGAACTGCTGCAGGGCTGAAAGCTGCATTGGAGATTACTGCATTCTCTTGTTTCCAGCCAGTAGAAAAAGATAACAATCTCATTTCTATTATTTATTTAATGGTTGTTCTTAAATACCATTATTTATTCATATTTCAAACTATTCTAATAGCAATAAAATACTCATAGAGTTATGAATAACACTGTAACCTTTGGGAGATGGGAAATCACACTTAAAGTGCTTAACATTCCTGAGAAATATCTTTGTTTGGAGTAAATGTCAGTACACACAGTATGATGGGAGTAGTCAAAAAGCCTAGTGCTCAGAATGCCAGTGCACCTCTGTACAGGGTGCTGATTTAAGATTTACCATTGCTCAGCTTCATGCATGAACCTTCTTACCAAAAACGGGAAGAGGATGTTTCATCTCACTTGGGAGACTACCTCTGGGAAAGTAGAAAACAGAAGTATGGCCTAGCTGAGTCAGAGAAATTATAGAAATAGAGAAATGGAAGAAATGATGGAGGATGTGTTATTCAGGGCTTTCTCACAAATGCATGTATTAAAACCAAAGCAATTCTGTAAATTAAAAAAAAAAAACAAACCCAGAAACCAAAGAAAAAGAGAGTGAGACTAGTCAACATCAGAGAGTGCAATGGAAGAGGAAATAGTACTGTGCTTTGCATTTGAATCCTGCTGTCACCAGGACTCATAAGAAGTATATCCTTGGTCATTAACTTTTATGAAGTGCTGATTTCCCTTTTGGCTTCCACCAGTCTATCAGCCCTGCAGCGAGGGCTGTCTTTCTGCACACAGCTGAGCAAAGTAATTGCTCAGTGTGATCCTCAAGTACATTTCCTCACAACCAACCTCTCACCATCTACCTAATAGCTTTGAGGCAGCCTCAGTCTGGCTGAGTGAATGACCACTAATGACCCAACTGTTCTTTAGGAAGATGTCACATGCTTTTCTGCCAAGACATGAAATGTCTGGTGGAGGGAATGTGGAACCATGTGTGGGACTTTCCATATTGTCACAAACAGGTAGTGTGAAGCAGTATCCAAGGAAAGTATCATACCTAGGAAAGAGTTCTGGGATTATCCAAAGGTATATCCTTAAAAGAAAAGACACTTAGAAAGTCACCAGACCTTTTCTTTTATTACCTTTTCACACACCTGGAAGTTTAAAATCCCACTTAAGTGGCAACCAGTATGACAATGAATAGAAACAGAAGAGGTGTTGAAAAGAAGGGAGCCATCCTTGTGATCAGAGTACACGCAAGGGTTTCTAACTTCCAGCAATTAAATGTGGAACTTTAACTGAACAATTTTCTCTCAGTCAGATGGTCAGTAGCTTTTCATCAAGCACCTTGAAGAAACATGGATTAAAAGAATAGGTTGAGCAAATATAGAGATAACTGTATAAAAACTTATTTTAACTGAAGTGTCTGCCCTAGAAAAAAATGGGGGAAACAAGAAAAGGGTATGTTTCTGTACTATGTAAATACAATGAAACCCATGGAAGAGATTTTTAAGGACTTAAATATTTGTTGTCTCTCACATGTTTTTCTCTTTTTTCCTAAAAAACAACACTTTAATTTGGTATTCTTTTTCAGTTTATCCTTGAAGAATAAATTTTAAAAAGTATCCCTTTCTAAGACAGCGCTATTTTTGCATCTTGAGTGCTAAATTCACTCTCTAGCCTGAATGCTAAAACTTTACACTAAAAATTGGAATTTGTTTTGGGCTTTTTGGATTCAAGAAATAAGTAGGGAAAAAAATGTAATGCAGCAACGAACTAAAATTTTCCCAGTGATGCATTACATGGAGCCTTTTGCAATAATGAAGACTTAATATGAACCAATTTATGTTCATTTTGCACTGTTTGAGTTTGTTATTTCTGTGTCCCGTCACTGCTAGTTGTCACTGTACAAGACCAGCACATCATCCTCATTTTACTCTTTTAACACTACCAAGCCACTCTATGTGTATATGTAATACAAATTTCATACAGCAATGTATGAAATGCACAGGTAAATGTGAAAATGCCTCTCTTCTCCAGGCTATACAGATGGGTTCCTAGAAAGGAAGCAGCTCATCTCATACTTCTGCTGAGGACTGCAATCTCGATGGCCCTATCTGGAATGGTGGGTTCTTCTGTTAACACCCTTCACCAGGAAATTCAGCACCTTGTTTTCTTCTCTTTGCAATACTGTCCTCTACCAAAGGAGAAACTTCCCAGGCACTTGCTGTCAAGGAGCATCAACCACAAACGTGCCTCTCTCAGAAATTTGGCAATAAATTGTTTGAACAAAGAATTGAGTGATGCTAGTAATCCTCATGCAGCAGGGAGAAGCTGCTATTTTAGCAAACATTCTTTTTTTAATATGAACTTTTTCCCTCTCCTGTGTTAGGGGGATTGTTTACATATAATAAGGAAAAAATCCCATTTCTATGTAAAAATAATAATAAAAAAAAATTAATCTTTTTTGCCTCTGTGTGCCATCAGAGCTGAAAATAAACCAAGCTGGTTGCCTCTGGGGATTTATTGAACTTCAAGTACCCATGACTCATTCTATGACTATAAAAAAGAATAACTTTTGAATTTGCCACATGAGAGATGGAAAAAGGGGTCTCGATGCTGTGCATGGTAGGAGAGAAGAAGAATGGGAAGGCTACACCAACTTCAGTACAAAATGTGGCTCTCTTACTGCCCTACCATTCCGTGCCCACTATAGTCAATGGAAAAAGGGTTTTAGAAATTCATGCCTCCATTAAAGAGGAAGAATTTGAAATTACCTGTGCATATACTCCACAAGACTCATCAGAAAGAAGATGAATGCTTTATATGTTGAGTGTCACATATGCAGAAACAAAGATGATGTTAACAGGTGTTACTTAGAATATATATAGAAAATAATAACCATATGTAAAGATTATTTCTTCCTGATTCTGGCAAGAGTGGAAGAGAAAGAACTTTGCTGCAAGGGGAGCAGAGATTGAATAATATGCTGGGACATTACCAGATGAAATGGCAAGGAAGTTCTCAGAAACAAGTAGTACTCAGAGCACTGCATTCTGGTCTCCCTAAACCAGCCACTTAAGAGTTAAAGCTGCCTCTCCAGGCTGGAGGTGGGAAATCAGGCTAAAAGGTGGCATCTGTCCCAGGGATCAGGTCCTCTTTAAATACAATCTTCTCTGGGTGGAGTGTATCTATGAGAAATGGAAATGGTGGCTCGGGAAGCTGGTCTTTGCTTCTTGCATGCCTTCATGGCTCTTTTTTGTTAGCATTTACACAAATATCCATTTCATTTGCTGTAGTCAGTAAAGCTTGAACTTCATCTTCTGATTGAGGGCTTGCTGCGGTGGTGGTCTTCATCTGCTTGTAAGCTGTGGATGAAATCTGTAAGTACCTCCATTTCTGAAAAGCTTTGTGAACAGTAGGTGGGACAGTTCTGTTAGACTGAAGATATTAGATGTGCAGTGACAATCTACAAGGGTGTGAGAGAGGGCTGCAGTTTGAAAAGAGAACAAATAAGGGACTGAGTAATGTATTTGAACAGGGGGCAGCCTGTGTTCTGCAAACGGGTGGAGATCCCTGATGAGCAAGACTTGAGCCTCCTCTTGTGAATGTATCTGTAATTGCTTACCTGTGTGTGAGAGGATCCTAGTACAGATGTCTAGCAGACAGGTAGCTAAGTCTAAAAGGTAATGCTCCAGGAAAAGGATTACTGAGATTAAGGCCACTTGCAGTTCCTGTTCAACCAGTCTTTTCTTTGCTCATTGAAGCAGGAGGCACCTTATTGAGAAACTGGAGGGAGCTAAGTAGAAAAAAAATTGGAGGTATTGTACTTTAAGACTGACTTGTGTTTTATGGACTGATTATGCCTTTTTTTTTGCTTTTTTTTTTCTTTTTGTTTCTAAGAGTATTTTTGATTACTCAAAAATCAATTCTTAAGGGAGTTAGTAAGTAATTAGTAGCATGATGCTTATCTGTTTCTCTACACTTGCCTGCTTCATGGCGCCAACCTCTGCAACAGAGCCCTACAGCTCACTGCACTGAGCTCAGGGGACCCTGGCCCAAGAGAAGCTGGGCTGGGCCCGTGTTTGAGCATGCTGCATAGGTCCCTGGCCTGGTCAGCTACATGAGGTTTATGGGTATCTGTAGTTCAGTAAGTTGCTTTAGGTGTCCAGGTGATGTGAGTCACTTTTAAAGAGGTTAAAGTGAGTCCTATACAATCCTGTCTGTAAATTGGTTTTGCTTTCCTGGGAAGCCTTGGATCTGTTTGAAGGCAATGGACATGACAGATGGAATACTTATGGAGTGAGGTAGTGGTAATGATCTTTTATTTTTTTCCTTCCTTATTAATAAAAGGAAGTGTTCTTGATCCCTAAACTGCTGTACTTGATGGGGATGGAGTGCTCTCTGCCCCTTCCACTGGAAGGCATAGAGCAGAATGGGAAAGGAGACATGAACAGGGGAACAGACTGTCTGACTGGTGAAGCTGATAGTAGCCACGATTGTGGATTTAATCTATGAAAGGCTAAAATCTAAAAAGGGAAATGGGAAGGACTGGAAGAGAAGAAAAAACAAAAGAGGAAGAGATGCTAGAACTGAAGCCTCTTCGTTCTCACTCCAACCCAGCCAGTGAATCAACTGAAAATCTGACTTCTAACTCTACCTCTTCTGTCTTTTGACTTTTTTAAAATTCACATCTAACAGGCAATAGGATGCACTTTGCATAGTTGATAGTGTGATCATTCCTTCCTGAAATCAAACTTCTCACACATTCTCATCTGCACTGAGCCCAGTTTCTTTGGGTGAAGTGTATTGACTGGAAGACATTGTAGCATTCATCTGAAGACATTAGGAGATATCTCTCAATTCTCTAAGTAATTTTTTTCCTACTTAAATAACATCTACAGAATCTGCTACATAAGATACTACACATCTGTTGTTAAAAAAAAATAACCACAGTTTCTGTAGAATTTCAGAGTAAAATGCAAAGTAGTCAATGTGAAGAGTAGACTGAAAAAATAATTAAATGAAATTAAAATTCAGGTCTAGCTTTTTCCACACTTGTTTCGAAGTCTGTTGTCATAGCTACTGCAGCCTAAGCTGGCTCAGTATGTTCACTTTCTCTTTAAAGGCACATTCACCTTTTTAAGAAAATTGAAGCAACTGAGTAAATATCTGGGAAAAAAAAATCCAGGTTGTCCTTTGTGCATCCATAAATTTGTCCCGAGTTATTATTTGGATCGGAGATGTTCAGCCATTATCAGCTAGGATCTATTTATTCCTCAAGGCCTGAGAACCAGAAAATAATTAGGTGCATGCTGAAGTACCCTCTAGTGTTACTAAAGGACACTGTAATGTCAAACAGCTGCAAACTTCAAAAGGGGCAAAATTCAGTGTGGCTATTTCCCCTCAGTCTTGGCTGTTATGTGAGTTACATAAACACTTGATGGCCTCAAAATTTTGGCATCCAGGAGCAACATAATGTTTCTATTTCTAGAATCAGGAGGGGCTCAAATTTTAGACATCTCTTGAAAGTATTAACCTTATGCTTTTTTAAAGTTTTGACAAATAACTGGGATGATCTCATTCTTCTCCTCTTAAATATCTCTAGAAATAGTTCCTGGATCACATTATCAGAGTTCTTTGAGAAGTCAGTTTAGATGGAACAGTTTGTCTAGGTAAAAGTGTGGGGGTGTAGGTCAGACAGGAAGCTGAATATTATTTTGTTGCAGGCCAAGCATGATTTTTTGTCACATCTGTGTAAATCAATACAGGTGTCTGGCCTGTGAGCTCTCTCCTCTATCATAGTCTTCGTGTGCCTTGGCCTGATGCATGACTTGGGCTGTCTTGAGTGAGTTTCTTTGCAGCTCTGTGTGATGCTTGTTATGGACTTTGCCCCTTGTCTGAGCTGAATCCTGGTTTACTGTGGTTTGGGAATTCCCTCTGGTCAAGCATTGCTTTGTATCTACAATATGTCAAAAATAGGCACTAGCAAATACTTCCTCTATCTTTCCTGTAATGATCTGACAGATGGTTGTCTTATCTCACAAAAATACCTAAAAAGGGTTGTCTTGCTGTGCAGATAGGAAATATCTCTAAAGTCCATGTGTCATCCACAAAATGATAACATACACTGTTTCTGCTTTGCCCTGTGGCAAGTAAGGTTTTTCTTGCCCAGGGTTTTCAAACTATAATGTGGACACTCTGAATTCTGCTTTTGCCTGATCTTAAATGTTCCTAAATGTATAGCTTCCCACATGTTGTTTCCAGCAGTCTGCTGTCCTGATAGCTGTTTTTCTTCCTTTACATGGAAACTTTTTTTCCATAAAACAGACCAAGAAATGAAGAACAAAATCATGTATTAATCAGTATCAAGACAGTTTTCTAGAACTTCCTACTTACTGATTCATAAGAATGATTGTGCAAAATGCATGTGAAGTATCCTGAGCAAATGAGAAATTGTGTGTGGCAGCTGAAGCCCATGTTGTATTTGGCTTTATACTCTCTTTCAACATTATTATTTGTTTGTTGGCCTTAGGCTCACTCACTGGCTGAGAGATACACATATACTTCACTTGGCCAGGACCTAATTAAGCAAATTCAGCAGGATTTTTCCCTGGCTTTTCTGTCTGATGATGTCATAATTCATGTGGATTACAATTTCTTGATGACATGTCTAAAAAAGAGGTAATTAAGTATGTCTTCTTGTGAGTACTCTCTCAAGGCATGTAGACTCATTCTACAGAGATAGAAATTCACCTTAAATGCAGCATTTCACACATGGCAGTAATTACATGCTATATTTATGTATATTTTATATATATATTTTTACATGCTATACTTGTAGACAGTAACTGTCTACAAGTAAAATCTCTCAACTAGAATGGTCTCCTTTTCTGGCACTTGGCCTTCCTTAGGACAAAGCAAGAAAGATGCTGTTGGTTAGCTGTCCAGGCTACGCTGCTGCTAATGTTCTTTGTCCCTTGTAAAAAGGCTATATATACCCTGCTCTTCAATAGCTTAATAGAAGATTCACCTGAAAATAGGAATAAGCATGGTTTGGTGTGTGAGTTTTGGAGTTGTTTATTTTGGTGTGTGTAAGGGCTTGCTGCTGAAATGCTTAATGAACAAGCTTTAAGTGAAGAATTGTGTGCTGAATGGGGTTGGGAGGTGTCAGTATACGCATTCATGTTTGTAAGCATGCAAAGACCTATTGATGTCAAAGTGAAACTTTGTGGCAAAATCAGTTCTTTTCAAACAATCACCTCTTTAAGGACATTATGATCTGGTTTGTGGTTTTTTTTTTTTTTTAAAGTTAAACATGTTTGATGTACATCTGCTCTTTCTTATTAAACACTTTTGTACCTAGCATAACACAAATGGGATGACTTCTCATACATCTGGCTGCTTGAGCTGTGGGAAGGGGTATAGATTTAGCAGCTCAGATCCCCTTCCCCCTTCCTTCTCAGTTCCTCTTTAGGCAACATCTCCTCTTTAGTATTTAAGAGCTGTATCAGCTTTTCCTGAGCTCCCTTTGGCTGGGCAGAAGGCTTTCATGGCAGACTCAGCGGTAATGTGACGGAGAGGCCATGCTGCGCTCTCAGGAGGACGGAGCTAATGGAAATCCAGCCAACCCAGAGAGTAGCTTGATGTAAAACACTTGTACAGCACAAAATGCTTTCACATCACCTGAAAAGAGGGCTGTAGAAGTATATGCTTGACTGGTGCAAGATGACACTGGAAAAAAGACAACTTTGCACCAGGGGCCCTCAAGGCGCAATGCAACCATACTCCTTTGTTTCTGCAAGCAAGCGGGTCCAGGCTGCAGTCAGCAACAGTGGTGCATTATAGATAAGTGTCTTAATTTAGCATGTCATACTAACACACACTTCACAAACTGTAATTTTACTGAAAAAGCTTTGAAGTCAACTGTAATGAGGAATTTTGCTTGTCTGCTGTCTTTGTGTTGCTATGGTGTTAATATTGTCAGATCATAAAACCCTACTAGATAGTTTTGCATATCAGAAAATACAATTTAAATTTTTAATTTTCTAAGCAGTAATGTCCAGAACCCCCTGTTGTCTCTCTGAAGTGGTTCCTGGGGTCACCTATACTAACCACTTCCCAGCTTTCTTGGGTAGATTTTTCCTATTGTGACTTTGCTTTCTCTTACGAAATGAGATGTCCAGAGAAAGCTTGGGTCTGTAGCACTTTGATCAATATGTTGCTCAAACGATCCTTCAGGTAAAGTGCAGTTGCTACAAAACTTCCACTACCTGAAGGGGCCTATGGGAAAGGTGGATAGGGACTGTTTACAACAGCACAGCTCTAAATTGAAAAAGGGGAGATTTAGATTCAGATATCAGGATTAAATTCTGCAGTATGAGGCCCAGATATAGGCTGCCCAGAGAGGCAGTGGCTGCCCCTGGATCCCTGGCAGTGTTCAAGGCCAAGTTGAATGGGGCTTTGGGCAACCTGGGCTAGTGGAAGGTGTCCCTGCCCATACCAGGGTGTGGTACTAGATGGGCTTTGAGGTCCTTTCCAACCCAAACCAGTCAATGATTCTATGTTCTGCTTGACTTAGTAGCACTAAGACTTCTTGGCCTTATGAGAAGAGATGAGAATTTGGAGTGGACTTGGAAGGTGCAAGTCAAAGTCTCTGCTAGTTACTGGATTGGATAAAACATTAACTTGATGTACTAGATGAATATTTGAGTCCTAGTTATGGCTCTCTGGCCTGTAAAGTAGGGCACACTTCAGCTATAAATTCAGAACTGATTTTTGACTAATTTTGAGTGCTTTCCATCACAAGCACACTGATTATTTTAGTATATAATTTTTTTTTCTTTTTCCTGCTATCTTCTCGAATGTTTTCTGCAGAACACTCCCTACTTTCCTGACTATCAGGTTGAGGGCTGTGTTGGCCACTTTGAAGGTTAACAGGACCAGTCTTCCCAACAGCTGCCTCCAGTCGAGAAAGTCTTGATGTTTCTTGCATCCTCCTCAAGAGTTACGGTTTTCCTCTATTATGTTCTAGTTTGTCAGATTTGCAGTGAAAACCCTAAAGAAATCCTGGAAAGATGGAAAAGTGCTACCTGATGTGATGGAAGGCTGTGCCATCAGCCAGCTTCCTGCATGCCAGCTACATCAGCTTGAACAAAAGCAAAATCACTGTTTCTGAAGAAGCAAAAGTTTCTCAAATCAAACCAGTTTATCATTTCAGTGTGTTAATGTGAGATAAATTTCTGCTTTGGAACTTTTTTGTTTAAAAGATTGAAAATCAAACACCTTCACACACCTAGGCAGCTGTGCTCTCTGGCTGTGAGAAATTTTGTTAGATATATCAGTGCTGACTAGTCTAATACTGCCAGTCACAAAGGTGGTTAAAGATGGATATTTGCAGAACATAACTCGGAGACTCTCTGATTATTTTTTTTTTTCCAGTAAAAACCTCAGCTTTTATCTGAGGGGTTCTGAATCACCACTTGGCATACATCCCTGATAGCACAGGGAGTCTAGAATGGTAGTTCAGGTACCCAAGTTAAACAGCAACACCTCAGCAAGTGCTGCTTGATATTTTCCCCAATAAAATGTTTGGGTGATTTTATGTGGGATTTCTTTTGGATAAAGTGATTTAATATGTTATAGCAATATTCCAGGAGGTGCTCATCAATTTTAAGATACTGCTCACTTTATTAATGCTGTGCATGATTGTTTCTCATAAATTCAAATTCTCTGTCTAAATTGCCTATCCTGACCTCTTCTTTTTTTAATCCTTTAATATTTGATCAGAATGTTGTGTTCTTTGACCTTGTACATCCATTAAACACAAGGAGTGATCAGTATATGTGGGAATATTCACCTACTGTGATCCCTGCAGTGGTGTGAAACCACTGTTCTGTACCAACAACAGAATCATTGTTCACGTCTCATTTGCATGTGTAAGCACCACTTCTATTTTTTTTTAGTACATCAGAAATGCTTCACTTGTAATTTAGCAAAAACCATCTGTGAAACACAAGAATCCTCTTTGTGTATCCTTAAGCTAGCTTCTCTTCAGGAGATGCCCAAGGGTGGTGACTGTGGACGCTCTAATAAACCATCACAGCAACGTGAAGTCAATAGCACACTACTCAGGTGTGTGCTAGTCCCTGTACAGGTATAGTGCTGCTTGGAGAGATAGAAAGGTTCAGCAGCTTGGTCACTCTCTGCATATGCAGCGAGCAGCACGGATGAGACAGTAGTGTTTGGGAAGGTTGTAATAAAAGCTGGCTTACATCATCATATCTTCTCTATTGCTGGCAGGGATCTAAATCAAAGTAGTGTAGTATGAGGAGGAAAAAAAAATATGCAGTGGCATTCATGTAAATAAGGCAAAGTGCAGCTTGTGGGCTTTTAACCAAAAGCACTGCAGTGAACAGAGCTGTGCAGATGGGCACGAGCTGGCCCCATCCTGAGGTGGGTGGGTAGGCTCAAAGAAATCTGCTTATTGGACCAGGGAAAGACGGTAGATAAAGAACATGGGTGCTCTGTGGCAGTCTCATGTGAACATGTTGGTTACTTGAGCTGCTGTTTGTTTTTTTCTAGAAGAGTAGCAGCTTTGTAGGCAATAAACTCTCCTGAGGAAGAAGGGAATAAGTGAGGCAACCAGTAAGTGCATAGCCATGAAAAATGTCTTTTGCAGGTAGAATTGGTACACTGAGGGATGGGATCTTCATGGGCAATTCATGTTCAGAAAAAGTTGTCAGCAGCTGAGCATGACCTGCACAAAGTTCCTGTGAAGGACCTGGCCGTTACCTTTCACAGCAGATGTGTGGCACAGGAAGCAGGAGTGGCCTGCAAATGGGAAACAAGTCAAACTTCAGTGCAAAACCCTGATTCTAGGGGAGCTGGAAAAACAGGGTGTATCAGCTCAAGCAGCTGTGGAGGAAGAGTTCTGTTTGACTATTAAAAAATCAGGAGGAAAAACCCCCATGTGTTTTTAAAAAAATTATTTATAAAGTTCTCAGCTGATGGCAAGACAAAAGTAACCTGCGTGCCAGAGATGAAAGATAAATTTCAGCTTGTAGCACAAATATCTTTTTGAGATGTGGTAGAGAAGCTGTTTCCTTAGCATTGCATGGAACTGCACTGAGAAGCACAAGAGAAAATGTTCCTAACTAGGTGCTGTGTAGTACATGTATCNCTTCACACACCTAGGCAGCTGTGCTCTCTGGCTGTGAGAAATTTTGTTAGATATATCAGTGCTGACTAGTCTAATACTGCCAGTCACAAAGGTGGTTAAAGATGGATATTTGCAGAACATAACTCGGAGACTCTCTGATTATTTTTTTTTTTCCAGTAAAAACCTCAGCTTTTATCTGAGGGGTTCTGAATCACCACTTGGCATACATCCCTGATAGCACAGGGAGTCTAGAATGGTAGTTCAGGTACCCAAGTTAAACAGCAACACCTCAGCAAGTGCTGCTTGATATTTGTCTTGTCTGCACGTGGCAGGTGCCACGTGCAGACAAGACAACACTAATTTCCTGGCTGCAGGTAGATGGAACTTGAATGTTAAAATGATCTATGGAAAAATGAAATTAGTGCTGAGGAAAAAAAAATCTTGTGTCACATCCTGGAAAGAGGAGTAATTGGACTGGGTAGGAATAAACTGAGAATGAAGTGATTGGAGCAACAGTTCTTTCTACCTGTTCTTTCTGACCTTTGGAAATTAGGTTAGGAATGATTAGGCAGCACTGATGGTGCACTAGATAAGTAGGAACCATAGCACTTCTGTAACTCATTGGGAAGAAGGAGGTGGGGGTATCTTTAAGGAGTAACCAGGGCATATAGAAGACTTTGTGGAAAGAAACACTAAGGTTAGAAAACAAGATGCTAAAAATCAATGCTTCAGAAGCAGTAGCTGGAGAAGTATTCTTGCAAAAAAACTCTGGTGGCATTTGGCTTGAGTGCAGATGTCAGCTCTGCTGTCCTTGGCTCTTGTCACTGGATGTCAGGAATGTGTCAGGGTGTTGCAAGGGGAATGTGTATTTTTATGGTTGCGTAGTAAAAAACATATCACAAAACTCTCAAATCTTCTCAACATAGCACCACCGTTTACATTGCTGAGACCTGTCTTGGCTCTTCATGCCACAAAGGTGAAGCCAAAGGTGTGATAATCGTGTAGCAGATCAGCTCCAGCACTGTTTCAAAGAGATTGTAATAAAACAAGCAAGAACAAAAGATAAAACATGGAGACTCAAAGGAACAAGTGCAATGAGATTCAATAACTGTTCTGTATAAGGTGTTATTGGAAATAGCAAAAGAAATAGCCACACATTTGTGTAACTGCCCTGAAAGCAGCCATGCAGGCAGGGTTTCCTGTCGGGAGTCAGGCCAAGGGATACTCACCAGATGCAGTACTGCTTTAGTTGTGGCCAGTGGATCTGCCCATGTCCTGAAAAATGTCTCTGGATTGCAGTTCATCCTTCCATCAGACAGCAGAAAAATAATCCCACTGCCAAAAAGCAGGTCCAGAACAAGGGTAGCAGAGATGCTCAGTTTTGGAGAGCCTTCACACCTCACCTGTATGCTCAGAATTTCACCTGTATACCTTGACATTTGAGCATGATGCTGAAATCAATAACATCTTCATGCATCTCCTGATTCCCAGCATTGGGAATGCTGGCAAAAATGTAAGCTGCCTGGTTAGAAGAAAGCAGTAGAGGTCCTCTTATAATCAAATAATCTGTAACTCCAAAATCTTTGACAAGAAACTCTGTAATGGGGCTGGGAAGTTGATGAGCCAGAACTGAGTAACCAAGTGGTTGAGTTCATGTGACCTGAGAGAATAAGCATCCAAGTGACATGTCGGGCACCTGAGGATTGCTCCTATTACTGCAGCCACACCTGATGATGAAAACACCGGCCTGAGGTGCTGAGGCAGCCAGTGAAGAACACGCTTGCTGTGATCCCAAGCAACCATTAAGCACCACCCGCTGCGCAGAGAGGAGACGTTATGCAATTACAACCACCGCCCCTGATCCTCACATGCTGTTGATGGCTGTGTGCCCAGGCTCAGCCAGCGACGCTCTCTGCGCCGGCTTGCCCAAAGAGCAAAAGCCTTGTGATACTTCTCTGTGAGATTAATATGCAGCTTCATTAGCAATGACATCTCCTACCAGCCTCTGTGCCAAGAGAGGATATAACTGTACTTATGCCCACTGTGATAACTTCAAAGTAATGTAATCGGGTCCTTGCTTTTCTGTCTTGGCTTTAGATCAGCCTTATTACTTTCAGTGGCCTGCCTTCAGCTCCCTAACTGTGCTTAAGGATCCTGTGAGTTTTTCTCCCACACCCAGATATTTTATGGAAAAAGTAATCTTCACCCACCAGCAGCAATCATGGCTTCCATGGGAGCAGATGATTCATGGCCCAGGGAATGAGTAGAACACCTGCACTTCATTGCTAGTAGGCTTTGTGCTTTGGGTGCCCTTCTCGGACACCAGTAAACTGGAAATCATTTCTGCAATGATTTCAAGTCAGTATAAGCTTGTTGGGCCAAAAATAGGATGTAAATAAAATTTAAAAGGCGGTAATCAGCATTGTGAAGATGCTACTACTGGAAAGAGTAAGATTTTTTTTTTTTTTAAAGATAATAAGGCTGAAAAGGTGGTTGCACTTGTCAGTGTCTGATCTTTTGGAAGGCTTGTAACAGTTTAAGTAGTGATGTGTAGGAAGGTGCGGGGGAATTCGTCGAGGGAACGAATGCAGGCAATCGATATGATTGATAAAGCATTGTTGTCCACTTTCTTCACACAGCTCTGATCCTCATATAGCATTGCTGATAATTATGCCTACTTGTCATTACACTATTGGTTACAATGCTTAAGATGTTCACGCCCCCTTAAACCATCCAAAGACACTGTGTCCTAAGATAGAGTGTGTTTACACAGATCCTAAGGGAGCCGTGACCCTGCTCCCTTAACCATTCTCCCACAGGAAGGCAAGTACTGTCATCAGGGATAGTTTTAGGAGGTAGGGGTTGAAAAGTGTACAAGAATCTTGACTTATGAGAGTTTAGATGTTTGTAAGATCTTAAAGCTTCAGTTAGTAAGCTTATGAATATTTATTGATAGCCTGGTGGATAAAATGAAAACTTAGTAGCTGCACCATGAGCAAATTCACTTTAAAAGATCTACCTCCTCCTCCTTTCCTGCAGGCTTTCATTTACTCATACTGAGATCATCTCCCCCACCCCATAAATAAACAAGACAATAAGAGGGCTTTCCACTCAAGTAGTACCAGTACTGGGGGTGCTGGCAGAAGTAGCTGTGTGTAACGAGGAACAGAACAACCTTTACAGACAAGAGTCCTCTTCTCCGAGGCTGGCTGCAGCGAGAGAAGGGCTTCTGAGTGCTGCTTCTCTCGTGCTTGGCCAGCTCATGCTGAGAGGCTCAAAGACAAGGCTTAGAGGAGAAGGGAACTGTTGAGAAGTGAGTGGGGGGAAGTGGCTAATGGTGGCTGGCTGTGCCATCAATGCCATAGTCAAACAAGGAGAGGGGCTTAGTGGTGGTAGCTAGTCCCAGTGGAGAGAGGTGAGACCCTGGCTGCTGAAGCATGTTTAACCTGTGGACTTGGGATTTCTCTACGCTGTGATCACTTGCTTCTGTTTCTGTTCATAATGAGCTAACCTGCTGTGACGTGTCATGCTGACTATCTTTTTCCTTGCCTGCTCTTTGAAGAGGGGGGTGATCACCTACTAAAACATCTCTGAGCAGCAAGGTCACTATTTCCAAGCTAGTGCCTGCAAAATTGTCCAGCTGTAAGAGCTGTGTGGCTTGTGTGTGAAAGTGAAGGAACTTCTCCATTCTGTCTCCTGCTAGAAACCCTCTGATGCCTCAACTGAAGCTCTGTAATTACCCAAAGCTACAGAGGTTTGCTTCCTTCAGTGTGCTTCTAACCAGTCTGTGGCTCTGTCTGAGCCACTGTAAGACACAGCAGCTGAGTTAACTGCTTTCTGGTTCGTTGTTTTTCTTAATCTCTAATACTTTCTTCCCAAGATAGGCATCATATTAGTGGCAACCAACCTGAAGAGAACACTGTGATTTCAAATAGCACTAATCACCCTATTAAGAACAGTTTCTAGTGAAGTCCAGCTCCTGAAGGCTATAAGCCACATCCTCTAATGTCCATGTTCCTTTTCTCTGCCATGATGTGTGCTATTCAGACCCTGTTACAATTCTTTAACCTTCTCTAGTTGCTGTTAGTATTGAAGGGTTGTGTGATTTTGTTTTTTGTGTTTGGTTTTTTTTTCTTTTCCCCAACTTTGGCAGAGCTCTAAACCATTCTGAGGTTATTCCTTTGTTTCCATTTGGAGTGCTTTCCTCTGCTACACTCTGCGTCTCCGAGCCAAAGTGCCTAACAGAGGTCTGCTTCATTCAGCGTCTGATCAGCAGTGCTTAACGTGAACCACTCTCGACAGCACAATAACTATTTCCAGCTGCCTTTTGCCAGAGTTGTTCAAAGCAGAACTGTCTGCAGCTGGCATCATGAGTTTGGGAAGGAGACAAAGCCAAGCCTTAAGGGAGTTAGTGGAGCTGGGAGCCTTTAGAGAAGGAAGCAGCAGTTTTGCTTGGACAACTAAAGAGCTAATAGACTCTCCGGCAAGCCTATGGGCCCTCCAGCATTGAGTGACCATTCAGACTCATCGTTTTATTGGTGACTTAAAGACATTTATCAGCTTAGCATTTCTCTGCAGCCTCTTCAGATTGACAGTGATTTACCTCGGTAACTAAAATGAGCTGGTGTCTCTGTCAGAAATATCTTTATACTTGCAGCTTAAAGTCAGCTTGGCAGAATTTAAAAAGATGCCTTTCCTTCCCCGCAAAGAAGGCCTTATTCTCCAAACCGACTCATGACCTTCTGAGAATCAGGATTGCAAGCCTGACATGAAGCCAAACCAGTCAATTACATATTTTAGGTCACCAGAACTTCTTATGTGCCTCCTCTTTGATGCATCATTGACTTTTTGGTCTTGAGGATGGGTCCTAGACCTTGTAGATCCAAAATACTGACATGAGTCTACTTTATGGGGGGAGGGGGGAGAGGGGAAGGGAATCAGTAGTTTTAGCTGAACAGACAAGGACTGTATTAACATCAGTACAATTTTCTTTCCAGAGAAGGGCTGAGACATACTGGCAAGAGAGCTTGCACAGACCTGGCTTGCAGTCTCATAGCTTGGCTTGTGCAGTGCTTGTAGTGCATGACCGCTTTATATTTAGCACTGTCTCCTGCTGCCAAATGCTGCTACTTATGGGTGGTTTTTTTTCTTTCTTTTTCTTTTTTTTTTTTTTGTCTTTAAAGATGTTTTTAATTTCTATATTTTAATTTGGAGTCTGGCCATTAGGTGATCACACTAGAGATTACCTCTTGTCTACAGTGTTGTGCTCTACCGCACTGGTGCGGCCTCACCTTGAGCACTGGATGCAGATTTGGGCGCCACAGTGCAGGAGGGACACAAAACTATTGGAGAGTGTCTAGTGGAGGGCAACAAGGATGATGGAGGGTCTGGAGGGGAAGTCTTATAAGGGCAGGCTGAAATCCCTTGGTTTCTTCAGCTTGGAGAAGAGAAGGCTGGGGGAGACCTTGTGATGGTCTGTGGCTTCCTGACGAGGGGGAGCGAAGGGGCAGGTGCTGATCTCCTCTCTTTGGTGACTGGGGATAGAACCTGAGGGAATGGCATGAAGTTGTGACAGGGGAGGTTTAGGTTGGATGTTAGGAAGAGGTTCTTGGGGTTGAGCACTGGAAGAGGCTCCCCAGGGAAGTGGTCACAGCACCCAGCTTGACTTATTGAGGTCAAGAAGTGCCTGGAGAATGCACTCAGTCCCATGCTCTGACTTGGCTGGCCCCGGGTAGAGCCAGGACTTTGAATGATCCTTATGGGTCTCTTCCAGCTCAGGAAAATCTAGAGTTCTATGATGTATTGCACCTTCCCTAATTCATAACCTAGAAAGATTGGCACCAGTGACCTCAGTCTAACCCTTAGAATACAATTGCTTTGGGATGGAGTTTTAGCCAGGATCTTCTGACAAAAAATGCTTTCATTGCCCCAAGAAGTCTGTAGTTAGTGCTCTAGGTTTTATTCTGTCATTTGTCAGTGTTTTGTTTCACTCTGATGGAAAAAGTGAAATTAACATTTTCATTCTAACAAAATGAGAAGTGACAAACGCTTTTAAAATTACATTATTGTATAACAGCTTAAAATTATTTGACATTTAACAGTGTTTACAAAGAATATTATTAACAACTACATATTTTTGAATAGCATAATTAATTCCACAAAACTGAAACATAATGAAAAATCAATCAACAGTAATATATTGCTGTTTAACAAAGTAACTATTCAACTGTGATTAGTTACACATACAATTAATAATAACTTAAAGATTTCCTTTAGGAAAAGTATGGAAAGCCATGGCACTGTTCTCTCTTCCTATTTCCACTTCCTGAAACACCAATTTCTTACAGTTCTGCATTGCAAGAAGACACATTAAGCTTTGAAACTGCATGCAGTCAAAGGGAAAAGCCTGATGAGAGTCAAGGACTTGCTGTAAATTAGTGGGGTTATGAATATTTGAGTTGGTTGCATTCCTGGAGCATCCTAGTGGGTCAGGTCAGCTGTCACTGTGCCGTGGCTGTACAATTATGTTTCTCTGTGACGTGCAAGTACTGTGAGAAATGATCTGGGTTGGCTGGAGGCAGACTTTCCAAACACTGATTATCATTCTGTCCTTGGAAGTAGGGGGAGATTAAGAGGGGGATAAAGAATGTTTTCTGTTAAATTATGAAAGAGCAGCATGCTGTATGGATTGCCCTCCTGTACTTTTCGCTGCATATGTATGTAATGAAATAATGCATGCTAATCCTCATGAATCAATCAGGAATATGTTTAACTCATTTCTTCCTGCTGTGGGTGGCTTTGCTAAAGATTCCAAATACCCTGGACATGTCCCTCCAAAGGGGTGAGTCTTGAAAGGATAATAGCTGTGAACGCAACACATACCAAAGATACTATTTTCCTCCTTTCACTTAGGAAACTGAGTAATACTTTTTGTGAAACTATTACTAAGAGTATTACTACATCACCTAAAGCTGTGTGAGGAGCAGCAAGGCACACTAGGCACCATCTACAAAATCACTTTTTTTTGTGTGTAGACAGAACTTTTTGTTTTTAGGATGAGCAACAGAAGACCTGAGAAAGTCAGCATAAGAAATCCATGTCCATTTCTCAGGGATGTACAGGTTGCCATCTTGGAGCTACTATACAACTTTGTAACACCATCAAGATAGTGAGAGTCACTCCAAAGCTACTCTTGAGTAGATAGAAATGCAGGTTCATGTCCAAAGAGGATTCAAGAGGACTTAAAAGCTCATCTCACGCTCAATTCTGCATGACCAAGTGCTCCCCATGCACTCTGAGATGTGAGATCCCTAACAACAGCTATTAACTTGCCCTCTGTGATCAAGGTTGAAGAACTGTGGTATGTAGTTTAAAGAGTAGTAGAAAAGTGTTAGTAATTTATTTTTTACACATGTAATTAACAAAGCTGATTAACAAAGGGATTTGGGTGACGCCATTAACTTGAAGTGCACAGCAGCAGATGGTTTTTCATTGTGACTAGATGCAAGAGTCCATGGAGACATTTTTCCTTTTCCTGAATATTGGATTTCTACTAATAAAGTAGTGGAGTGTGTAGGCAGTCTATTCCTGCTTCCATTGCCATGCCATACTGATTATAAAGCAAGTGGAAAAATTGATGTTGTCAGTGAAAAGAACTTTTGCAAGGGAATTGCATATCTTTTGGGCTCACTTTTTAAGAAACTAGCTACTACCTTTATAAGTCTCTCTAAGCCTGGCAGATTTTTTTACCCTTCTTCCCTAGAGCTACTTACATTGCAACTTCTCTATTAGGATGAGACATGCATAATTCAGAAGACATCATTAGAAAATTGAATATAAACACTTTGGGATAACTGTATTGGAACTGTTACTGTGACAACATGGGGCTGTGTTTGGTCTGCATGTAGTGGTACTGGTTTAAACAAGAGAAACAGGCTACTTAATTTTGAGAACTAGTCAGATCTGGGACTTTGTATGGAACCATCCAGTCTGACAGCAGTATTGTAGCCAGCTTCTGAAAAACCTTTCCATATAACTTTCTAAAGTGAGAGGGGAAACAACCAGCAATATGCAGAAATTGAAGTGTGACTCTTTCTTCAAACAAGACTCATGTGCATGCACGTTTAGATAAATACAAAGTATTACTTTTTGGCAGAGGCTTTCTTTAAGACACTCCTCCCATCCTTAAAAACTCAGAGATTAATTCTGATGAAAAAGGGAGAACTTTTTAATTGCAAAAAAAAAAAAAGAATTCACTGGATGGAAAATCCATTTTCCATAAATCTTTATTAGCCATATCCTCTCGTCAGCAGAACTTTACTTCTCATGCCTCTTGACAGGTCCCCAATTTGACAAAGGATGCTTAGCTTTGAAAAGCATCACTACAGAAAGCAAAACCATTATTGGAATCCTAATTAACACTTTGACATTGTATTATAGAGTTGGAGGTGTATGAAATTATTCCCCAGGAGTTTACCACCACTGGGGAGGGTGATTGATTCTGCTACCTGTAGAAAGTAATAGATAACATATTAAGTAACACAGGGATGGTTTGTTTTGTTCACACTAAGTAAAAGACAAATTTCATCGTCATTTTAATTTTTAGACGAGAGGCAGCACCACACAGAGGCACAGCTGCAAAGCTCAAACTTCTGCTGCTCCATATTGGAACCCCAATGAAGCAGAACATTAATCTGTAGAGCAAAAAATGACTATCATTTACATAATTACATTTAGTCACAACTTATAACATATTCATAAGCGCATGAGAGAGAATGCTGCATTTGCTGTGTAAGGGATAGAAATAGTGGATCAGCTTGGGCTTTCACAGAATTGCAGTGTTAGGAGTTGGAAGGGACCTCTGAAGATCATCTAGTCTTACCCCCCTGCCAGAGCAGCATCACTCAGGGTGGGTCACACAGGAACACATCCAGGTGGGTTTCAAATGTCTCCAGAGAAGACTTTACTGGGACAGGAGGAATAACAGAAAGTGATTTCTTGTGTTAGAAAACTTGGATTTGTGACTTGAATCCACCCATCATTTACTTGTCCTTCCTGGTCTTTTATACAGCTAGGTTTTACTCTTGCAAGTGATTGAGGATGGAGGTTTCTTTTGTGTAAACATGGTAATTCTTACAGTGATCAATGGAAAAAAGGGCAAAAAATGGGTCTTTCTCCAGAAGTGCTTCCGTTAACAACAAACATGATTTACTTGGAAATGAAAGAAAGTGGATAGCAATTAAAGGACTTCCAATAAAAGTCTGCCTTGTATCTCTAAGTCTTGCTCTTACCATTGTTCTACTCTGCCAGGGATGAAAGAGCAGGGAGTAAAACTTCCACAAAGTTTAAGTCCGTGTCCATTTCTTTCCCCAGAAGAGTACTAAGTAATAATCTAAGGCATCATTTTATCCCTTCTTGATTACTGATGCTTGCTTCCTCCTCTCCTACCTTTTTTCTTACTTTTCTTATTTTCACCTCAGCTTTTCTCCTTTACTCTCTTCTCTAGATTTTTACAAGTCAAAGAGAGAAGCAATCATCTCACCAGCTGTTATCAGCAACTGTTATGACATTTCCACTAGTTCCATTTCACTCTCCCTATTTCACATAAATTCCTTTAATTCTGTCATTTTTTTTTAGCTACTGGACATCTATTTTTTAGATTTTTCATGATTAATTTCAACTATTTCTCTGAGGTTTAGACTTCTCACATAAACATGTCACAGTGCCAGCTCTCATGCTGAAAAATGTGCAACTACAAGTCAGGTTTTGGAGAAATAAAAAAAAAAAGTCATGACGTAAAAAGTACCTTATCTGATACAATCAACTAAACCAGACATGATTCAACTAGAAACAGACTTTTGTTTTTTCCTGGAAGTAACAACTCTGTCAGATAACTGTCTCTAAGGAAAAGAATCCATCTCCTGCTCAGATTCTTTCTTTTTTTAACCTGGAAACTGGCTGAGGGATTGCCATCTGCTCAGGGAGCAGCAGATCACCAGCACAGCCAGAAGCAGTAAGATGGAGATTTTGCTCCTCGTTCCTGATGTTTCCAGGGCACTTAGCTGACAGGGTGCTTTGAGGTTGCATGGTCAGTGCTGGAGGTTTGAGGGCTTCAGGAGCAAAGCAAGGGGAAGGGCTTGCCAAGAAGTTAACCTGTTTTGTATGGGAGCTACTTATAACTCTGGGCTATATAGGNATGAGTGCTAATACTCCTACCAGGAGCTAGTTAGTCCTGTCTTTTAACTGAGCTGTGTGACTCTTGTCTTCAAAAGTGATGCAGTCAAAGAAATCCCAAAGAGAGCTTTTAATGCTACAGCAACGTTTGTATTCAACTCCCACCCACTTTATAAAAAAATTAAATGTCATCATTTTAGAGTCATTTTCATGAGCCTATTACGTTTGTTATAAAATCCAATTACATGCATCACAATTGTACTTCACATGACTTCTTTATTTTCAGAGGTTTAAAAATCCCAGAACTCTCTTTTTTTTTTCTTTCTTTGGCTGGGGCTTTTTAATGCATTTTTAAGCACCACTTTAAAAAAATAAGTAAAAAAGAAATAAAATTTAAAATTGTGTCGTGGGAAAAAAAACCTATTCCTCAAAGTTTTATTTGTTTACTGGAAACTAAATTAACAAAATTTAAAAGACACATCTTGGAAATGAATTTACAAACAAAGTTCCTGTCAGGCCATCAGTACTGTCTTTTGTGAGGGGCGGGGAGGGANATCTATTTTTTAGATTTTTCATGATTAATTTCAACTATTTCTCTGAGGTTTAGACTTCTCACATAAACATGTCACAGTGCCAGCTCTCATGCTGAAAAATGTGCAACTACAAGTCAGGTTTTGGAGAAATAAAAAAAAAAAGTCATGACGTAAAAAGTACCTTATCTGATACAATCAACTAAACCAGACATGATTCAACTAGAAACAGACTTTTGTTTTTTCCTGGAAGTAACAACTCTGTCAGATAACTGTCTCTAAGGAAAAGAATCCATCTCCTGCTCAGATTCTTTCTTTTTTTAACCTGGAAACTGGCTGAGGGATTGCCATCTGCTCAGGGAGCAGCAGATCACCAGCACAGCCAGAAGCAGTAAGATGGAGATTTTGCTCCTCGTTCCTGATGTTTCCAGGGCACTTAGCTGACAGGGTGCTTTGAGGTTGCATGGTCAGTGCTGGAGGTTTGAGGGCTTCAGGAGCAAAGCAAGGGGAAGGGCTTGCCAAGAAGTTAACCTGTTTTGTATGGGAGCTACTAATAACTCTGGGCTATATAGGTTTGGGCTGTGTGTGATAGAATTCTAGGATTTCACATACGCAAATTTGAAGTCAGCAAGATTTGTAGATGTTAATGTTATCTGCTCTTCCCCCTCCCTTCTTCCCAGAATAGTGTTAATTTAAACAGCAGATGTGCACGAGGGACCACCACCCCCCACCCACC
>VXBZ01005111.1:649738-677701 GCA_013399135.1 Heliornis fulica | reverse complement strand
CACATGACTTCTTTATTTTCAGAGGTTTAAAAATCCCAGAACTCTCTTTTTTTTTCTTTCTTTGGTTGGGGCTTTTTAATGCATTTTTAAGCACCACTTTAAAAAAATAAGTAAAAAAGAAATAAAATTTAAAATTGTGTCGTGGGAAAAAAAACCTATTCCTCAAAGTTTTATTTGTTTACTGGAAACTAAATTAACAAAATTTAAAAGACACATCTTGGAAATGAATTTACAAACAAAGTTCCTGTCAGGCCATCAGTACTGTCTTTTGTGAGGGGCGGGGAGGGATTTGGGGGGTTTGTTTGTTTTTAATTTGTGCATTTAACTTGTTAGGGAACAAGGAAAGTTCTGTGACCTCTGAACTACTTCAGGCTTTTTTGCTTAAATAAATCTTTTGCCTTTTTCCTTCCTGGTAGTTCCCATGATCTAACGTACTTCTGTGCAAAGCAGGACCATTATTCTTCCTTTGCGTGGGGTATCTTATATTAGCGTATCTTGTAGTTAATCTCTGGCCATAGGCAAGAAATGAAGCAAGTAGTTCTACACTGAGTTACTGTAGCCTTTTGCCAACGAGGTTCCGCTGGAGGAAACCTGTAAGGTTTCCATTGTGGGCTCCTGCTTTCCTCTGGCTTCATTTTGGTCTTGGGAACTGCAGCTGCTCGGTTCTGCTTCCCACCTGGCTGTGTGACTGACCCAGGCAACTGAAATTTGAATTGGCAAAGAATAATTAAGATTGTGAAACTTTGGACTATGCTTTGCAGACTGGTTTCCTTTAATTTAGTTCTTGAGAGATCAGAGGGCTTCAGGTTCCCCTTTTTAAATATTGTCCCAAAGAGCTCAAGGCAAATATTTCTAGGGGTCCAAACTTTGAAACTTACAAAGAAATACTTTGCAAAACAACTATTCTCTCTGGGCTCAGCCAGCTCTGTAAAGACTGAAGGGATGGAAAAGGAGAAACATTAGATATGTAAGAGTCTTCCATGTGAAGCAGAAAATGTATAGATAGTTATGTTCTGGAAACAATTGTCTCGAGGAAATGGTAGAAATTGTATCACTGAAAGCCCTCTTAAGGAGGGTTAGATGAACACCTAAGGAGTGTTTGAAATTATATACCTTCAATTCAGTCTGTTATGGACCCCTTTATCTCATGATAGCAATCTCTTCTCTTTTGTGAGTGCATGAGGTGCTACATGCCTCAGGCTGAGCTGTGCTTGGTTCTCTGGACTCTGGTGTAAATATGAAGCTGCCCTGTGAAAGGGGGAGGGATTTCTGTGGTCTTCTATAAGCAGTGTGATGGCATGTAATGGGAATTAATGAAATACATTTGCCTGAAAGACCATGAAAGCTTTTCTTAGGAGTGTCCTACTGTGGAGTGTTTAATTCAGAGAACTTTAGAACCCCAGACAAAATAATTCTCAATAAGTATTAGTTTAAGGAATTTTAAGTAGTTTTTAAGAAAAAAAAATCTAAAAATGGGTTAATATATTTTTGATGGGGCTGGTGGAATGAATAGAGGAATATTCAAAATGATCATTAACATGATAGCTTAAAACTGCGTAGTGAATTGGTTTATTATATGTATAGAAATGTGTTATTGGAAAACAGAGACAACTTCCAAAATATGATTTTTGTCAGTGAAATTATATAAAGAGGATCGCTCATGCCAATCAACCTGATCATTTAATGCTAATAAGTTAACTTCTCATTTATATTTACTGTGCAATTACTGAACTGTGTTTCATTGGGAAGCTGACAAGCCCCTTGGAAGCACTAAAATAGATAAGTTCTTGACGTTCACATTCCAATCCAGCCTTCTGTGACTCTATAATCGTTAACAGGCTCCAAAACCTATGGGATTTCTAACTGATCCTCATAAAAATGATCTACACTTTTGAGGATTAAATAACTCTTGGAAAGAAACCTGTTCTCAATCCAAAACCAACCAATTCTGCAACAGTGGTAAAATCTGACAAAGAAATCAGAAGAAAAGTGTAATGAGAAGTAGTTTTCTAGTCATTATTATAAAGCATCTCCGCGCTGTAGAGACAGCACCTGTGCTGCACAGGAGAAATCCCAAAACAGAACTCTTCTCTACACCAGCGTGCTCCAGCCCTGACAAGCATCAGCCTGAGGTACTCAAAGATAAGAATGAGAGGATGGAGACCACGCTTTGAAAGAACTGTCTGTTTTCTCAACAGTTTAAGAGGATTTAGCGTTCATATCCAGATGATGTGATAAGTATTGACTTGTGCAATTCTTAAAACTTAGTTGCCTAAAGTGCCCTAGCACCCTGATAACAAGCTCACACTTGTTAGAAATACTGTGGGGTGGGTTTTGGTTTTGTTAATAAGATTAGGAAAAAAAAATGCAAACAGTAAAATGACAAGGAAAGGTTTTCAGTTTTCTGTAGAGCTGTTGTGGTAGAAGTTGCTATCTACACAACCTTTTGTGGAACATCAGCGAAAAAAGAATGAATTTACCACATGGTGAAGTGAGTAATAATATTGTGATGACTCAGTCATAATTTATGCAAGTGCTGTGGAAACTTTTTGCCTCTGAGATTTATGAATGCAGTCCAGGTTCAGCAAATTGAGTGAGCTGCTCATCAGTCAAAGCCGAGTGATAGCGTTAGGCTTATCAAATCTCTGGGAATTACACGGCGATGTAACCGAATTCAATGTGCTCAGCAGTGGCATCAAAGAGGTGTTTCAGGATGTTGCCTAGGCCTGCCTGCCTTGTAGCTTTGAGGAAGAAGGACCTGTTTTGCACATTACCCTTTACACTATTTCAATCACACTTTCTGGCAAGGTGATGGTGTCCATTGCAAAATCCAGGGTCCTTTCCTCCAGCGCACACAAGTGGTTCAGATCATGGTTACAACTTTCCTCTCTGCTCCCTGTCTCTGCAGGTTTTAGGATGTACAGGTCTTTGGAAAATGGGTAGAACTTACAAATTCACCCTGATATTCAAGCCTGTCTTTCCTCCAGTGAGCCATGGATAGAATAGGGCCTGATGGTTACTCCTTCTGAAGAGACACAGCTCAGAGCAGAGCATCTGCTTCCTGTCAGGGCAGAGTTATGATGTGATTATTGTGATTAATGCCACAGGCTAAAATACACCAATAAGAAATCTTGACCTGATGCACTGTGTGGCTTCCTTTGAGCCCTGGCCTGTCATTGCTTGGGCCCCTGACGTGTCTCTGGTTATCCATCCAGCCTATGTCTACCTGAGACGTGGCAAAATGGTGATGTTTACCCCAGGACTGCTTTCCCTTTGTCTCTTGGCTTTAGACTTTGCTCATATCCTCCAGTCTCTACTGCAGTATTTCCCTTTCAGATCTTAGTTGTGGGAAGACACATGAATTATTCAAGGAACAGGTGTTATGTATGCAGTCTCAGTAATCACAGAGCTCCTTTCAGAAGTAGAATGCTCTTCTTATTTTCTTGAGTTTCAGCAAACTAAAAAAGATCTTACCTAACAACTTGGCACAGGCAAAAAGATATGCAACAGAATGCAGTAACTCATCAACAATGTTATAACACAAATTAGAAGTTATCTTTTGTAGTATATTAACATAAACAAATGATGAACTTTAAAGGTCATGTGATAGAGGCTGGTGGAAAATGACATGGTATATCAAGTAAATGTTTACTGGTCTGATGACCTGTATCTCTTCTTGTGTCTGAGGCTTTCTTCAGCCCCAACATGCAGTAATTGTTATTTTCACAAAGTTCAGCTTATTAGAGTATCTGAATGTCTCAGGGCAGTGGAGGGCACATTGCAGCTCAAAGATCAGCGAGGAAACAGCTTCCTGGGAAAAGTACCCTGTAATTGAAAGGAATGACTAGTTACAAATGAATCATTTGCCTTCCCTGGGAATTACTGGGTGCAATTGCACTTCAGGCCTGTGGTCAACATGCAATATTTGTTTGTGTCATCCCATTAAACCAGAAAAAAAAAAAAGACAGCAATACTTAAGACTCCTGTGGATTCTGTGTTATGTTTCTACTTGGTCCCCTTGTCAGAAAGGGGACAGCTGGTATGTATGGTAGTCAGTTTGAATGTGGGTTTGGGGAAGAAAAGGGTTGGGTTTTGCATGGTTTAGCACCTGAACTTTGCATCTGGCAGTAAAATAGGTCGGTAATGAACAAGTCAGAGTCAGTGTGCCTGTCCAAGCCTCAGGCTAAGCCATTAGGATTGCAGTTTCACATAAGTTCCACAGAAATGGTAAAGTGGCTGAGTTTCCTCAGGGTGTTGCCTAGACATGATCAGGCTCTGTGAAAGGTTTTCCAGGTCTCCACAATACTGGGCAGCTTGAGATGTTGTCTTCAAGGCAATATTCAAATCTTCTTTGTGGTCTAAGACTTGATATGCCTCTGTTCCTGTTGCCAGAGATCTGGAGACAGAGATGTTGCTATTCACCAAGACAACCTTTTTGTCCTTGCTGCCGTTGAGCTAAGCCCTCATTCCCAGTCATTGGGCTGGCTACAGTACACATGCATTGCTAGTCAGGAGACTTTGGGAAAGTTCAGCAGTGAAGGTGTATTGTGTTCAGCCTTGAAGTAGATGCTACTTTGGGCTGGTAAATGATACGAGAGCTTCAGTCTGTGGCATTGGAAGGAGGAATGCCATAGGGAAATCTGCCATAGACTGTCTCAGGTACTATGTAGCTACCTGCGGTTTTTTTGAGGAGTTAATTGTGAAAGACTTTTTAGGGAGCTTTTTTTATTTTTTGATAACCATCTCTGCAGAGAAAACAACAAAAAGCTGTTCACACAGAAAAGCAGTCTCAAGGAAAAAGGTCTTAAATGGACTAAGTCAAAGGGTGGTTTGGTTAAGAGGACAACCATCGCAAGAAGAGTAATCTTGCAGGAAGAACGGAAAGATAGAAATTGTAGGTCCTCTTAGAGTTTGTCTAGATGTCTATGCTTTGCATCTGAGCTACATTTGCTGTCTGATTCAAGGATCTTATAAGGAGTTAGGTATTTGTTTCCATGCATTTCCCACAGGGAACAAGCATGCTGCCAACACAAGAGGGTGAGAAATAAAGAAGTTGTATTAAAGTCTCATTTACACATATTGCAGAAACTTCATCAGGACCTGGTTTGCAATGATGGAAATCCCATAAGATCAACAACAAATTGGTATGATCAGCATTTTTATTGACATTTTGAACCCCCCAACAGGTTCTGCCTTTATGACCAAAACCAATAATTGTATTTTAAATTGACTAATGCACATTAGGTGGTAAAACCAGTATTTCAAACTTCAGGGACTGTAAACTGAAACAAAATACAGGCTAGAAGTAATTTGAAGTGAAGGGGGAATTTGCTTTGGGAATAAATGCACAAAGGAGGAGGTAACATACTTCTCAAGTGAAAGTTTCTGAAACAGAGAGGGAGATTATGCTTTAGCTAATTAGACGCTACTTGCCTCACTGCAGGAGAAATTCTGCTACTTCTTACACTGGTGGTTGGTTTCAAGGGCAGTGGGGTCCAGTCTAGTCTCAAGTCTATAAACCCTTTATCTGTAAAAGGCCAGTTGCTGATAAAGCTTCACTAGAGAGGGAAGAGAGGAATGCACAGAATTTGTCCCAACCACTAATTAAGGCTGTAGGGCCAGAGAATGCTCCTGTCAATGAGAGGAAAAGACCATGAATTTTCACTGGTTGACTGGAGCTCAAACATTCCCAGAAATTTTGCTGACAATATTTGAAAAAGCAGCTCCAGATAACTGTTTGTGCTTCCCCAGGAGCTGCACGCAGTGCCTTTGCCACCTCACCTCTGCTGTGGTGGTTTGGGAGTATGGCCAATAAGATGGGGAGACATTCAGTGTAGATATTTATCTGCTAACAGGATTAAAGATACTTTCTCCTGAAAGCACCTTCCCCTGTTTCTCTCTGTCCAACTGGAACTGTCAACCTGCTGCATTAGGACTGCAGCACAGGCAAAGCCCTCCCTCAGCTCTGCTGGCCTGGCACAGAGCACAGCCTCCTATCACTACCTACCCAGTGGTGCTGCCTGACATCCCACCTGCTTCCCAGTAGGAGTTTCAGTGAACTCTTCACTACCTTCCTTCATGCGGCAGCACAGGAATAGTCTCTAATTTTCCTGAGAGTTCTATATTTTTTGAAAAAAAAAATAAAAAAGCTAGTTCAAATGTAGCAAAAGAAATGTGTCTGCTTCTATCTTTCATTTCCTAGAGCTGGCTGTGCATCTAAAAAGCAGCAGCAGCATGAAGACCTGCAATCTTCAGATCTGTGCAGTTTCATAGCAAAGTTTCATATGGCTGACATACCTCTGTGTATCTTGGGTTTCTGCAAACCCATAAGTGATGCTTTTTGTTTCAGCTTCACTCCTTTGTCCAACACACTGTGGTACATCCTCTTCTCAGCATATGTACTTTGTAAGGTGAGGCAGTCACAAAAACAAACACTGAAGCAAGACATGTTAACGTTTGGTTTCCTGCACCAAACATCAGACTGTTTCCTCTTTCAGGGTCTACATAGCTGCTCATGAACCTGTTCCCTTCAATATTCCATGTACCTGTGGCTTGTGCCCATAACTGTTTATTAGCTGTAGTCCTTGTTTCCTGCAGTTTCTTCTACACTGAAAGACAGAAATAATATGAAAGGTTTAGGAACAGATAGGGGTAAAAGGAAAGATTAGGAGTGTCGAAATGTATCGATTGTGCGTACTTCTGGGAAGGGAGCACAAGGTTTAAAAAGAGACTGTGTTTGTATCCTGGTGTATCGCTTCTTTCTGTGGCATTTATTTTGTGCTGGTTTGCTCCTCTAGTTCTTACTCTGAAGTAATAGGGTTATACCCTTAAACACCCTTTTTTCTTTTTTTTTTTCTCCATCTTGCCTATGTGTACTGTGGCGCTTTGAGCCACGAAGTGGAAGTACCTGTGTTCTCTTTGATTCTAGAGGGCTACATACTATTGCCCCTCTGGGCTATGGTGTTTGCTAACACAAACCAGAAATGCTGCCTTACTGCCATTTCCCAAAATTATCAGGTAAGAGTACCCTGAGGTGTACTGTTTGCTTATCCATGTGTTGCCTGAAAGGTAACCAATCTCTGTGGCTGCTTGTCAGTGTGTTCTGTTTGCCCTGAGAAGGCAGACCTTTGAAATACCCAGGTATGTGCTCCTTCTTTCCATGTTTGTCAGTCATATACATAGCAGGAGCAAACCTGATGGTCAGCTGGCAATCTGTTCAAAATGCTGATGAGCATTAGGAGGTGAATATTGCAACGTGGCTTGGGTACCTGAGCAGCAAGCAGTGCTTCTCACTCCTGTGTAGACAAAGCCTCTGAAGGAAGATATATACCCATGTGAATGCTGCCTGTCTGCTCATTTTCTGTTGGAAAATCGGATAAAAGTTGTTGGCTGTAAGTCAGGGCACATCAGCAAGGCAGAATGAGTCCTTCCTTGACAGCCTTAACCTCATGTGCACTGGGCTTCACTGGTCAGGAAATGGGTAGATGTTTTAGCAGTGTAACCAACTTGTTTCCTTTCCACACGACGAAACTTTGTTGAATCAACTTGTTTAATTTTCTTTTCTTTTACGCTACAAGCAAAGCTCAAATGATATGCAGACAGGGAAAAGCTATCCAAAGGAATGGTGAGAGGTTGTACTGGTGGTGGTTCTTTCCTTCATTATCTCCCACTGAAGATGGGATGAGTGACTCTATCCGCATTTAACTTGTGCTCTATTGGATTCTTGCTTTTTTTCCCCTAGGTTATCTATCACACATTGAACTGATATTTTGCTGAAAACCTTTTTGAAAGAGGAAAAAAAAGTTTATTTTTATAGTTTCTACAAGATGTGAAGTGATTCACAAGGTCAACAAAATAGCTTTTTTGTTATTTTAAATCATTCCAGTTCCTAGTGGCTTCCTTTTTGTCTCTGGCAGCCCAAATTCTATTGGTTTTAAAAATATTTAACTACATAGCCTATTTTATTGCACTTTATAGTACATTACCTTCTCATTTGTAACCAGTAACATGTACTAATTAAATAAATGCTACTTACAAAAAGCATAGAAAAAAATCTGGTATAAAATTAATAAACGGGCATTGTGTTCCACAGCTCGTATTTGAGCAGCACTGATTTCCCATACAAAGAGTCCTTCCTTTCAGACCAGGTTAAGCTTTAAGAATTTGTACCCATATTCTGATGAAGATTCTGAAGCTTCTAGTATCTTTTCTGTTTGTTTTTATAATAACTCTTCCTCTTCAAAACCTCTCTCTGTTTTTTCTGTTTTCCTTTTTGTGAGGTATTTAATTGCTAAGCCATAATTAATGTTTCGCTTTTGTTTTCATTATTTACTACATTATTGCCTGCTTGGTTAAAATCTTCCCACACACCAAAGTGCAAGTCAAAATATTCAAGTGAAGTGCAGATCATCTTTTTTCTATTTATGTTAATAAAAACTTAGCCTTGTAGGCAGGAGGTAAATATGAGCAAGTTACTGAATCATTGCTTCCTAAACATAGTTAACACATGATAGTAATTTTATGGGGTCAGATTAGATTTTTAGTGCTAGAACATCCAGTTTTAGCAAAATGGGACTCTTACAAAATTTATTTGGATTCAGGAGCAACTTTTAACTAGGCTCTAACTGGGAAGCAAGTTTTCCTTAAATCCAGTGATCTTTGTGAGTCAGATGTTCATGGATGGTTTCATGTCTCTGTAGGCAAGTAGTCTTTGTGTCTACACTGACAAGTAATGTGGGCCAATATGAGCAGATTCATAATGTAAATCAAATGCCACTGAAGACCTTATGCCCACATGATGGGCGTCTCTGGGAGTTGCAGTTCAGATTATGTCTAGTTTGACCCTGTGGACTGTCTGAGGGTAGAGGGCATACTCCTGGACTACATCTTCCAGTTATTATTCTGCCAAAAAAATCAAACTCAAGCAATACCACCAGAGACGTTGTCACTGAACACCTCAGAAAGATCTTGAGTGACTGCAAATATATATTGCTGAAATTTCTTCAGTCCTTCTGTTGTGCATTCTTTTAGTCATTTTTGCAAAGTTCAAATCTGTGTTTTCCATCTGCCATTTGAATGATGAAGCAGCCTCCCTTTGACTGGAGGATATACTGCAGATACTATTTCTGGAATTTCTTTCTAATCTCATTCCAGCTTTCTTTAAGCACTGGCTATCGGCTTGCACTGTGTTCAACCCAACAGGGGAGATTGAGATATTCAGTCAAAATGAACAAGCAAAAAAGCCTTCTGTCCTCTCTTTTTCTTTTTTAGCAGATGTGAAGATAAATGTTACACTGTTGCATAGTGCTTTTACTTGCAGGTAAACAAATAAGATAGCTGTTTGTGGCAAATCACTCGGGGTCAGTGACTGACCTTACCCAGGGGGACGATGACAGAACCTGCTTCATGTCTGTAGCTGTGTTTGATGGGGAAAGTGTGCTGTGATAGGTAGCTGCATAAAGTGATGATCAAATATAGAGTGACCTCTGATGTGCCCTTACTTAAAACTGTGCAAGTCTTCCATTTCTCCTCTATCAAAGAAGATTTTTCTCTTTGGCTCCTGTAACAGTCTTGATATAATATTCCTAAATATCTTTAACCTCATTGTTCATCTATGCAACATCTCCTTAGAGCATTGTATCCATCCTGTGACAACAAAGAAAAGAATATAAATTCTTTTCCTTTGACATTCTAACAGGAATTTCTGATGAGTGCACCGTCTAAGGCCAAGGTCTTGCTTTCCCTTGTAGTCTCTTTAGGTTTAGACAATAAAAACTTAAACACTGAAAATCTATTGCCCTGAATTACTTCAGTCCCTGTTTATTCTCTCCTGAGAGGAGTGGAAGAGAGTTTTGGAAAGTTGTAATACCTTTCCAATGCCTGCAAACCACCCATTTGTCTATTTTGAGGGTGGCTTGTGAGTCAGAGTACTGAGCAAGCTGCTCTTCTTTCCATGTGCCTATTGCATGATCCCAAGGACTCTCAAAGTGCCTCTGGCACTGCTCTGTGCACACAGTTTGCACTCCCTTCTTGTGGTGTAGTGGGGCGCCAGCTGTGGATAAGATGTGTGTGGGCTGCTGAGATAGGAGACTTCAGAGGAAAGAGGTTCTGGAGGCCTGTGCAGACCTAAGGCAGGAAAGCAACTTCTTCCACGTGGTTATGCCTCTTCATAGAGCATTATGGGTGTCTTGTCAACATCATTTAAAGGCGTGGGAGTTTGCTTTTTTTAGACAAGTATTTTGGATAAACACTTCTTAGCCTTATAAGCTTTCCACTCCTTTGCAACTTGTATGTCAGAGGTTAGGAAGGGATTCTTTCCATGAGTGATAAGGAAAAATATATTCTTCTCACTCTTCAAAATCAACAGAAGGCAACTTGTGCCAAAACAATTGAATATTTTTTTTTTTTAGAAGAGAAAAAAACAACAAACCTCTACATTCTGCAGTTTTTGAGTATAAATAAATCATAAATCCTGTGCTAGAAAACGATTATTTTTCCTAAACTGGTGCCTTCAGTTGTCACTGCTGAGTTTGCTTATGATTGCACAATGTGATAGTCTTCTTCCTCCCTATTTGCATCCGTTTACTTTCACATGTTCTGAGATAAATTGCGAAACTTCTCTGACTTTTCTACTTGACCAATGCAGCACTCTAGAATTCAAGTAACACCTCCTCTCCTGCTCCAACAGCTTTCCAGTTCACTGCAAATACCCACCACTGAACAAATGAGAGCAGAGGGGAGTTGCTTATTTTGCTTTTAAATAAAGCAAAGCACTCTATGTATATTTAGTAACACTTAGAAAAAAAAAAAAAGACAAAACAAAAACCAAACCACCAAACCAATAACCAATTGTTATTTGTTTGCTTGCTCTAAAAAGTAGATAAACAGTAGCCTCCTGTGTGTAGGAAGGGAAACACTTTTGTGTGCCCTGAGAGAGGTGAGAAAGAGACAAGTTGCTCTTTGCCATGTGTTCATTGATCTGAGAGCGCAGGGGTTTTGAAGCAAGTTTGTTTGTGTCACTTCTTCCTTCCCAGATGAAGGTAGGTGATACAAGAGTATGGTGACACAGGGGTAAAAACTGTAAGCAGACAGGCCACTGGAACCCCACTGTTGATGGAGCAATGAGATTCACACAGCGAGTTCAATGTTTCTGCACTGCAGGACACAAGCATTTCTTGTGTGTTGCCTCAGAGTGATTCTAAAGAGAAGCAGTTTCATAAATATCAGTGTTTAGGGCTTAACAAAAAAAAAAAAAAAAGGAGACACATCAAATGCCAGCCTTGAGTGGAACTTTGTTTCTTCTCCCCCATTTCCCTCCATCTGGAGTTGGGGTAGGGTAGATGAAATCTCCACTGCCTTTGCTTTTCTGATTCAAGAAGTACTGCAAAATAAGGAGAAGGTTTGGTTTAGGAGCTGTCAGTTGATGGGAATGCTTTTCCACTCACTAAATTCACCTCTTGATTATCTGGATGATCATTGCTGTTTGGGAATGTGATAACTGTAACTCTTCTAATTTCTGTACATAGATATGGAGGGAGAGAAGAAAATTTTTGTTTTCTTCTCTTAAAAATTAAAAAAAAACCCACTGCAAACAAAAAGCCAAACCGCATAGAGCAGTGTTTAACAGCGCTTGCACTTACTTACACACTCAGACATACATGCACACTGTAGAACCGTGGACTTCTGTGACAACCCCATGGCACCTGAGAATCTATAGAATACAGTGAAGTTCTTGTTAAGGAGTTTTCCTCATTTTATACCCGAGGAAACGAGGGATGGAAAGACAGAAGGCCACAATCAGAGCTGCTTCTATAGTAGTAAGACAGTCCTGTTACTGTGTATTCCTGTACTTTGGCTTTACCTGCCATTTTTTGTTGTTGGGGAGATGGTGGGGTTTGTTTTAAAAGTTCAGGAGTTCAATTTTTGGTCTTTAAAATTAAGAGATTAAGCTCTGTGTACATTTTCATGTTACAGGTCTGTCTGCAGCTATAAAACTAGTTTTGTAATAAAGGGTGTAGGTTCATCTCTACTGTTAGGTAAAACTTCTCGATTTATGGAACCCGAAGGGAGATAAAGTGCAGTGGCAGTGCAGCTGTTCAGGGTGGGATTCATCCTGGGTTAATACCTGTTCTCCATTGATTCCTCTCGTCTCATCCAACTGTGACTTGTAACGTTTGTGTAAAGTGGATTATGCAAAGTAACAATTTTGGGGTATGGATTTATATGGATTATTTCAAAGTGAGGTCAAGAGCTCCCACTTTTGTACATTCTTCTGTTCCTATGGAAAATACTGTTTAGCAGTACTGGTGACCTCAAATAACAGAAAATATCCATTTTTATGGATGTATTTTGCATTCTTGAGTGTTCCACCTTTGCATGTCCTCTGACAAACAACCTTTGGGTTTGTTCTGGGAAAACTAACACTAGAAGTGGGTTCAGTGATGCAGTTTTGGCCTACCAGTGGCTCACGTGGACACCTGCCCTTTGCTCCTTGCCAAGGTCGTTTCACATGTCCATCCATACATCATTGCATGTGAACCTTTTGTGGGGTATTGTCATGAGACATCTGGGATAAGACCTGAAAGTTTTAATTGTAAAAACATCACCATGATATTGGTGTCTCTGAACTATGCTAATTTCCTATTCTATTTTTAAAATCATGAACATCCTACCTAGGCCCACAGAAAAATAGTTTGTACTTGACTGCGTGGGAGGTTTGCTTTCTCCATTCCATATGGAAGTATGCATTATACGTGGGCAGATTTCAAGAGTAATAAAGACACAAGAATTGAACAAGGGAAAAATGAGAATACAATGAATTCACACCCAGTCAGGAAACTATGACCAAATCAGAGTGCCCGCAGGACTTGTGATTTGACCTACTTGCTTCACCACATTGCTAATCCTGCCTTACATTTATTGTCAGCTTCTGTACTGGATGGGAATCAAACTTTTCACTTACAACTACTTTCAGTTACCCTGAATCATCTTCCATCTCACCCCTGGAGAATATTAATCACTTTTTTATTATATATGTCTGGGGAAGTTGGAATTCATTATTGTAATTTTTAACAACACATCATGGAGTAACGATGAGATTGAACTAACATATGCTTATTAATTAGCATTAATGATAATTAGGAGGAGAGAAAAACAGTATGCCAGAAGTAGGTTTTCCCATATGATTCTGAACAAGGTATGTGGAACCGAAGCCCCTTACTTTAAAAGCTTTATTGAAAATTATTGTTCACCAGTTCAAAATAGAAGTCCTTTTATTGTAAAACACAGGCCAGACTCTCTTGGACTCAAATCTAATTCAATGTAGCTCCTACTACTGCCTTAATTTCCCAAAATACTTAAAGAAATAACAGGAACTAGTAGTGTGATGCACAAGCAGGTGAATCTATAACTTACTTGTGGTGGGCCAGTTTCAGGTTTGCCATTTGCTAGTGGGGCTCCGCTGCATATGCTGGCTTGGGTGAGGCTGGTTTTTACACTAGGTAGGAGTTGGCTTGGAGCCAGAGAAGTGCACATAAGATGGCAAAACATAGGAAATATTATTTAAAAAGGAAGATGGAAGGTTAGCTGGGAGAACCCATTTATTCTGATTACTTTTTAGAACCTCTTGAGCCAACGCCCCCAGTATTTAATAAGTTTTGGCTCAGATCCCATGTGAGCAATAAGATCCTAAGTTTTTGCTCTGAAAGATGCTAGGCAAAAGGATAAGTGAGATTTAATTAAATGTCTCATCCACTACAAGCCACTTTTATAAGTAAAAGTGTATGGCAAGTATAAAAAAGCACATGAAAGAACATGTATCCTTCTGTGCTCAGAGGAGAAAAATGGAAATACAGTATTGTTTCTAAAGTTGTTTATTGTTTGCCCATTTGATAAGTCACTGGCATTTTGGACTCTGTGAGAAGCAGATTTGAGGACAAGAAGTTGATCCTCCAGCCCCGAGTACTTCCCTGAAGAACTCAGAAGTATCGGTAGGCTTGATATCTTTACAGGCACTCACTGACAAAGATCAAGTTGAATGAAGAGCTCTTCCTTGACAATACAACTTCAATTTCTTTTTTTTGTTGTTGTTGTTGTGTTTTTGTTTGTTTGTTTTGGGTTTTTTTTTTGTTGTTGTTGTTTTGCCTCTGTTTTCTAACCATCTTTTCCCACTGAGGGCAGCAGCTGCATGCTTCTCTGTCAGGTTCTATTGGCAAATACAGTCCTGGGGTCTAACTTTAAAGAACCTCCTATCTTTTGTCACTGAGTGAAAGGGTGAAAGGCTTGTGAATCACAACACTGTTCTAATATTAATAAAATTCCAGTGGCCACTGCAGATAAATTGGAGTTTCCAATATGCTTGTACATTCATTTTTTCTGACTAAAAATATGAGTTCTGGTGTTTTATTCTGATATTATAGCAGCTTCTGGAAAGCCTGCCCCTGACCTCTGTTGCCATTGATATCTGAATCAAATGCCTTCCACTTATTGTCTGTGCATTTTATTTCTTGTCTGGCCAGCATGATCATAAATATACTACAGAAAGAAAACGTGAGTCATATTTAGGGATTTTTGCATACAATTTGCTTTGGTATTATGTGTTCTCAACAATTTAGTTGTACTTCAGTTTGAGCTTTCTGGTTTGAAAAATAGAAATAATACTATTTCATCATACACCCTATATTTTGCTTATTTATGTTGAAACATCTTGGAAGGGGGAATTGCTTTTTCTGGTCTTTTTTCCTAATAGTGTAGTGGTCATTCATTCTCTAGACTAAAAAATTTATTTTAAACTTTTTTCTTTCTTAGCAAAACTGATCTTTTTGTCAGACTTTCCCCATTTCAAACATGCAAAACCTGAGTTTGGAATTAGTGACTTTGGAGTGAGCTTGGGATTTTTGGATTTTGGTGGGTTTCTTCCCAAGCAGCTTCCAGGTTGTTAATTTTTTAATATTAAAAATCAAAATTGGCACCTGATGTGTTTTTTAGGTGACTGTTTTGGTGCTATTGTCATGCAAGGGGCAGTTCAGACCTGATTGGGAAAGGAACAAAAAGTTCTTTTTGTTCTCCAAAATTCATAGAATGGTGAAAAATAAAAGAAAGCAAAAAGTAATGCCCTTGGGAACTCAGACATGTATGCTGGACTGCATCAAATGAGATGTTTGAGCCTGGCTCAAGTGAAGTCAATGTCAAGACTCTACTGAGAGTTCTCCCCCTGAGGGCTGCTTCTGGATGTAGCACAGGAATAGCCTACTCATTGGCACACATTCTCTCCACTGCATGGGTTCATGCACATTTATGGAGTCAGACAAGAGTTTCTGCCACTTGGGACACCCATGCCATCTTTGTTATGTTTCTCATCTCTGCCATCAGCACTGACCGCTCTTCTCTTGAGCCATAAAGGCAAAGTTGATCTGTGTTTGCCTTTAGGAATGATGATGGGTTCCAGCATAATTACCAGAAGGGGGCTTAGTTTCACACATGTATAATAGAGATGTTGAATGTGCTGTTGTCTTGTCTTTTATTGCAGTCAAGTGCTTGATGGCACTGTCTCCAGCTTTCCCAGTGAGTTCTATTAGCACCTGTCTTCAGCAAATTGGAGAAGTCGACTGACTCCTCCAGCATTTCAGCTGGAGGTTTTGGAAGTAAAGATTGTTTCAGCCTCTCCTTTATCAAAACGTTGACACATTCAGACAGAAATATGCAGCACTAGATCTACAGCACTGTTAGCTCTCCAGAGAAATGGGACTGGGAGGAATTTCCTACGGGAGTTCTTTATGAACAGGCAACAGCAGCACATCAGCTATTTTAGCTACTTCTTTGCAGATGGCTTGACAATCTGTTACAAGTTACACCCCAAGATGCAATCTTCCTGCTGTGCTTTTCTTCAAGTGGTGGTGTCTCCAGGCATCTAGCCCCAAAAAGATATTCCCCTTCGCTCCTAACGACACTTCTTGTATGACGAGCTTTCTACAGATACCCACTGATCAGCAGGATGACTCCAGAACCTATTATTATCTGCCAGGTAGAAACAGATAAATATATTAGCCCAGGCTGGGCTTGTTTCATCATTATGACAGTTTCCCATGAGCCTGCATTCATCAGGTTCCCTCAAAACAGCCAGCTTCCACATCATCTGATAGCTAAATTTCCATGACTGGTCTCTAGGTTAATACACCTTTAATCTTTACTTAATTACTTATTAATAATCCAGTTCCTGATCCATCCCTGCCCCCCCTAGCCCCTTTTGTTTTCTTTTTGTATATTTTATTTTAAATTCATTACTGGATGCTTACTGGGAGACCGCACTGATGGCTAAAATTGCTGCTATGAGTGTTTTGGCATGAGTTTCCTGGCAATTTTGTTAATCAAAGTAAAATAAGCACATAAATATCTCTTCTTATTAAAAGACACCAGGCACATCTAGTTAAATATAGCAACAGGTTTTCTGTCTAACAGAGGTGGCAGAAAGATGTTGGTGCTGCTGTACATGCTGCCACAGTCACTCTAGAAATCACATCAAATACACATATAAGCACTCTCTCTGCAGACCCTGCCATGTGGATTATCAATCCTAAAACCATGCTTCATTACCTTTTTGGGTAGATTGGTGTAAATCAGGAGTAAAAATAGACCAAGGGAAAAATAAGTAGAATGAAGGCTCAGTTTTGATATACCATAGTTGTCATATTTGTGAGTTATCCACACTTTTTCTGCAAAGAGAATATTACTGGGAGGTGAGAATTCTCTTGTACTAGGTTTAAAATGATTCTGGTTCTGATTTTCTAAGTTCTTTGTCAAAACTTGTGTCAAAGCGAGAAGACTTGAGAACACTGGAAGTCAAGGGCATAACCCTTTCCAACCAGTGTAATTTGTAGAACAATCAAATCATATTAAGCTTATATTTGCCTTTCTAAATGCTGCTTTTGTTCAAGTTGTTCAAGTTATAGTGTCACTATCTACCAGGTTTCTGCATGGCAACTATGTGAGGTTTCCTGTCCCCCAGAACTAGCAGAGCCTGCTGTGGACTTGCACTGAGAGATGCAGCATCTCTAACCCTGATAGGGTCAATTCTTTAGTAAGTATTTTGTCTCATAACCACTCTGTCTCACTCCAGTCAGGTGCCCTTTTCAACCTCCTCTTCTACTATTCAAGTCACCAAAGTTCATTTTCCATCTTCAGATTGCTTTGTTGAAGAATTATAAAAGCTAAAATGAAATCAATTCTTTTAGCTCTTTACAGATGGGAGATGTCCCAGCTGATAACCAGAGGTTGCTGTAGCTCCTTGCTGGAAGCATGTATTTAGTAGAGATAGGTGTTTCTGAGTAAGCTTTAATCCCACGGGCAACAATAGCCACGGTGGCTTCGGTTACAGTGAAGTATCCACGGCTTGTCTCAGCGCTGCAGCTTTCTGTGGCTGCTGATCTATTAATAATGACATAAGATCGTTGCACCAGGCCAGCTAGGAAGTATATCAAGACAAGATATCTTACCTCCTGCAGTCAGAAGTGGTGGACTTCTAAGACAGAGTGATATTTCCAAGGTATGTTCTCCAAACCCCCTGTGAATTGCAGCTTAAATCTTGAGACGCATTTAGTGTCTGTGTGGAGAGAAATCTCAGGGGATTTTTCTTTCAGTATGTTTTTGCAGTTACTTTTTGAACTCACATAAACTTTTAACATCTCCAGCATCTTGTGGTAATGAGCTCCACAGTTTTAATTGCATTTTGTGTGAAGGGTTTTGCTTTTCTTTATGCTATCTAAAATCTGTCATCTGTTCATTTCATTTAATTCCCCTTAATCCTTGCATTAGAAGAAAAATGAATAATTGTCCTCTGTGCACTTTTCCATTGCTCCATTGATTTTATAGACCTCTATCATGCCTTCCTCACTTATCTCTACTCCAAATTGAAAAGTCTTAATCTACTTATCCTTTCCTCATATAGGAGACCTGTTGCTTACCCTGCCAAGATTACCATCCCAGCTAGCTATGTAGATGGAGATTGCAGTATGTCTAAACCATTGACAGATTTATTTATTTTTTTAATCCTGGTGTAATGTTGGAAAAGAGGTAACAGCTCTATGGTGAATATCTTCAGAGAATCTTTAGTAGTAGATGCCTCTTAAATTTTCTGCACAGTATGGGGAAGAAGCAATGTTCCCAGTCTCCAACTGTTGCATAAATATTCTTCAGCCCCAGGATCCTGAATTGATTGAAGGCACAGCTTAGTGCCTGTTGCTCTCTATGTTAATCCATAAATCACATCAGATATCACAGTCTTCAGGCAGGAGACTTCTATGGAGAACAGAGGATGTGGAATAAGCAGTGTGGCTAATTAGCTCAATGACAAGAATATCAGCTTATTCACTATTAAAGCCGTTTTTTTTTTATAACAGCAGAGGGAACTACCTTGTGAGCAGCAAAACCTGATTCATGGTTTCTGGCACTTGTAGTCAACCTATGGCCCTTGCCTGGTTCAGCATACCAGTTCTTCCATATCTGGCTCCCATCTCACAGCCTCCATCTCTGACATCAAGGACCCATCCTTCCTGCCACCCTCCCAGGGCAACAGTGTCTCTGGCTGCACTCGGTCTTCTCAGGGGAGCTCACCAGATCATCCTCTGCACAGGTCTTCAGAAATCACTCTGGTCCATTTAAATCCCAGTGGTTTTCAATGAGATCTTGGCATGCCTTCTAAAATGCAGGATTTCCTTTTTTCAGAGTTGTTTTTACTCTGTCCAAAGGGAGGTATGATGCTAACACATGACAGCATTCCTTGTGGTTGTAGTCTGCCACCAAGAGAAGGTAATTGTTCCTTTTTACTACAAGCTCACATGCCTACATGAGATCCCTCTACTAGAAGAGATGGTGTTGTATCAGCTTTCTAGACCAGCCACTACACAACAGAACTGTTACAAATCCTTGTTCCAATCTTGCCTCGGCACAGCACTTGAATGAAGCAAACATCTGTACATGAAGATGCTGAACAATCCTCGTCTGCACAGAGATTCTGGCCTGGTCCACCCCTCAGAAGCATTGCTGCAGTGGGCAGGAGCTTGTCCCCACCTGTCACACATTTCCACAAGCTGGGCACAGGAAGGTGTTCAGGTGTTAAAGCATGGGGTTGGCTCTCCAATCCGTGTTTCTCTAGGAAACTGCCGGCGATCTGCGCTTTGTTCGGTTCTCCTGACCTCCTGGAGCAGACAAGAGGCAGGGTGGGTTACTGAGCAGTATGGCAGGGAAAGGCCATGCACAGCAAGTCCCACAGCCAAACTGTAAAGTCATGGATTTCAACTAGCTAAATAGAGACTGATAAAATAGCAAAAGTTGGCTTTCTCTATCGATCTGAGTGGGAGAAGGAGAGTCTCCAGCAACTTCACAGGGCACTGTTGTATTGGTTTATCCTCTTAGTTTGAGGGATTAAGTGTTCTTCAAAATGAAAGACACATAAAAAGCAAGAAAACCACACAAACATAGAACTAGACATTAAGGAGAAATAAAAGATAAGAACAAACACTTATATCAGTCCATTAGCGGAGACCGGTGCTGTGGCTGTGCCTGTGAGATATGCTGTCCATATGTGATCACCCTGGCTCAAACTTCTCATTCCTGGCTCCCCAGATGTCCACAGGAGGACACTTCAATGCTGATACAAAGAACCAAAGAACCCAGGACTGGAGTCCTGGGCCTCCCTCACGTGAGTCACACTCATAGCGAGAAGGACACTTAGTGATTAAAGCCCCTGCATTCGTTTTCACTTGTGACTTGAGTAGGAATATTCAATTTCGATCTCAAAAAATGGCAGTTAAAAACTGACAGTCTATTTGATTCAGTGCTCAGAATGGTTTCCCTTTCATTCCCAAGCAAGGGTACAGATTGATTTTTATTTTTAAATCCAAATCACTGTGTCTCCCCTGTTATGAATTACAAAGAACTTTCCTGGCTGGTTCCAATCCATTCTAATCTGTCAGTCTTTGGCAGAGACTACAACTATAGGCACTTGGAATTAGATTAATTTCTGCTAAGGCAAAAAGAAATTGCTGTTTTATTGTTAGCATCTATTTCAGATCTTGGCTTTCTGAGCACCACTGGGATGTGGAATTATTGCTTTAAACCCTCTGGGCCAACCCTTAGCATCTGTACCACAAATTTGCTCCACCTTAAGTCACATCTGATTAACAGCAGGATTGGATCGATCCATTTGGTGCTGCTGTTAGTTCATGTCAGTATTTCACCAGTGTTGTCCTGTACTCTCTGTAGCAAGGGAAGCAGTGCAGCCAACCAGTATCTTGGTGGCTGTCAGGATGCTGTTGCTGTGGGCAGGGTTTTATTTGCCTGATCATTGCCAGTGATGGCTCCTTTCTCCCACACTCCTGAAGCTTATGTGGGATGTGACCCTGGAAGTTGTTGCCCTTTGACTTGTGCAGTTTGCAATGGATGTGTAGCTCTGCTCTGGACACCAACATCCTCTTTTGTTTTCCTTCTGTGCCGTCTGGTTAAATCTCTCAGTTTTAAATCTATGACTGCTCAATCAAGGGAATAAAGGAGAAAATGCTGACTGCACTGTGAAACTCTGAGTTGGGAGGCTCATAGATCAGCTTTATTTGGCCAGTAACACTTGTTGAAAAGCTGCTAGCAATATGTCCCTCTGTAAGATGCATGCTGAATGTATAATTTCCTTTCTACCCATTTCAGAAGGATTGCAGATAGAAACACAGCCCAGCACTGTTAATTAGCCCTTCCTTCCATAAGGACAGGTTGTTCTCTTCTTCCTCATGCTGGAGGGTAACTAATGTACTAATGATGCATTGAGTTTCTGGAGGATTGCTGTGGGTAAGGCACAAGTGAGTAGTGTAACGCACATTAGCACAGAGACAACAAAGGTTATGTGCCTGGTCAGAGGCCAAATTAATTACCTTCATGTTTTACATTTCACTAGCTTTTCTGCTTGCCTTCTGCATAAGCTGGCATGGATTTAAAAAAAAATAAAAATAAAAAAAAAAGTCAAAAAAGCTCACCACACGCAAAAAAACCCAAACAGAAAATAAAACTACGGCATGAAGTTGTCAACAAACTCAATCATTTGCCTCTGTAGGAGATTCCCACACCTCTCTGATGACAGACAGCCATCAGAAGGAAAATCAATATACCTGAATCCATTTTCTTCATATGACCAGATCTGTGGCATACAGGGAGGAAAGCTGAGCAGAAAGGTGGCAACCCAAACTGAATTATTTCTGGATGAAAACTAGTTTTCTGTGAACAAATGAAAATATTCCTTTTAGCACTCTCTCTGGAAATGCTGCTTTTTCCAGTTAAGATACTGTTGTGAACTGGGGCTTCACTGAAGTTTAAGATAGTAGAAGGGTTAAGAAACCTTGGACCAGTATACATAACCTAGAAATAAACAGTTCTGTCTCTATGAGATGGTGCCTGTGTTAAAAGTGTCACAATAGGATGTAGATTTAAGCTAGAGGAAGAAAATCATAGGAAATTTGGGGTTGGGACTGTTGATGTTTCTCTCATAGTAGGTAATTCATATCCATAAACATCAACCTGGAGAGTCACTTTCATGTTCTAGGGTGTGGAAAAACACTTAAGGCTCACAGGAGAACAGAAGACATCTCTGGTGTGTCTCAGGTGGTTCTTGTTCTGCACCATCCATTTGTGATATATTAGAAAAGTGGTCATCAGTGAGAGGTTTTTACAAATCTGTTCTTATATTCTGAATTTCATTGTGGCATCCAAGTAGTCTATTTAATAAATATTTGCTGAAGAGTGAACTATATTCAGAGGGAGCAATAATTTAACTGCCTTGAAATCTGAAGGAGTTGAACATGCTAAGGTTTGGTCTACTCTTGGACCTATTAAAGAGCTCTTTTGTTAAGCACAGCAGAAGATGGTCTGCATTAGGGAAATGCAAAATAGAAAAATTCATCAAGGACCATGTTTTCTGAATAATATTCTACCAGCTCAGTTTATGATGGATTTGTTGTTGACAATAATGCAAAATTAGCATGCACAACAATTCCATTTCCCTGTAATAGATCCATGAAGGGTTTGAGCAGGAGCAGCTGGCATGGAAGAATCTGTAGCAAATCAGGAGGATAAAATTACTGGGACACTGTTTGAGAAGAAATGGACTTCAAAGATGCACATCAATCAGGGAACACTGGAGATTAATACAATGTCTTGGGAAAAGCCTGAGTGAATCTTAGACAACAACATGCCATAAAGATGGATTTATAATTTCAGGGCTTTATGTCTCCATGAGTGCTATTTCTGTAATATTGACAAAATACAGTGAAAAGTTGAAATTAAAATGGTTCCTTTGGATACACTATTATCAAAAGGTCCCTGCTTTTCCTTTTTCTTACCGTGACAACCCCACTTCTCTCTCCAGATATTGGGCCTTGTAAATCTCTCTTCTCGTTAGACAGAAGTGCCATTCTGAAAATAAATAAGTAAACACATATCATTGCCACCTGGAGGTTCAAACACACTCTAATTATCATTCCTTTTAAGCTGCTGACACCACTCCATATTTTACCTACTTGCACCTATGGATCAAGTTCTGATCTAAGGCATTTTGGCTTGCTTTGATCAGTGACACAGCAGCTCATGTTCTGTGCTCTGCTCTCAGTGACTGGAACATTTAGAAGAGAGAAAGAAAGGAAAGTATCTTTGATAATAAATTTCTCAAGAGACTGGAAAAGTGTGCTGGCCTGTGAAAGGACAATGGAAGGATCAGAATATAATCCCAGTCCCTGGCTGTAACAGAAAAATAGAAGTTTTCCAAGGACCTGTTGGTACTGTGTGCTCTGTTTTCCATGGTGGCACTGTACACTGACCACCTCTACTATAAGCAGGGTAGCTACTCTGAGTGTCCTTAGTTGCTGATTTCAAACACTAGTTATTTACATAACAGAAAAGCACCAAAAATGACAAGTCTGGGTGCCGTTTCCAAGTTATGCATGTGCCAGTGGTGATGGGGGTGGTGGTAAATGCATGTCTACCTTTGGCTGTGTGAAAGTCCAGGACCTAAGTGACCTCACCCAAAACAAGTACAAGTGTCACCCTGTGCCATAGTTATTTGTGTGTTCAGTGACACAAGGGAGGTGGCTACAGTGATAACTCAGTACCTAAAACAAGTGAGGTGCATGCCCTCAGGAAGTTCAACAGCCAGTGATTACCTTAGGCGGACATTTAATTTTGGCAGGTGAGATTATCTTGGGTTAGGTATGCAAGGGCTGGCATGCAGCCCAAGAAAGCTATTCCTGAGCATTTTCATCCAAGTGAGGGGAGAAATAACATCTTCAAATCTTAGAGCAAAAAGGATTGTTGGAAAGCAATGCTAACAGCTGCTGTAATCTTTGGTCGTGAAATTAATCCCTACAAGGCACTTCAGTAAAGCCCTATTCACAACCTGTATCTTTCCTGCATCCTCTCAACAGGATTGAGCAGACATCGAGTGGTGCCCTCTCTAGCAGTTTGGCAGGCATCCTTGACATGTAAACAATTTCATAAGTAAATAGTAAGATCTTGTGGTTTCTTTAAAGTCTGTAGCACTACAATCCTATGAAGCACAGAGAGTTAAGGACACTGTTAATAAGAAGGAATCTGTAATGAGACAAGGAAAAAAGTACTGAGTGGTCTGAGAGATGGTAAGAAGGTCAGATAGTCAAAGCTGCTCATTGGCTTTCAGGATATCTCCTTGGCTTAATGTCTCATAATCTTAATGTGGATTAGGTCCATTAAAGCCACAGGAACCTAAGGGTAAACCAGCAGCAGTTCCTGACAATCCAAAGATAAGCAACAAAATATAACTCACAGCAGAAGGCAGCCTGGCAGCTACACATAGAAATATCTGGTGCTTACCTTACAGAGAAAACTGAGTGAAACTGTAGTGAAAGCAGATTGATTTCTTTCTTTCTTTTTGCTTTCCTGCTATGTTTTTGGTTCACAGTATCACAGAACATTAGGAATTGGAAAGGACCTTGGAGAGATCATCTAGTCCAACCCCCTTGCCTGAGCAGGATTACCTAGATAAAATCACACAGGAATGCATCCAGATTGGCCTTGAATGTCTCCAGACCAGGAGTCTCCACAACCTCTCTGGGCAGCCTGTTCAGTGCTCTTTCACCCTCATAGTGAAAAAGTTTTTCCTGTGTGGTTAAGAGAGTGTGGTAATGTCAAACTTCATAGCAGGAGAGGTGGTGGGCATGATAGGGATAAATGAAGTCAACTGGCTACAGTAAGATAAAGAGGCAATAGAAGATCAACAACTCAGCAGTTATAAGATGCAAACATCCAGTTTATAAACAAAGACAAAAAGATGCTTGGAGTCAAATTTTATGCATTGGCTTGAATGTGCATGTTTACCTGGTGTGCTGTTTAACTGGTGACACGCAGCTGTCTGGTTAAGCATCCCTCATATTGCTACTTCTGATGAACCTGAATTTCCTTCAGCTTTTGCATGTACGTAACGTGTGTTTCAGGTGATGATGTAGTTTGCACATGATGTAAGTTGAAGACTGCAGTTAGCTGACCTTCTTGGTGTGATATAACTGAAATCATCTGGCCAGAAGGTAGAGTGAAAGCCTAGGCTTTCATGGCATAGGCTGAAAAACAATCCTCGCTTGGCTGTTTACCTAAAGGCCTGAAAAAAGGTCAGAGAGAAGAGTCGTTTCCCACGCAACAGGGCCTTTCTTGCCCTTGCTATTTCTGTCAGGCACACAGAAGCTGTGGGTGTGGGGTGACTCTGTGCTCTCAGCAACTTTGGGAAAACCTGCAGGTTTGTGGTGTGACTGTTTCACCACCTCCTAACTCAGCAATAACCCCTCTGCTCCCCACTCCCTTCCATTGTGCTTTCCTCCATGCATAGGCTTACCGATGATTTCATATAGCAGCACACGACTTGCTTCAGTGGAGGCTCACAAGTAGCCTCCTGGCTGGTCAGAGCTTTAAGGACCAGTTCAGCAGCATGTTTGACCCATTTTGATAGAGGAAAGTGTCTAAAAAACACGTATTTGACACTAAGTGCAGTGCGATTTTAGCCAGCGCTAAAGGTAAGGAACAGCTGAATTACTTTTCTCATAAAAGAGGTTTTGCCTAGGGATCTGGCACAACATTACTTTTCTTTGTGGTTTCTTACTTTGAATTTGCTATTTTTATGCTAGGCATAAAATTAATTGCACTATATATAGTGCAATTAATTTTATTTATGTATATATATATATATATATACACATTTTCACCACGTTACCAGGTGGTTTGTTTGGCATTTTTTTTTCTGTTCTGTGTCTTTAGAAAGTCAATTAAATAATAAAATACATTCAAAAGTAAAAGTGGCACTCTCTTAGCCAGGCATTTTTGTAATAAAACCCAAGTTATCTCCTGCTGAGTATCAGACCAACACACCTTGCTTTTCCTAGGAAAATTTACATTAATATATTTAATTCAGTCTTGAGTTGATGTAAAAAATTAAATAAGATTTTTAACTACTGATAAATATATTTTTCAAATTACATTTGGTAGGGAAGAAGAAGATGTGGTTATAAACTGTTTTATCCCAAACAAAAAATAGATGAGGTTGCACTGAATTTGAAATGCTAAAATCTGCATTAAGAAAATTATTGTAGAATATTGAAACCCTAATAAAACAGGGATTTAAAATGAAAATACCATCCATTTCAGGGAAGACACATTCATATCTAATGCCAAATTAATGTTCATCTTGTCTAAAATGAGATATTCTGAGATTACATAGGCATTCAGAGTTTTTTCTCTAAGGGCATTGAAGATTCTGCTGTAACACTCATCTGACTTGCAACAAAATACTTGAGATCCTTACTCTTCATTATATAGCCCTTGTTCTAAACCTTTGTTCTAAAGCCTCACAAAATAACACTCCAAATTACCCATGCTGTGTTCAGAGAGGAGTTGGTGTTCTGTATCACTAGCATCACCAGTTTTGTTCAGATGCAATACTAATATATCTAGTCTTAAGAAGAATAAACATCATGAAATCGATATGTGGAATATAATTTTAAAACAGATGGGTTGTGGATCTTGAAACTCAGGGTGCACTGGCATTTGTGCAGAGTTTGCCAGATGTAAAACACTCAAATCTCACCTGTTGTGGGATTCTTGGGACCTCACTGAGGTCCATCCTCCCCTTCTATCCTGGGACAGAAAAGGTGTGCAGTAGCAGTTACACAAATGTAACACATACTTGGCATGGCAGGACGAAATATTTAGTGGCAGTCCCTCTGCAGCTCAGGGAACTCCTGGTTCTCTGTCTACTGATACTAGCCCTTTGTCGGAAAACTGGGGCTTCCAATTCAGAAATTTGGCTAAATACAGCATTGAAAAAAAGGTGGAAAATCCATTTTGAAAACAAGTGTCCATGGTGGTTTTTAAAGACTGTTCAATAAATGATATCACTCTAAAACTTTTCTTTTTTAAATATCATTATTTTATGTAAAGAATTGACTATCAATATGGTAACAGAAGTTCTAACAGGGACAAGGGGCAGGAAGGAGAGAAAAAATGTGTACTCAGTGATGGGTAGCTACATATTTTTAATGCTTCATAACAACTACCTTGTGTGGCTGTGCAGCTCCTAAGTTGTAAGCTCAAAGATTGATTAATCATCTACTCAAAAGCACCGTAAAGTTTTAGATTTTTCCCTTGGTAGATGTCTGGAACATTTCAGGAAAAAAAAAAAAGAGTAGGCAATTTACAAACAAGGACAAGGAAAACTGAATAGCTGTTGTGATTTCAAACTAAGCATTTACTGATAAAAGCTGCCTACTCACTTTCAAGTACTTTGATCACAGAGGATTGAGGGGGTTGCCTGCAGTATGCCCTACCTTACTGACGATTTCCCTAAACTGGGGCACGCCAGCCCTGTGTGCCATTGGCATGACACATAATTTCAGAGTGTGTTAGGTTAGTAAGTGATGCACTTTCATATTCAGGAGTTCTTCTGGAAGGTTTAAAAAAAACTTGCAAAACCAACAACCAACCAACACAAAGGTGGGACAGATCCTCAGCTGGAGTTAAAGGGTGTTCATTCCACTGGCTCCCTTAGATCTATGCCGATTCAGGGCAAACCAGACAGCTGAAAAGCTGAAGGAAAGTTTTTTTGAGGAAGGTATATCCTATCCAGGTTTAACCTAGGTAAAGAATCACAGGATGGTAGGGGTTGCAAGGGATCTCTGGAGATCATCTAATCCAAGCCCTGTGCAGGATCAAGCTGAGTTCTTTGTGGAAATAGCTAGGAAAAGACAGCTGTCAGTGAGGAAGTGAAACAGATCCATGTGCCTGAGTCTGAGACATCACTCAGTCCTGAAAGCCAGCATCTGGACCTTCGTCACAATCTTGCTTCTGTATCCTCTTGTTCACTGGGTCTCTTACACAAGAAGTCTAATTTTAAGTGCATCCTTGACATTTTCTCCCTCAGCAATAATTTGACATTTTCCACATCTTATTACTTATGAAACTTGACATCATGTCAGTCTTCTAGCGTGAACTTTCAGCTACTCCAGTCTTCTTTCTATTTAATTACAACCATGAGTGAAGGAAAATTGTTAGCAGCTCTTGTCCAGTTAGCACACTTATGGTTAAATTATCATATATCCAGGTCCAAATCATGTTTCTAAATGTATTAGCATGCTAATATAAGGCTACAAATGTGTGTATATGTAGTTTTGTATATACTTGAATGTACATGCACGTATACACATGTACGTGAACGTTTTGGAGCATGTGCATCTTTGACAGTAAAGAAGTGTTGAATGGCTGTATTTTGTGAAGGGCTTTCAGTGTTAAAACAATGGTAATTAAGTTATTTCTGGAGTGCATGCACTCTTTTGGTTATTTTCTTCTAATGGACTAGTTGGAGAGGGTCCAGAGGAGGGCCACAAAGATGATAAAGGGGCTGGAGCACCTTTCCTACGAGGA
>VXBZ01005111.1:563686-649633 GCA_013399135.1 Heliornis fulica | reverse complement strand
CAACTCTAATCATTCTATGATTCTAATTTTTGTGAATGACAACACTTCTAAAGCTATGTACATCACCACTTTACAAAACACAACCAGGTTTTGGCTCAAGCAGGTTACCTGTGGCTTTGTTACCCCCTTGCAGGCAAGGATTTATCTAATAGCAAAATATGCCATAAGTAGAAGTGAAAGCAGTGGGAAATCAGAATTAATTTCTGAGCAGGGAGTGATTTCTTACAGATATCTTGACTACTGTGCTTTGATACAGCATTATCAAAAAGACAAAAACATCCCTGTTGCCATTGAGTGATCTCTAGAAATTCAGTCCCTGCACCAGCAGCTATTTGCACTGCTTTGGGCTGTTTGGGAAGAATGAGAGTGACGATGAATTTAAAGACACGATTTGTATCTTGTTTTTACGTGAAGCAGAAGTCAACTCTGTCCATCTCATAGGAAGGTTGTGACATCTCCAGGCCCTTCCTGTGGATGAATGTCTGTGACCAGCGATACATGGATAGACATCGTGCTAGCGGAGCAGAGTCCTGCTGCTGCGGGCAGGGATAGCAAACTCCTGTTCTCTTTCTGCCACTCCAGAGGTTCCCAGTCCTGGGTGAGAGCCCAGGAGCTTTGGGATATCTCTGCTGAGTCCTGAGGGAAGTAGAACTTGGGTTGGTCCCATGCTGTGTCCCTTTCCCCTCGGTTAAAATCCCAGCTGCTTCCCAAAGAAGGTGTGAGCCCTCCCAGCAGATTGAGGGTAGCACGTAACACAGCTTCTTCTCCTGTTTTACTCTCCCAGAAAATCTGAACCCTGGTGGATTTCCTTCACAGAATATTTAATTCTGCTGATTGGGGGTTTTTAAAAGTTAATCTGTGCTCCGAATTCAGGCAGTGGCACATCCCCGCTAGCCACAGAAGCGAGTCCGTGAGTGCGGCTCAAGCGTTTTGGGACGGGGAGCTGGTGAGGGAGCCTCAGACTTCAGGGACAGGCTGTTTTGCTGGCATGGCTGCACTCTTACCCACCTGCTGAGGTGGCAGTGTGCCTGCTCCACAATTGGTTGGTGCTACACAAGTGGCTTGTGCACTGTAGGTGAAGGTGGCAACTTAAACATTCATATTTGTCTTGTAGAAAGGCAAGCGTTCCTCGGGAAGTTTTGGTTGGGTCCCTTTACATGTATGCCTGCATGGGGGTGTGTATATACCTACTTCTATGTTGTACTTACATACATGTGTGTATGCATACACACGGGTAGTCACCTCTGGTTTCTTTCAAATGTAGATTACTTCCAACATTTATTTTCTATCCAAATTGTAATCCTTAGAGTCTTTTTTCTCTGAACTTCATTGGTCAACAAGGACTGATGACACCAGTTTGAGCCCTCTTTGCTGCACTGGAAGCCCACAGCTCCAGTCTGCTGTAAGCTGGATGCCCACCTTAGCCTGGAAAGACATGCTCTCCACTCCTGACCTTCTTGCTCCTGACTCACTGCTGAAGTTACACTGGGATAGGGAATGTGATATCACAAACTGAGTTTTGTGAGGTGTCAAGACTATGGCCATGGCAGAAATTTATATTTGCTACACTATTGCTACAGTGTGGGAAAAAAACTCATTTGAAGCTGTTGAGCTCCAGGATCGATCTTCTGTATGGAAATTGAGAAGTTTGGGATTTTAATGCTGACTTTTCTGTAAGACAGAACTTTTTTTGATTTCTCCTAGTGGCTGATTTTTTCTCCCCATTACTACCTTCACTCATTTAACATCTACATCTTTACATCTTTACATACTTTACATCTACAAATGTCAAATGAGTTTCAGAGTGAAGTCTGAATTCATCTGGTCAAATTAACCTTCTCAGTGGTGTTAAAGCGAGAGCTGACCTTTGATGTGGTATAACTTACATCAAATGCTTTAAGGCAATCTTCAGAACCTAAAGATTGTTCTGCATGTAAGTTGCTATCTTCAAATTAGGAGCACTGTTTAATATATATGGAACTTTTTTTTTGTCCAAATACAGCAGAAAACTCAAATATTTTTTCGTGAATCCTGAAGTTAAACCTTTACATTGAGCCTCAGTTTCCACAGCTAACAAAAATTTTCAAGCTGTGGTGAGCCTGTTTGTCCATAGTTTATGTTTGTTATACAGTGCCCTAAATTTCAATCTCAAGCATGTTGTTTTCACCCCTCTCTATGAAAAAATTAACCTTGAGTTATGATTTGAATTCTTGACTTGGCATTTTTTGGAGGAAAGGGAATGCTGAGAGGAGTCTCTGCATGCCCCAGAACAGGGAAAGAAGAAAGATGAGAAATGGCTACCATGGCTTCTGATGACTGAGCCCAGTTTATTGCAAACTTACTGCTCACTGTACTTTGTATGGCACATGAAAATGTGGAAAAATATTGGTTCCAATAGTAGCAAAGCTAAATGTGATACAAACATTTCTGGGTTTAGGTTTGGGGATTTTAGTACTTGTAATGTTTAGGGCAGCACTGCTGTGAGCCCCAAGTCACTGCCCATTCAAGGGCAGTTTGATGCTTTGTCTTTTCCACCTCAAAATCTGAGAAAATGTTGACTCTTCATATACTTTGACCAGTATCTCATATTATAGGGGGTTCATAAGGAGAAGGTAACCAAGGTCCACTGCAAGAAATGAGAATACATCTTATAGATATGCTACACTTGTTTTAAAAGCATAACTTGTAGGATTTGCAGATTGTCTGCTACTTTTAAGCATCTGTCCTACTTTTCTTCACAGAACTAAAGGGACTGTTTGAAAAAAATCTAGGAGCATAGAAATCCATCTATAAGCCCATGCCCTGCTCTGCTGAGATCCAAACTATTTGTGACATATTCCTTCTACTGCAAATCCTAAATAGGTGGTTATTTCAGCAACTTAGAACAGAGGGGATGATCCTGAAGTTTAATTGTCCCTGTGAAAATCTCAGCTGGAAGTGTATGTCACAAAGCAGCAATTACTAATGATCTAAGAAAACTGGAAGAATATATTCTCACATATTAATCAAAGAAACTTTACTCCAACTACAAAGCAGCCTTGGGAAGTGGACTGTATAATTGAAGAAAGGATTCTTCTCCCTATGGAAATAACAGGTATGGCTAGAGCTTGTTACATCTTCCCATCTTGCAGCTTAGATGGATTACACAGCTAACAAATCTGCATGCCACACATGCAGTGGAGCTACACATGGTTCTCCTGGGCTGGTGTGGCTTATAGCAACCACTCAGGATACCAGAAAATCTATGAGGGCTGGCATATATGTATGTGTGTATGTGTCTATATATGTACAGACAAAAGGAGATTCCATCTCTTAAGACCCCCTCTTTCTCTCTTTCACTGTAAGAGAAACAGGTATGCTTTGGTATGTTTGGTTTTGCTCAGAGTGGGCAGGGATCATGAAGACAAGGACAGATTTGGTCCATGGTACAATTTGAAGTGGCAAGGAGAGGTTATCATATCAGTTTTTAGTACCAATTTGGGGTCTAGGAACCGCAAAGATAGACTGAGAATCATAAAGACATGAGCATCTGTTCAGCTTCCAGTGCTGCTAAGCTTTCTTATTCCTCTGGCACAGATTTTTTTATGTGAAGCAAGGAAAACCATAAAATTTTTGTTGTTGTTTTGTTATGGTTTTGTGTTGAATTTTTTTGTTTGGTTTTGTTTGATTTTTTTTTTTAAATCCAGTGCAATGAAAACCATTTTCTTTCTGCTCAATTGTAAGTTACAGTTTGATTTTCATTTTGGGCACTGTGGCAAATTGTTTTCTCCAGGTAAATACTGGCAATTCGCAAAGGCTCATGTGAAAACTGAATGGAAGTTGTGTGAAAACATGGGGCCTGTCATGAATGCTTTAAGTTTTTCCTACCACCATCCTTTAGGAAAAGAATATGGAGCTATAGTTGCATTTCCAAGTGCTTCTGTATTTGAACTCAAAAGCCCAAGGTGGATTTCAAATGCATAGTTTTTGATCAACTTAAAAAACGAGAAGCAGCTGTGTTTCATATCAAATAAGCCCCCCAAGGTTAAATACCTTGGTTTAGAGGTAGGTTGCTTTGGATCTGCTTATAGCCAAAGGATTTGAAGAGAAAGATTCAAAGATCTTGATAAAAATTTGATCATTATCTCCTGGGAGGGCAGGGGTTTGTGTGAGAATTCAGCTATGCCAGTCTGCTTGGGCTGGAACAGCCCTTACAGCTGCATTCCAGCTCCGAGCCAGAACAAAAATGAATACATAACTTACTTTTCCTGCAGCCTCATTAAAATTGAACTAATTTTTGAGAACATTATACCGTAGTTCCGTACTTCATAATAAACTGTTTATTTTTTCCCATATAAATGAGTGTGAACCATTAAGCTTTCAACAACAGCACCTAAAATAATGAGCAGGAACACATTTTTATAAAGAGGATAATTGTAATTGCAGAACTTTCCAAGTGATGCAGTAAATTTTCTCTCCCCTGTAAGATTGGGCTTTCTCTAAAATAGATGCTTTAGTTTATCTTTAAGTTATTAGACTCATTACAGAAGTCACTGTGTGAAGTTTGGTGGCCTAAATTTTCCAGAACAAACTGACTGAGGCTTTTCCTATGCTTAAAGCCTTGGAGTATTTGAAAGAATAATTTACCTCATTATTGAAATCCATTGTAGTTTTTGCCATTTTTGTCACACAATGTTTCCTCTGCTACCTCCCATGGTATTGATAATTAATATACAGTACAATTTATTTATACTGTAGAGCCAGAATCAAGATTTTCTGCACAAGAGAAAAGCCACTGGTGTCTGGGAAAGGGTAATCCACCCTCCCTTGCTGCTCTCCTCACTGGGAAATCCCTGCTGTGTTCTTGAAGGCCAGCCACATAAAATGTTAAAACTGGTGTTTCTAAGGGATGCAGTATAAAGTGACATAACTGCAGTTGGGGGTCATTAATTGGAAAAACATTTTATTTCCTGCTTTTTAAATGTAGTAGCTACAGGGTTAAAGGTATTTAATTGGACAGGGGCTGGGCTGGTCCTTCGTGAGGATAAGCAAAGAGGAAGTTAATTAGAAAGAAAATCTTCCTGCTTGTTTCTGCTGCACAGGTCATCACATTCACATCTCTTATTCAGGGTTTGGGTCATGCTGTGGTGAGAGAGGCTCCAGGTCTCCTTCAGCCTCCTGCTGTTCTTTAAATTACCCAGCAGAGCTCCACAGAATATATGGGAGGTGCAATGAATTTGTCTTCTTGTATTAATTCCCAAGGATATATTTGATTTCCCTTTGGAGGTCAGGACCTCTAAGCGATCGTATGGTATTTGATGCTTCCAATTAGTAGCCTTTTTGTTCCAAAATCCACCGTCAAAACCTTATGAGTGGAGTTTAACTGAGTTGACAGAAAAAAGCAACAAATCTTCTCCATGCACTCCAGAAGGAATTTCTCCTCTCCTTTTTATTTTTTTCCTCAGTAGCAGACAGATTGATTTGTTCTTATGTCAATTTAACAAAGCAAACAGAACGGACTTCTAGAGAAGTCTTCTATCAGAGTGAGGCAAGGAGGTGACAGAAAACACTAAGTGATGATTCATAAAATGATGTGATTATTTATGTAAGGGCTTCCACCCCCCCACACCCATCTACCCACTGCAGTTCAAACAGGTTTTTTTTTTTCTTTGAACTGGTTCATCACATAAAATATGCATCAGGACCCAGGGAAATGTTTATTTAATTAACTGTCATCAGGCTGAGACAAAAAGAAAAAAACTTCTATCAAAATATACTAAAAATAAAGATGATACCACAACAAAGTGATTGTGTCAAGGATCTGAGCATTTGCACAGAGCTCTCCTGAACATTAGTTTGCTTTTTCTGTTTGACTGCTTTTACTGTAGTGTTGAACAGTCAAACTACAGCACCAAGGCCTCAGGCAAATGGTGTTCATTTTCACCAGACACCCAGCCCAGCACCCTGTGATTAGCACCTCTAGATTCAGGGATTAACAATTTGGACTGATAATGGGCCAGTTCTGGTATGCACATTAGTCTGAGTATCATCCCCTTTAATGTCACCTTTAAATGTTTAATAATCTGATTGTGATAAATGGGCTGGATATTTATCTCCTTCCTCACAGAGAAGGATCCCATTAGTGAATCTAGTAATTTCAGGAGGGCCAGACTGGCTTGCCAGGGTTTCAGGTCTGATTTAGCACAGGGTCCATTTCTTTCCAAACATTATGCCCCTACCAGAGGTGTCATAAGGGTCCATTTTTCAACTGTCAGATAGAGGATGAGCTGCCAAATGTTGACATGAAAACCAGCTCTGCTGAAAGGATCCCCAGCTACCCAAGGACCTTTAGAGCAGCTAAACATTTGCTTCCCCCAACTCTCTGGATGTGCAAGCATCCACATTACTTATTCCTCAGTAAGAGACAAATGTGTCCTTTCCTTTAGGAGGACACCCACTTCTGATTGTCTCATGGAAAAAAAAATCCATTTAATTCAACAAGGAGGTGTCATGTAAATGACAATACAACTAGTAGATCTCTATTTTAAGATGCTACTGCAAAACCTCAGGAAAAGTTTTGTTAGTTGTAGAAATTACACTAAATTACTGTTGTACTGTGTGACTCTTTCTTCTTGCCACTTGTCTGAAAAATAAAATTTGGCACACATTTAGATTGCAACCAAAATAACTCTTGTACCATAAGAATCTTATTTCCACTGTTTTGTTTATGTTGGGTTTTTTATGCCATGCCCAAGCTATACTAGAATAGTAGAATAATAGTAAAAAGATCTGGGGTAAGTGAGTCTTGGCAGACCTACCTGGGACTCCTAACACTTGCTTCACTGAAACACGTTGGTTTAGCTTAAAAAAGTCACATCTGAAGGTGGCTTTTGGCACACTGGCCTTCTCCAAGTGATATTAGAATGAGATGCTTGGATTTGATTGGTAAGAAAGTATTTGAACAGTTCCCGTATTTTTTCTTTCCATAGACAGGAATGATGTTAAAATATAATGAAGAAAATTATAGACAAAATAGGAGTGCTGAATGGCAGCTTGTGTCTGCTCTGAGATTTGCTGTGCAGTTACAAGCACAGCAACTTGATGCTGACTGGGATATTTTGCCCCGTGTACACACACACACACTCACACTTGTGCCTGATGCCTGTCATGAGAAGCAGCTGTAAATTCCCAGGGAGGGAAAGCCACCGTGAAGTGTGAAATCAAGTGCTTTGTGCAGTACCCTGGACCTTCTCAACAGGAAAAGCCTTGCTGAGGACACTGAGCACACTAGCTAGTAATGACAAGCCCTACTCTCAGTGGAGGAAATGCCAGTTTAAGAAGAAAGCCTTCTCTGTGCCATCATCCTCATGTTTTCATGAGACAGATGCATCATTTGCCTTCGTGCCAACACAAGCAGAAGCCAAACCTTTCTAATCTGTGAGGATAAAACCCATAAGCTTGGAGGATAAAACCCATGATCTTGGAGGAAAAAGGGCAGGAGGGATCTTTCCCAGCTGCATCTCCAAAATACTTCTTCCGTCTGTCAACCTGCTGCTAACTGGGATTGTTAATGACTCTCTCTCTCCAGAAACCTTGTTGGTGCTGGTCCAGCTAACACAGGGAGGAAGCACTAAAGAAAGTGGAGTGTTGTGGTCTCCCTCCTTGGGCAGAGCAGGTGCCCCTTTTCCCTCCCTGCCGTGGTTTCCTCCCGTGTGCCACAGGGCACAACTCTCGTGAACCCAGAGCGGAGCTGCTCGCTCGGCTCACTCTGAGCCTTCGCCTGAGCCTGCCAGCAGGACCAGCGCTTTAGAAATCACTGTTTGAGAGTCACAGGCAGGCAGGGAATCAAGATAGACAACACTAGACACAGCTTGATTCCCCCGGGATATTCAGGGTACAAGTTGGATTCAGAGAGGCTTTACATAGCTAGGGCCATCATTCTATGCTGAAAGTTGCCTTGTACTTATTTTTTTTCTTCTTTTTTTGCTGCCCTGCAGGTAGACAAACAGGTTTAGACGTTTACGAAACATATCAGAATTAATATAATCCTTAATATTATGGGCTAGTACAATCTTACATCTGGGAAATGTTTAGCCTGAAGATGTGCATTTTCACTCTTTTTTTTTTTTACTAAAACTGAAACATATACAGCAATGCAAATGATCTTTCACTGGTGAGGAAATTATGATCAGATTTCATCTTAAAGTCTGAGGGCTGCTGAGAGTGCTCAGTGAGCATCATGCCTTGAATGTATCATGCCAATCTTGAGGCATCTTTTGAGTGGTCTCAGCATCTTGGACACTTTGGATTCCTTCTCTGGTTGGTGAGTCTTTGCGAGAGGAGTCACCCTGACTTTCATTCATATTTTTTCCTTGATTATTGGCACAAAGCTGAATGCTTAAGTGATTATTGTCAGGGGAATCTAGGCCTTTGTACATGCTTTCTCATGAAGGATGGATAGAGTTTGTTCAGTTTTTGCAGTGCTATCTTGGTTCTTGCTTTGCCAACATCTGTGCTTCTATCTGATTTGGATTTGTTGGGTGGCTGTGACCACCCTTGTTTTCTACTTTCCTATCAGGAAATGATGACTTTAAGAAGCCAGCGCTTGGCAGTCCCCCCAAATGCTTTGAATGTGATTAATAGCTTTTAGAAAGTGTTAGCAACCTGCAGGAGACTCCCTTTCCCTCTCTCCCTATTTTATTTTAAAACATATACTGTTTTACTCATAGATTTAATAAAGAACCTCTGCTCTTATCATCATCTAAGAAGACTGCATCTTGCACATAGCAGAAAACAGAAAAAAAAAAAAAAAGACAAAGATGTCCTGTGTAAAGAAAAAATTCCTAGGTGAATGAATGATTTCCTGACAGCAGTGAAGCATCCTCCAAGGCTGGTAGGGCTTACTGTACAAGACAGTTCCCAGAGGAAAGATGACAAACCCCTAATCAAGGAAGTCACATGCATGACTTTTTTCAGTTACAATTCTGTTTTGTTAAAACAGCATCATTATGTAACATATTACTAACTAAAGCAGCTCCAAAATATCTTTGTTAGTTAAACCAGCTTGTAATTTTTGAATAGAACTGACTGAGGTGCAGTGTGAATCTGTGTGCCTTGTCTGGAATGGCTTAGACTCTAGTACCCACGTAGCTAGAACGGTCTGGGGAACTCATGGGATTACAGGAAGAATCCAGCATAAGAGAATCCCAGCTGGTTATGACAGTGCTGTGTGTTGGGTGTGATGAGAGGAGCCAGGGAGGAACAGACAAGTGTCATGGCTCTTAGTATATGCTGTGCCCAGAGCACAGGCAGGCTCCAGAGTGGAACAGTAGGTGACAGCTCCCTCAGCAGCCCCTGAAGCTGTGCTGGGAAATGTGCCTTTAGGGGAGATGCAGTGGCAGTGGGTGGGTGTAAATATTTTGTGTGTTAAAGCACTACCTGGTGATGGGCTCAGAGAAAAGTACATTTGCATTGTTAACCCGTCTTTTTCTTTTTTGAACAAATACAAGTGACACTGCTATTCACCTTCAAAACAGGAACATAATTCAGTCAGCCCTGGGAAACTGGAACATTTGTCCTAGATATGTATATTCATGAACATATAGGGAGTTACCGTAAGCCAAGGGAAGCCGTTGCCATTTAATGTCAATTTTATGTAGGTTTCATAAGTCTATTTTACTCTGCTGTTTCCCCCAATGATTGTTACCTTAGCAACTGCCAAGTTGCATACACACACTTGCTCTGAGAAGCAGAGCTTAACAAAGTGAAGCACCAATGTTTAAGGAGACACCAGGAACACAGTATATATTGTGGATTTTTTAACTCTTCTATATACTCAACTACATAAATGGTACATTTTCTTTCTGAAATTTCCTGTGTTTTCTGAAAAACCTTTTAGGAACTAGTCAGCCATAGCAACAGCTTTGTCTGTTCCTCCTCTTCTAGTTTTCTGACTCCTTTAAAATCTCATATTTCATTCCTAATAAGGGTGGTGAGTCACTGTAGGGTCAGTGATGTGTGCGCATTGAGTTGGGATTGCAGTAAAACTTTGGATAGGTGTTTGTGTGCCAGAGGATTTACATTCACTGGTGGTGTCCACCTGAGACATTCTTTGCTCCATGTACAGGCTACAACATTTGGCATGGAGAAACCCGCTGGGATAAAATTCCAATGGATTGTGAACTTTTTACCAATGTTCAAAGCCGGGTTTGTTGTGGTAAGATTTGAAGGTGGAAAACCATCTCCTTTGCTAGGAGTCCTGCTGTCTTACCCTGTGCCTTGCTGTCAACCTTAAACGAGTAGGGACTCCTAACCTTTCACGCAGTAAATGAATACAGGTGCATTTTGCATCTGTCATGTTTGGTTATTCTTTCCCCTCTCCCCCAACATGCCCATTAGACAGTCCCCTATCTAAAGAAATGTGTGTTGGTAAGGGATGCCACAGGAGGACAGTTCAGTTTGTTCAGAGCACATTGTCAGAGAGGCCAGGCTTTATACTTGTTTTCCAGCTGATTTCCCTAGACGTGATCAGACAAGTGATTTATCCAAGATCTCACACCAGGTTATTGGCTAAGCCAAGACTGTAGGATCCCAAGGTGCTCTTTTCACAAGCTTTTCTTTTTTTACTTCTGCCACTAGATTCTACTAGTGTGCTGAAGTCCCAGTACAGCAATCTTAAAATTGAACGTTATTAATGCTGATGAAGTCTTTTCTGCCTTCATGGTTGTTTTCTGTTGGCTTGTTTGATTGTTCTTTTTACACCAGCTGTCTTCCTAGATTGGCTTTTTAGTGCGACACTTGACTGGAAAAAATCAATTCCTTCAGTTTAAATATCCCGGTGAATACACAATGTGGAAGGTATTTCTTAATTAATTTGGTTCTAAATCCACTAGATAACACTTCTGAAGGACCTTATACCTGTAATATAACACATGAGCCACAAAGAAGAGATAGGCAACAGGAAATTACACCAGGTAGTGTGAGTTTAATTTGAAACCAATATCAAATTGGATTTCCTACCCAGTGACCTAAGAGCATCAAATTAAGTCCATTTTCTGGAAATGAGTCACATAAGCCACACCATTAGTACTCTCAGATAACCTGTTCTTGGGTCTACTGAGATTTTTACGTATGCCATTACATGGGTAAATAAGGAAGAAGGCAAGGGTAAGCCTTTTAATTTTGCATGTGCTTGAGTCATAGTACACCCCAGCCCACACTATCCAAGTGAAGGGAGAAAAACATGAAGGGAGAGGAGAAAGAGACATATTAAAATTCAGAACTTCACTGCCTTATTACTTTCTCTTACAGATTGCTCTGTCATAGGCAAAAAGTCAAAATCAGCATTTTAATAAAGTGCATCGCCAAGAATTTGTTTCCCTTCCCTGCAGGTGAGACAGAATCGAGTCCTCCGTTCATCACAGCACCTTGGCATTACAACATGAAGTTCAACCATAGCTTTATTTTATTGAAAAATAGTCTCAAAGTTATGGCATCTCTGTTATATCCTATTCTCTTTCAATCTTCTAGCTCTGATCTTTTGCAAATATTTATATCAAGATCTTTGGTGTGGTTGAACATTTGAATCACGTTTCTTAGGCCTGTGTGCTTTTTTTCATGGCAGACTGTAAAGGATTCTCAGAGCTCAGCATTGAAATGGATAGGTAGGAATCCAGCTATTTTCTTGAAAAACATTTAAAAACATCGGGAAAAAAAGGAAAAAAAAAATATTTAGAATCTGATAACACCAGTAAGAATGGTGTTAACCACAGGGGGCTGTGGTTCATTCAGGCTCTCACAGGCCTGCTTGAGGCGTCAGGGGGTGAAGTATCCTTGAAAATATGGCTGAGAACCAAAGCCAGGGGACAACAAAACAGAAACCAATTGTGTATTTCCATTAGGAAGAAGAAAAGGCCTAGTAAAATAAAATAAAACTGCCTTCAGAAAGTGAACAGAGAACAACAAACTGCACCTGGAGTTACTACAAAAGGGGATGTCCAGACAGATTTTTTTCCCAGAAAAAAAAAAAAAAAAGAAGAATTGGTTGTTTTGGGGGATTTTTTTCAGTTATCAAAACCATGGCAGCATAATTTTTTTTTTCAGTTCTGCTTTCTCTTCCCAGTTCCAAAAAAAGACTATTTACAATGCTAAATACATAAATGATCATGGCATATTCTTTTCCTTTCACCAGTAGTCTCTAAAATATGACTTCTTGAATATAGGGTAAAAGGCAAAATCTGTATCCTCATGTAGAAAATAATGCATCTAACTGAATTAGCCATTTTTTCTTGGGTAGATAGCAGCAGGAGGCTAGGGTACCATACTGATGCAATGATTAACCTTCATAATGAACTAATTAGCCTGCCTACACACACTATGTTGTTTCTTAGCGCTGCATCTGATAAAGACATTTGAAATTAAACTATTGCCATGGGACAGAAGAATACCGATCCTCTTCTACTTACCAAGCTCCAGTTCGGTCGTAGTCCACCTCACTTAGATTTTCCTTTTATTCTGCCAAACAAAGAGTCTTGGGTTTTATTTTCCACCTTCAGTTTTTAGGTGCTGCTAGAAAATAAATAAAATGTAATGGTAAGACAAAGGACAATAAGCTAGAAAGTATCAGATATCTCAGTAAGAAACTTTGGAAGAAATTACTTAATATATGTCTATTATTATACATTCATGTTCTTCACGGGGAGGATGGTAACACTTTCCAGACCTAGAGAGAGATGTGTAAGGGTCAGTGTTTGCCAGAATTCTCAAAATATTTGAATATAGGCTATTCTGGAGCTGAAGAATAATATTTGTTGTTTTTATTAATGAAAATAGTAGATGAACTAACCACCGTGACAGTAGCTCCGTGTTTGTAAAATTTGAATGCATGTATGTGTAATCTATATTTACTTGAATTGTTCTGAAATAATAGCTGCTAGGTTCTGAAATGAAAGGTGCTAGGTTGTTATTCTCATCGCTGAACAGCCTCTTGTAGCACACTTTGCTTCTGGGGGGGGTGCAAAGAGGCAAAATGTTCCAGTTTATACAGACCAGTCTGCACTGGATTGAATTCAGAAAAGCTCAGGTGCTGGCTCCTTGTACATGCTTCACTGCAAAATCTGTTAAACATTCTGGCACAAACACAGCAGCTGTCGTTTGTGTGAGGGCTCTTCGTGAAAGCAGACTTGAAGCAAGTGCCTAAGCATCCCTATCAGTAGTGTTTCCAGAAGGAAGGAAGCAGATCTTCCCAGCGACATCATAGGTGATCTTCCTATTTCACGTCTTTGGGGTCATTACAGTTTATGCCAGTAGCAGTGTGGAAGAAAAGAGATGACAGCAGAGCAGGGTTTTAGCCCAAGCCCACAACAAAGATCCATCCAGATCCAGATGTTGTAAGTGAAACCTTTCTGTCAGGTTGACAATAAACTCACAGCTTCCTTTCCTGATGAGGCTTCAATGAGGGTTGGGTGTAAATGATCTATCAGCCCAGCTTCACTCCTGTTCCCATCCCTTTGCCACTCAGTGAACTTCTGTGCACTGGTGTACATCAGTGACAAAGGATGCAGATTAGCAATTGTCATTGAACAGACTTTGTACTACTTTTGAACTACAATCCTTTGTGCAGCCAACATGCAACAAAACAACCATTTCAAATAGGGAAAAGGCAGAATTGAAAGAAAACTTGACTTTGTATTTCTGAAGTATCAGGAGAGCCGGAGGATAATAAAGAGGCTCCTTGGAAAGCAAAGCATCTCTAAATTTATTGGTCCTTTTTTTAGTTGAAGGAGCGCAGGCTCGGCAGCAGGCACACTATCTCAGAAGGCAGAAGCCTGCCAATCATTCTTCCAATAATGGTGAGTTCAGCACCAGCAGAACAGTTTGTCAGATCACTGCAAAAGCAAATGGGGGTTAAAAAGTTGAAAGCAATATGGGGCTTGAGAGCTTTCTCCAGAGTTCACGGATTCAAGAGACAGACCTAAGCTGACTTCAGGATAGTGGTGATGTCATATCTCATGCCAGGCATGACTTTCTTATCAGATCTTTTTTAATACTGTGTTTTCAAATGATTTTTCACTTTCTGTTAACATGCTGAAAGAGAAAAGCCCAAGCACTCAATAAATAAGGAAGAAAAAAGAATAAGGAGTAGGAGTGTTTCAAGACAGAGAGGAGAATAATGTCACAATGGGGTTGATTGAGTCTGCATATGCAAACAATTGATGGTTTTGTCTTCCTACCTAAATCCTTGACTAAAGAAATAAAGTTAAAGACGTCTCAGATGATCTTCACAGCCTCTTCTGGGCAAGGTATAAAGTCTGGGGTATAACGTTATAGGAGGGCATGAAGCCCCAGCCAGTGGAAGTGGAGAGACTTGTCCACAAAATGGGTCCCAGCAAGCTAACAAAGTTCCTCTTCTCAGAGCTGTGTTCTGCAGGTCCCACATCCCTCCCTCTGCTCCTGGCCACCTCCCCTGGGCAGCGGAGAGGTGGAATGAGCAGCTCATGGAAACAGACCCAGAGCAGTGCAACAGTGAAATGGAGGCAACGCTGGCATCCTGGGAGTTTCCTCCATTTCCAGAAGTTGTAACAATGGGTTTAAAAAGGAAAGGGGGGAGAAAGAAAGGAATACAGTAATTATCCACACCAACAACTGCAGCAGGGGTGGAAACAAGCAAAAACTAACACCTTATTATCTTCTAAGCTGCTACTGTGTTCTAATACTCTCAAGAACACACAGCATATAAGGCTAAAACAAAGCTAGGTAAAATTACTGAAATCCATACATTGAGCTCTGTGGGGAGGTCAGCAAATCCAGAAGAAATTCCTCCTAGGCAATAGCTGTAAAACCTCATGGCAGCCGGGGGGATGGGTATTATTGATGCTGCTTTATGTAGAAATCCCCTTGTCTGCACCACATTTTAGCACAGAAAAGTGAGAAACATCACTTCTTAGCCAAGGATTTCTTTTGTACAAACACATCTGTGCATTGCAATCTTCTAAACATTTCAGATTTTAGCTGCCCTTCTAAATCTTCCAGATTATAATATGGTTATGATATGGCAGGCAAGATGTGATTATTGTATTTTTCCTCTATTGCCTTCTCTCAAAAATCCTATGAAATGAAACATTACATGGGTAAGCTATCTGCATGCTTGATATTTTCATTCTATAAATGGAAAAAAGAAAAGATGAAAACAGAGGAAATTGTGATTCATGGAATCTCTTTGTTCTGCTGATCTTCTTATACCTTGAGTAGTACTTCTCTCAGTTTAAAAAAATCACTTCTCATTCCGTGTTCCTTCAAATCTGCAGCACTTTTACTGCAGGGGTGAGACATTGCTTAGAAGTTCGATGTTTATCCAGCTCCCAAATCTTGTTTTGTGTACTGCTCTTATTGCCTGAGCAATTCCCAAGAATTATACCACCTCTTTCTGTGGCTCTTTGAGATTTTTTTTCCATCTCTACCTCCATAAGATCATCAGGATTGCAACAGAGCAGATCCTGTGCTGGAGGGAGGGAGTTGGGTTTGATTATTCAAAGCAGAATTGTGGAACTGTAGTAGCCAAAGACTGCAGCTTTTCCTCTTTGTTTTTCCCCAAGTTTTTCTCTTTGAAAATAGTTTCCAGGGTCAATTTTCAGCCAAGTATATACAAGAATTACTGCTAAGATAAGAAACATTGCAGTAAATATATTTTAACAAAAACTAAATTGAAATACATATTCTACCTCCTACTAAAGACTTAATCAAAATTCATACTCCTTCCCTGTGTTTTTTCCCTGTTAATTGTTCATTTATGTAACCATATATATTTCTATTTAAGCAATAGTCTTCCCCTTGCCACTTCTTTCTCTCTGAATTACACCTCATTTCTGTGTTTGTGGTGCTACAAGTTTTTTTAAATGAAAACATCTGATGCTAGATATTGCCTAAACCAGCCTGCAGTGACAGGTGGGAGCATGATGACAGACCGTTACCCACTTGCCAGTTCATATTTGTTGACAAGGGCAACACCTCACCCAGGTCAGAATGCAGTACAGAAAGCCTCACAACTTCTTCCCATAAGAACTTCCTCTAAATACCATCCAGAACATGAGCTACATTTGGCAATAAAGTTATGAAAGCCCTTGGAGAATCTCAATATCCTAAGAGTCTGACGACTGTAATTTCTGCCTCATTTCTAAGCAGCTGCTGGAAGTGTTGAGTGATACTGTGGCTTTTGGCATAGGGTTGTTATTACATCAATCACTTTTTCAGAGTAAGATGGGGCAAGGACAGTGCTATCAAGTAGTTCTGTTCTGGAAAAGGTGCTGTCCCTTCCTTATCTTTGCCCAGCCTTTTGTAGTTCTGAGAACCAGCTTACTGCTCATAAAAGCTAACAAAATGACTTCAGCGTTTGCAGTACAATAAGGATTGATCAGTGGGCGAAGGAAAGTCACCTGTACCTGTCCTTGTGCTGTAAGATACAATCTGTCTTACATTTGTTTAATGTCTTTTGAACCTGTGAGGAACTGCATCTCTCTAAACATTGCTTATTCATGTATTTCATAAAACTATGTTTATTAAACTTTGGGGGAATAAAACCTTCTGTACAGGCATTGCTGTAATCAGATAAGGCACTGATAGATGCCTGGAGTGCCTGACAATTTGTGGATTTTGAAGGGAACTCAGTTCTGTCATATGCTGAAAAATTAACAATACTCATAACCCAAATATTTATCATGAAAACAATGAAATACTTTTCAGGTCAAGCAAACAGTGGTGGGTGTTGCAATGACAAAGCATAAATGGTTCTGAACATGTCAGAGGCAGACAGAGCAGCTGCAATATTTCTTATTTTGTTGGATGATAAACAGAGCTGCATTATGAACACTTCTTCTGATTGATTAGGATTTGTTTCTACTAAGGCTGCTGCCTCCATCACCTTAGCATGAAAAAAAAATATAAAAATGTTCCCAGTTAATCCTGAAAGCTTTCAAGATGAAAGACAGCAAGACAAATGAGCACAGAAAACCCAACATGATACGTAAGCTTACTTTTTCCATACTTCAAAACGGGAATGAATCCTTGCCCTAAATAACTGGACATGACTGTGAGAATGGTAAAAGAGAGATTAGAAACATAGGATTATTTATTTTATTATTATTTGTAGATAAATTATTCTGATGACCTCTTTCCTAATGAGACCTTCATAGAAGAGGAACCACTGGCCTTTGTCTAGACACATTATTTTCAGATACATGTATCTCCCTGAAGAACCACCAGCAAATTCAGGAAAGTGTGCAACCTTCCCCAAGTGCCTCATGTTTGCTGTTACTTTAGCCTTAGTAGTTCTCTTGTAAGCATTGCTCCTGGGAGTAAGTTAAGCAGAGGAGAAAAAAAAAAAAAAAGAAAGAAGATGACTGTGAGGAAAAGATTACTATGAATAAGGAAAGTAATAAGAGACTCAGAAGGCTCCTGTGATATACATCACACAGCCCAGAGTGGAGATCACTGTGCTGTTGAACTATCAGTGAGGACACAGGAGGAAAGGAGAAAAAGTAGAGCTGTAAAACCCCACAGGACATTTAGGGAATTGTACTACTACATCAAAAAGAAGTGTATCTAGAATTAACTGGCTGTATGTCTAACATGTACCTGAGCAAGGTTTCAGGGGAAGAAAGGGTATAGAAATTTGAGAGAAGACATCAGTGCTGGAGTACCTGGCTGTTATTCTGTATGTGGAAAGCAAGCAGTGGGAAAACTGTGAGCTGGGAAGAAATCTTATGGACATTGGAAATATCTGAAGATAGTCTGGAAGTATTTCAGAAGCCTAATCTTCAGAAACTTGGTGCAGGACACTGAAATTGGTCTCCTTAGGACGAATCACTGGTACAATTGTTCTAGGATATGTTACATGGGTTAGCAGGAAAATGACAAGATATAAATCTCTTGAAGACAACCATTAGAGATAATTGAGAAATGGATGATATAAGGAATGATGAACTCACTAGCTGATACTGAATTCACACTCATCTGTCTCATCAAGATCTATAATTATACAAAATTACAAATTAAGAGTACTTTCATTAGGCTCACACGTAAAAGGAAATGGCTTTTCTAATGACACAAGTAAATTTGCACTGGAGGGCCCCTCAGTACTGGAGCCAAATCTTTCCTGGAGGTTTAAAAGGGTCCCCATTACCTTTTAAAGGTGAACTGGAAGAGCTGGACCCCACACTAAATTTTGAGAGTACATTAAGCAGAACTAATTACACTAAAACCTCCCCTCAGCCTATCTCATGTTTTCTCTCTGTCTCTGGGGCTCCTGTGTCTCATTTGTGAAGTAAATTAAGGCCATTGTTCTAGGATGAGACACTTGTTTAGCCTCTCAGCTCAGTCTGGTGTAAAAAAGCAGAACACTGTAAAATTTAAATAAATAAACGGACTTTTTTTGTCTCTGCTTTTGCATAATAACCTTATCATTCTCCAGGAAAGCTTCTCCTTCTCCTATCCCCGCAAGCCTCATATTGTTTAGCCAAACAGTACAAAATATACTCAGAGAGAGAAAATGAGAGACACAAAAATATTCCTCTGAGTCGCCTGGATTCTTTTCTTGGTGTGAAATGTGCCCAAGACCCCCACCTGGTTGTAACCCTGGGGCCAAATCCACCGAAACTCGAAGTGAACACTTAGATCTTGCCACAGAAACAATTATTGTGCTCAATTTTGTGTTGCAGTTGGGCAGCCCCAGCTCAGTGAGACAGAGGAGAGAGATGTGCTTAATGCTGAGCGCTGCTTTGTGAAATCCTCACCTGGACCAGACTGTAAAAATCCCACCCAGGGCTGAGCTGTGTTTGGCTGATGGGGATGTCTTCATTTACTGATGGGTGGAGTTAGTCCTCTTCAAATCCTCTTGAGACAGTTGTCCTTGGCTTTACACGTGAGACAATGGCAACTCTAGGACAATGTTCACGTTGCAGAAGTAAACATCTGAATCTAAAGAAAAGCCAATATTTATGATGGTAACATCAATTTTGTGGCCTCACCAACCTGTGCTGTCACAAACATTGCCCTGTGAACCTCTGCAAACTGCATTCACAGTGAGTTATCCAGTGGGACAGAGAGCTTCATCGTGTACCTGTATGCAAAGCATGAGAAAAGCTGAGAATTATTATTATTAAAGATTATTAAATTAGTACTTAGAAATACGGCAACTGAAGGGATTGTCGTTTTGCCATTGCCTCAACTAGAGCAAAGACCTCATCCCAGAAATCTAAACCAAATTATCTGTTATGTCAGTGAGATTATTATGGATTTAGAAGAAACACATACAGTCTTATAAAGTATGTCAGTATAAGAGAAACTGTTGCATTTTCTTATAAATTGTAACTCTAGGCTGCTACGATGAGTAAAAAGGAAAAGAGGACATTTATAAAGCCATAATTTCACTATTTTCTGATGTCTTGACATCTTTTGCACAGCTTTAAAATACCTTACTTTGCTATGGAATTTACCCTGATATAAAATAAATATCACCGCTGCAGCGTCCTTTACAGAACAGAGATATCACAGGCAAGCAAGGGTCTCTGAAAGGTTGCTGAAATCAAATGTGTATCAGACATCTAATTCCATTAAAATAGCATTTTAGAAAAGATGACTTTAAAATAATCCCTTTGGATCAATTTGCCCGTCAGTCCCCTTTGGCCACACCTCCTCAGGTTCCGTTCCGCAGCTCATTTTCCTCCCATAATCCTACCAGTCTCCTGTGTCCTGCCGATTACACAGCACAGAGAATTAGAAAGGCAAGGAGAGAAAACTGCATAGACAATTTGCAAATGTGAACCAAATCTGGGAAGGCATTGGATATAAATAATGCTTCAGCTGAGGAAATGTATATTTTCCCCACTTTTTAAATGAGTGAAACATCATGAAGAAAAACAAAAGCCAAGATAGAAAGGATAAAAGGAGAGAAAGCAGTGTGTCCACTTACTCCTTATGCAGAACCTAAGAAACATTGTCAATATTTAAAACCTCTTTTTCTTACTGCTATGAACAGAGTGCTATCAGAGCTGATCTGCAAATAAAGCATTTCATTTTTCAGCAGAAAACCAAATTTTCCCCTTCCTAAGTGCCAAAACTGGTCTGTGCAAATATGCTTTGCTCTCAGCAGTGTGCAGATGAGCAGCAGGCAGCTTCTTGTTTCTGTGTACCGTATCTGAGAAACCCATCATTTATTAATAGCTCTGTTGACAGAGTCACCTGGAGCCCCTTCATTTCCCCCAATTGCTTTCAGTCTAGATTTGTCCAATGGTCCCTACAATTAAAGATCCAAATTTGGATTTTGTCCTTCTCCCATGACTTTGTCTTTAGGGCTCATGTTTTTGCAGAGTTTCCTCAGAAGAATTTGTTTTCTTTTTCTTCTTGAGAAAGACCTTATATCTTTTTTTTTTCCTTCTGGGGAGAGGAAGGAAGAGACAATGTTGGATCAGCAGAGAGCATCTTCCTCTTGGTGCTGGAGCACCAAGGGGTGGAGAAAAGTGCAGTGGTCTTCTTTCCCTGTAAGGGCCTGTAACTCTGCCTCTGCTTACAGAGATCAAAGATGCTGGGTGGCAGAAAGGAGAGAAAAAGTCCCATCTTACTGCTGCTTTTGGAAAACAAGAGAGGAATAAACTCTGGAAGGGATTCTCAAGAATTTATAAGGGTGTAGTTGTTATAAACAGAACTAGCACCCCAGGTAGAAAATGCTATAGACAAAGAGGTGCTAAGAATTTAACATTGCCTTTCCATGCTTTCTCAGAAAATTGTGTGTATAGAAAGACAGAGCCCCATTTTTTTGAGATCTCACATTTTTCCTGACATGGGGAGGAAAATGTAAACCAGAGCTAGCTGTTTTGCAGTTAACCTGGGGGTTTGGGGTAAGTGGTTTGGTCCAAGACCCCACCAGTTTAAGGCTGACAAGAACTAGCTAAATAACTTGATGGATTGGAGAGTGTGCATTATTATTCAAATTTAAATGCCTTGAAATTGACATTTTTAGAAATGGAAAACAATTTTGTTGTGTTTGGAGCTGAGCTTAAGAACTATAATAATGATGATGGAAATTTTTTTCACTTCAGTGATTTGTTTCTCCATGTTACTGTATTCACCATCATGTTTTTAAACAGTTATATCATGGATCTCTGTGGTGTCCATGAGATATGTGGGTTTATAAGGGATTATGGATACTATTGCTTTCTTCTTTCCTCTTCCAGAAGGATCTTTCTTGTAGGTTCTTTTTTGCCTTTGCTGCAGCACAGCAATATAACATGTTGGTGGATGGAAGAAGGTGGGGTGGTCCCCCACTGGTTCATGAGACGCACGGAACTGCGTGCGTCCAGGGCCAGGACAGTACTGAGGTCATTCACCTGACCTGGCTTGCTAGATGATTACCTGTTGAACATATAGCAGTCTATGACATTATTTAAATAAAACAGGGAACTCCACCCTGTACTAGGCAAAATTTAAACTGAATCTCTTCTGAGGTTTGTCTATCTCTGATAGTTCACTTGATCAAGAGACTATAATAATAGCAACAATAATGAATAATTTGACTAATGTTCTCTATAACATTTTCCCCATGTTTTTTCTTCATTCAATCTCCTCTGACTTCAGGGGTATTCCAAGGTCAAGGACTGAAAAATGTCAAGGCTAAAGAGGAAGTGTATTCCTCAGGTGAAACTACTAAGCTAACTCTTAGGAGTTTCTAAGTTTTTTAGCTGTTCCTTATGCTGTGATTGATAATGTGCCTAATTCTCCAGGTTTATCTGTCCTTATCACACCGCCAGAAAACATACTTCTGCTCTACTCTTTGGCTTACTTATGGAAATGACAGTGTCTTTGGTGAGGAACATCCTCCTGTGTGTGCACACAGTGACAGCCTCAGCTCAGTTTGTGGGTACTGAGTTTACACACATTTAGATTTGAATGACTGCTGGAAAGTGAATGTGCAAATGTTTGTTTTAAACTAGGATTTTTATTTTTAAATCAAGCTTAACCTTGCAAAAGGATTGAATTTTAATGATGATTAATTTCCAAGTAGGCTACATTGAATACCACTGAAGGCAAAAAGTCCTGGAGATCCTAGGTCAATGAGAAACTGATTTTCCAGGTCTTCTCTTCTGCTGATTGATCCAACTGCTATTGAAATTTCTGTGGTATTGGAGGGAGACAAGAAAGCACATTGATCCCTTTGTACATGCATCACATACCACTGTCAAGTGCAGTTAAGTCCAGGCCATTTTCACTACTATCAGGAATTAACACTTCCTCTGTTGTTCTTTTTTCCAAAGCCTTCACTGAACTCTGGAGTTTTATAATCCAGTGTATGAAGGATCACCAGCACTTGAGCATTGTACTTGGCATTATACATCTGCAAAGCCTGGTTGGGTTATCTTACATAATTAATTTATTCTCTTTGTCCCTCATCTCCTCTGCTTGCCCTTTTTCAGTTGTGTGTTAAAATAAATCAATATCCTGTTGTTTTGTGTGAAATATCACAAAATGCAAATAAACTTCAGGGAAACGATTCAGAAAAAGGATTAAGATTTCATCATGACATAAAGCTTCCTGTTTTAATAACATTTTATCTTCATGGCATTTCATGTCTTTTTATAAAAAAAAAAAAGTTGGGAACTCCCAACTTTCTCATCTGTGGAAAATGTCCCAAGATTTTTCCTATCAGGCACATAAACTGTGAAATTCATATGACTTCTCTCTTTTGCCACCAGCCCCTCAGTTGCTTCTCTACTTTTCACGTGTTATTGCAGTTGTTTCTAAGAGTAAGTCCTTGATGCTGGAAAAACTGAACACTGGCTGCTTTGCCCTGCTTGAAATAGGAGAAGAAACAATTCATGTACACTCATCCTTTGTGTTTACCAGCAAAATGCAATACTGGCTGGGCACATAACTGCCTCGGGTAATGTTTTTGATTTCTGGTTTCCTCTGGCCTTCTACAGTAAAATGGCTTCCTCACATGAAAGACTATAGTGCAAAGGGACATGTTTAAATCTTGCAGGATTTAAATTTCTGAACCAAATCAGAGGCAAGGGGCCTTGCTGAGTTAGTGGTTCTCATGTCTCCCTCTAGATGAGCTTCCTTTCTCTGTTTATGGTAACTCTATTTGTGTCTAATGATATGAAAGGCAGAAATATTTAAATTGATTTAATAGTGATGACGAATTCCAAATTAAGTTTGGTTTTTGGTTTTTTTTTGTTACTGTCTCAATGCTACATTGTTACATATAAAGAGGGAATATCAAGTAAAGATAGATTTCAAAGCATTTAAAAATGTGGATTCTTGGTAAACATCTAGCAAACTCCTACAGAAAATGTCAAGTTACTGAAACTGAAGGACTATGGCAGCTGGAAAACTGAAGAAGTTTTAGACTGCTGTTAAAAGGAAAGCCAAGAAATCAATCACAACTGTTAAAAGTTGCTGCAAGAAAGCACTGCATATGACAAAGGAAAGGGCATACTCAGAATACATCAAAGAAAAAAGAATGAGCTGGACATCTCAGAGAGGATGTCTGATGTTCTCCAATTCTTACTCTGCTGCAGAGTGGAAATAAAGAAATGACAAATGGGAAACTTTTAGGACACCTCAAGCGTGTGCAAGAAAATTTACCAGGAGGGAATTAAAAAAAATAAATAAGATGCATATCATAATTATAGCTAAACAAATGGCAAAATAAAGTTACATATCATAATAAAATGCATTTTGAGATGGCATGACCCTTAGGGATAAAATTGGAAGGCTCCAGATATTTCACTGCTTTCAGACCATCCAGTAATGATGAAGAAAATCACCCCCATGAGAAGAAGAAGGAAAAAATAAATGGGAAAGGGAAGCGAGAAATTAAATTTCTTCTTTCTCATGAAAGGCTTTTCATATTTAGATGTATGTCTCAGCCTCTCCCAAGTGATCACAGTCAAAATTCCTCCTCTGTTGCTCTGACTACTCTTCTGCCAGATGGAGCACTGCACTCCCTCAGCTGGATTTCTGCAGAGAAGTGACACCCAGTGACTTTTCCCCCCTGTTTTTAGCAGATTTGATCTGTGTAGACAGCCCACCTGTTGCAGATTTTCAGGAGCAGTTCCTTTATTTCACAGCTGACGTTCTTCATCCTGACAAATGCTGATAAATACGCTGATGTATTGGTCCCTTCCTTTGATACATCTGCCTCCTTTTCTGTGGACTGACTCCCTTCTGCCATCACATTATTCCTTATAGTTGCCACTGTTCAAATGCAAGCCACTGTCCCAGGCCTTTTCAGGACTTTCTACAATTAGTGTTCAAGGTTACATAGGCTGTATTAGAGTGACAAACATAATTTCTTCTATGTGTGGCAAGGATGAGAGTAGTAGGGTCATTTCCCAGCACTGATTTGCATCATGGATTCTAAGAAGAATTTTAAGGAATTCAAGAAACACCTAACCGAGCTAAGGTGATTAGAGGAGGTGGTGACACAGAAGTCATTTGAGAAGAATAAAATGCAACACAAACTGTAAAGGAAAGACTTATAGCCAAAATGGCTTTTTAGAGATGAAATCCTGTCATGGTGAGTGACTCGGCAAGATGTCAACTCTGAGCAATAATGGAAACTAACAGTACCATTGTGACTATTGACTATCTATGCTTGTCTGTTTCAGTGAGGGATTTCCCTACAAATGAATGAAATACTGACTACCACATTCAACTCTAGTGTTCTTCCCTGCAGATAACCATATGGCAGAAGAGCTAAAAAGCCTGGAGGAATGATTACTAGATTAGCATAGGAACTTGTACAGAGAAATTAATTTGACACTGTCTCTTAAGTGATGTGCAAAAACATGTTCTGTTTGAATTAGTGAGTTGTATGCATGTGAAGTGTCTTAGAAAATAGGTGTACAGGATGGTTAAATATGGATTTAAATATGTTTCAGTATCACTGAAAACATAAAGCCTATTTACACAACTGGATCAGTGGCTTTATTTAAGTTTCCATGGTTTAGTCTCACAAATGAAGCAGCTTCACAATGTACAAAGTCACTGGGACTGGCAGTTTAGGGGATTGACTTTAAATTAAGATTGCATGTCTGTCTTTCGATTACAGGCAAACATTACTGAACTACAGAACTTCAGCTAGAAGTTTTTGCATCTAAGTAGTCTTTAATATCTGTCAAGTTTTGACAATTACAAGAGACACAGAATTAAAAAAAAATACAGTGGAGAATATAGATGTCTGTGCATGTATTTACCCTAGTTCATTACATATATGGGCATTCAAGGAAATCAACAGATTTAAATCAACCCTTCTTAATGCATTACTTTCCTTGCCTCAAAAGATTTGTAAGTCAAGAAGATCTGTGAATTTTTTTTTTAAAAATACATGCAAACAAAGAGCAGCCCAGCTCAGTTGGACACGGCATTCTTTTAAGTTTCTTGACTTTAACATATCTATACACAGCAAGTTGACTCAATAATATCTCAGGGCAGTAATCAATACCTTGATTCCAGTTGAGCTGAAATCGATGAGAAAGTCAATGAAATCAAGTTAACTTCAATGGCATTTCAATCAGGTCCAAAATTCTGGTGGGTAGTTGGTGCTGGGCAAACCGCTGGATTATGTCATTCTCGTGCTGACTTAATTCATCAGAATCAAGCCCCACATACTGAAATTCACCTGGAGGACAGTGGTTTGGATTCAATTACAACTAGTTGGATAACAAAGGGGGGGAAAAGGGGGAAGATCAGACTTCCATTGTCCTCTCATTATTTACAGCCCTCAATCACCAAAATAGTCATCTATTTCCCAGTTATATTGCCTCATTTATTTGCAAACACTCTGTCTGTCTTCCAGCATGATCTACTCATGAAAGCAGAAGAACATGGAACAAAAAATAATCTTCAGGAGACAACCAGTACTTCATGATATAAGACATACAGTTTTGTGCTTCAACTCATGTGAAACACAATTTTATCAGGTAAGGTGGAAAGTGTTCTAGATTTATTTTTTAGGTTGTGATCTCTTTGCTTAAAGTAGTAAATGCCTAAGACATTGAATGGTATGGTACATGTTGCAGAGTTGAGTGCAATTCTTGTGGAGCAGTGGGATACAAGACAATCTTCATGTTTTGAAGGAAGCTTCAGTGGTACGTCTTTTAGGAGAATAAAGTAAACAAAAAAGGGAAGCAAGACTAGAATCACAACACTATGCTTTTACAATTTCTTGTTCCTTCAAAAATTGGCAGAATCCAGAGTAAAAGATAAATGATTGATGTATTAAAATTATATCTTTGTACTGTTACAAACCACCAAGGTAATTGAAGAGGATGACAGGATATTTGGGTAGAAATTCTGACTCTGGTTTTGTAGATCAAGAGAGACATTTTATTGTTGCTTTATGAAGTTGCCAGGTGCATTATGAATTAAGTCTTACTGGCACTGGAGGTTCTGGGAAGGAACCTAAAAGCTCACAGGAGTATAGTTCCATCTGTATTAGCAGAAATTCGGTTTAAGGGGAGTGGGATCACAGAATCACAGAATGTTAAGAGCTGGAAGGGACCTCAAAAGATCATCTAGTCCAACACCCCTGCCTGAGAGCAGGATCACCTCTATTCAATCACACAGAAATGCATCCAGATTGGTCTTGAATGTCTCCAGAGAAGGAGACTCCACAACCTCTCTGGGCAGCCTGTCCCAGCGCTCTGTCACCCTCCTAGTGAAAAAGTTCTTCCTTATATTCAGATGGAACTTCCTATGTTCCAGCTTGGACCTATTGCCCCTTATCACTGTCCAACACGATGGTTGACGAAAACAGTTAATGCAGAATTGTTAACTACCTATGTTACACATGTCTTGGGGGATTTATTCCATAAGAGATATAATCCAGTCCTTGTGGATAAATGCCTCTAGGCTTTGTGGTTTGAAGCTTTATGGAAGAAAGAAGTATTAGGCATGGGGAAGCAACAGAGCCTCTTGGTCTGCACGGCTTGAGGCATGGAGCACTCACTTTGGTTTCTTCCAAAGGGAATCTGCTCTTGGGAGCACCAAATCGCTCTAAGAACTGACCCAAAGGACAGTCAGAAGATCCACTTCACAGCTGCCCCATTGGTCTGCAGCAAAGCACTCGTTTGGACACAGACCAAGCATCCCCCCATTCTGCCTTAGGACAATGTAGTGATCTGTTACTGGCAAAAATGATGGCTTGGGGCATATTGGCACAAATGACTGTTAAGCATATTGGTGGAACAACAATAAAAAGAAAAAAAAAATCAAGCAACTCAGCAGGAAATGACAGGAAATCTGCCTCAAAACAATCCAGGAGACTTCACTTTATTACACAGAGCTGAGAGTAAAATAACCTCAAAAGAGCCAGCCCTGAAGTTCCCTGTATGCTGCACCTCAAAGCCACGCAAACAACAATGATCACAGTAGCTGAAAGCCCTCCAGCCTTGTTTATTCTCTCATTTATCCCAATGGAGGAGCAAGGGGTTGAGTTGTAGGAATCCTCATTTCCACCAGCATCAGTAAGATCAAGATCTTGTTCTGGAAATGAGGGAGATCTGACATTAAACATCATTCTACAACGAGCAGTCTGTTAGCTAGTGCTTTGTGACAGCTTCTGTCTATGTGTCTAATGAATGGTGGAGAGTGTTACAGTGGGGGCACAGAAGTAAGCCTGGGTGCTACAGCAGTAAATAAGAGCTGATATGAATCAGTGGCATTTTATTGACTTCGGTTCTGCTGGCCCAATTGAAATGAAGTACCAATTTGGCCCTAGGGCCTTGCAGAAAAATCCCTGGGTTTGGATCCTGTTTTCTTGCCTCTGACATTTGTTTTTTCTAAATTTCAGCGAGTCACGGTTGAACAAGGATTTCAGAATTCTGCTATCACTTAACACAAAAAAATAGCTGGCAACAGCAGTTCATTTAGATTTCTAATGTATCTAGATGTTTGATAGAAATTATCAGCTTTAAAATTGTTGCCATTGTGGTTTTAATGCCCAGGCATTTTCTCCATATATTAAAAAATGTAAGTCACATTCCCCCAGTTAAAAAAAAATCAGCAGCATATGTAAAAAGGAAACCAAAACAAAATTAATCACCATTTTTGTGTTATCTATAATGCAGAACTTGCATATTAAATAGAAACAAGCAAAATATAAATGGATTCATATGCACACAGTGCTGTAGGTGCAGAAGTCAAGTAATATGAGGTTTCTTAATTATTTTTTGTTGCTTTAATTTTTGTGTTTTCAATAGAGACTCATCCACTTTAAAGAACTGTCAGACTTGAACAGAAGCACATGTTAAAATAATTACTAATTATGGGGAAAGAAAAAAAAGCCACACAAAGAAGACATTTTTGAATTTTTAAGAGGCCCAGTTGTCTTGGGGCTTTGTATTTCCCAAGGAAAAGTAAACGCTTTGCTTTTGAAATCACAAACCAAAGCATGGGTATAATTTATTATTACAGCAAACGTGCTAAAGCAGATCTACAAGTCATCTCTTTTAATGAGCTTCTGCCTCACTTTCAGGAGCCCTTCCATACCTATGTGCAAGAGAAAGGTGGGAGATTAGAATCAAAAGGAGCATAAAGCACAGCAGTGCTCACACTGCTCTGAAGTAGACACCAGAGATGGGAACACATAAAATCTCCCCCATGGTTCACCAGCACAAGACCTACAAGGGAGCAGGAGTCAGAGAGCACAGAAGGGGCCCTCAGACCCAGGCGCCTCCTTGTTATTAGTTTCAGCTGCCAAAGCATAATCAGCCCTAATGAAGGACATCACCTGGCAGGGCAGAAGGTATATAACCACTGAGCTCCCAGCTTTCTGGTTTTGTTGCTCTAGGACTTGGACCTCTTTTCTGCTGGGGATGAAGCTTCTTTCTTTCCAGACTGAAGAAATAAAGGTATTCTCCTACTTGGCCTGTGAAATATATGGCTGTAAATAAGTATTTGAGGGTGATGGTTGGGTTGGTTTTGTTGGTCTTTCTTGGAGGTGGTGACTCAAGTGAGGTAAACAATACAGGTCAAATGGGACCAAAAGTTCTGCTTGTTGCTTGTTGTGGGGAAGGGGGGAAGAAGTAAACTACTGTGAATAACTTTTTTTTTTGCCAAGCTAAGCATTTTTATTTCTGTGGCAAGTAAGAGATTGTGTTCAAAAAATATTTGTATTAATTTAAATCTAAAATTCTGATTTCTAAATGAGGAAAGGAAATATTTGGCTTCTAAACTGTTGCCTTGATTCTTTTTCTGTTTCCTTGCTGCTTTGATATGTGGAAATTGCTTGACCCGTTGTAGTCTCAAAATGGATACAGGAAAATGCTTGTGGAGTTTTTTTCCTGTGAGAAAACTAGTCTTCTGAAATATTTTTGTATTTCTCCTTCAAAGCACATTTGAAAATTGCTAGATTTGATCTTTGACTGGGTAAGTGGCTCTGAGGAGGTCTGAGTGTCCTCTCTTTCTGTTGAAGCCATGAAATAATGTTCCAGTGGTGCATAGCATTTCCTAGGGTTAGGTGGCCACCTCATGCTAAAAACCCTTGTAAACATTTTAGCCTGCTCCCAGAACTGGGGCAGCAGCATGGCTCCAAATATCTGCCCTAAGCAAGGGTGCTCCCCTCACCTGCGTGTGAGCAGACTCATTGTCTTTTTGTGCTGCAGTATCCGTAGCTGGTGCTTTATTTTGGGTTAGGATCCAGGAAAACAGTAAAAATATTTGAGCCTTATTCCTTAAGCCACTGAGACACACAAGTCGTAACTCCAATCATGCAGAAGGCTTTTAAAGAGATTTACCTTGAAATTTACATTTGTGTATAGGTAAATGCAATCCTGCTTGTATACCTAGAAAAATCAGAATTTTAAAAGAAACCAAACATATGTTCCTAAGTTTCATATGGTGTATTATTGTATTCTTTAGGACAAAAATGTGTTCAGAGAATCTCAATAGCCTAGGCAGAGAGAAGCACTGCCCACAAAATGGCTCCTTGGAGGAGCCAGCTAGGAAGGTGCATCCCTCAGTCAGAAACCTGACCTTGTGAGTGGTGATACTTGCCATTACCACCCAAGTCTTTCCTGGGAGAATCAGTGGGTCATTTGAGACAGGCCCTGCAGATCTTGCTACAAAGAGGAAACTGCTATTTAATTTATTTCACTTTGTCTGTGTTGGACAACCATGAAGAGTATTGTGCAATTCCCTGCAGGGCTGAGCACCATCCCCCTTGCTGCTGTGTCACTTGGCTGTCACGTTTTCAGATCAGTCCCTTTCTGCCCATCTCCCTCAACACAGGTTATTGCTGCCATCGATATTTGCTGGCCTGGTTGCCACTAAGGTTGGAGCCAGCAAGTTCGACTTCACTTTGCCACTGAAGCTTCTCAGAAAAGCGCCTGTAAGCCAAAGACAGGTGTTGAGCCCAAGGCAGCTCACTTGAAAGCAGTGGACAGCATACCCTGCACAGAAACTCTGTCTCTACTGCCTACTACTATGCCTTCACCTTGGAAGCATCATAGGCATGCAAAATGCAAACTGCAGAGGTCAGGGCATCGCAGAGGAGTGTCAGAGCTGCCTGTGAGTATGAGGAAAAGCAGCGATGCTGATGATGGAGGCAGCAGTTGGCTGTCAAGCCTTGGTCTCTGTCATGTTATGCAAACTGCATTGTGTGTCATATTCCTTGCATGCACCTGCCAATTCTGTAAGGCACAAACTTTGCAGAGAGGGGATTTCAGATGGCTTCTTGCTGTGTTTTTGAGGATTTGGTTGTCTTGGAAAAGAAAGTTGGATTGTTTTTCTTTGCAAGGGAGTAAGAATTGGAAATAGATAATAGAGGATGGAAAGTATTGAAGTCAGAAATAAAACATATGTTAATTGTTATATTTGATTCAGTTACATTTGTTACTTTGGTATAAGATTTTCCTCAGGGTTCAAAAAGGAAGGTGTCCTTTATGTACAGGATAAATCTACCCTTGGCTATTGCCATTTATTTAGCCCATAAGTAAAAAGAAGAAATGAGAAGTCAATGACATTTAGCAGAGTGGAATGATTAATCCTGAATCATGTAGCTTACTCATGGATACGTGATCAATGTTTCAACTGAGCGAAGGAGAAAATGCAACCTAGTGTAAAATGTGAATGAGAAGCAGTAGGATACACACTGAAGGAATATTTCAGCCAAGTGGATTAAAACAGCATTATAAAGGTAAAAGCAGAATAGGATTTTGCAAAAATACCTGTTAAAACAAAAGGTTTATACTTAATAGCACTATTTGGAAAAAAGTACTGTGGGATAATGGTCTTCCCTGTGTCTTGCAACTTGGAAATACATCTGCTTCTGGCACTATCCTGTTGAAGGTTGAATGTTTTACATCTAATCTCCACCCAGTTTTGGCAGGCCAGGTAGGTGTCTGTATATTCCAGGTAGATGGATGACTGCCTTTAGCTGTAGCAACCTTTAGACTCTGCTGAGGCCGATAGATGTGCAGGGGCTGGGGTGCCCCAAGATGTTAATCTCCCTGACATTTCACTTCAGTAACAGAAATTACATGTTACTCCCAATAGTCACATGCCTTATTGCTAGGATATATAATATCTTTCACTACTAAATATTCAGAAAACCTATCTAAAGTTTAAACTGGGAGCTAGGAAGAAGCTTCTGATGTTGGTGTGGCTAGTCACCTAAAATGCTGGTGGGATCTGAGTATTTTAAACACAGCTGCATTTGGTGGTATTTAAATTGCTCTTTCTATGTGCTTCTAGGAAAAACATGAAGTTATTTGTGGACAACATAGCATGCACTTGAAGAATAATCAAATCCATGGCAGCTCGGTTTCAGTGCAGAGCACCCATGGGTGGATGTCCCAGGTTCCTACCACCCAACTCTGCTGTTTGGAGTGTAGCAGTATAACTGAGTAGCCTGGGAATTGTTTCCAGTCAAGAAGGTGGTTGTTCTAGGGAAAAGGGAGAAGCCCCCACCCATGTTTAATTTAATAGGATGAAAGGCCTGAAAAGGAGAAGTCTTTCCTTGCAAAAAAAAATTGGTTTACAAGCTTGTTATTCAAAATGAATCAATTTTTTTTGTTACTGGAGTATGACACGAGACCTGTCAACAGTGATATGGTTCTCTCTGCGTGTCAGACAGCCAACATTTTGTCAGCTTAAATACCAGTTCTCTCCTAAGACCAGTCAAACTGAAGGGAGGGCCTGGATTCAGCTGAAAGAAGTCTCCTGAGAGGACAAACCTGGCAGCTGCCGAGGAAAAACACACCTTCATTTGCAAAGCAAGAATGTTGCACAGAATATGAATCTCAGCAGCTGATGGAGACCTCCTTATCTCTGGCAGGGTGCTCTCTCCATCCACAACAATCTCTGCAAAAAAGCAGCAGCTGTTGTTGCAGTGTTCTCTGAAAAATGTGTCCCTGCCCTAAGGGCAGAGCCCTCCTGCACCCTGTAGTCCCCTTAGATGGAAAGGTGGGGTAATGCCATGGAGCATGGTAGGCTGAGGAGAAATGTCAGGCAGCCCTGTGGGGGACAGAAGGATGCCCTGAAATGCAGTGGTGTGGGAAGTATGTATTTGTAGTTGAGCCCAAAGAGATAGTGATGTGTTTTCCTCCCAAAGGTAGAGGTCAGTGTGGGACCCAAGATCAGTGTCCCTTAGCTGGATGGATTAAACAGCTTAAAGACCGGTTCTACCATTGAAGGGATGCATGGAAAACAACCCCCACAAACTGCCAGGCATGCAGGAAATACTCTTTGTTGCAGTTGTGCTCAGAGTGTGCTCTAAGCACAAGGATCACGTCAGTCCTGGTGACAGCAGCAAACTTGCCAAAGAAAGGTGGTACAGTCTCATTGGGTTGCCACTGCATTTGTCTTATGTCATCACCTTGATTCTTCTTGATAGATCAAGTTGCTTTTTGCAAGAGCCACAATCTTATGCTAATGTGGAAGCTTCTTTCTTCCCTGAAATAGGACTGTTGCCAGTTGTGTGTGGTGCTTTACGTGTAAAGGGCTTCACAGCCTCTCTAGGACTCTGCCTTAGGTATCTCACTGCCAGAGTTTCATTAGCTTACATGCCATGAGCTCACCCTGGCTGAGCTTGGGCGAGTTTGATTTGAGAACAGGTGTGTTGTTTTGGCATTACTGTTTTGGAGGTTATTCAGATGGGTATGCAACGATTTGCTGTTTGTCAGTCTGGTCCAGAATTTACTGCTGTGCAAACATTCCTGCTCTTTAATTCATGCACCAGTCTTTGTTTTCTGGGGCAAATGAGTTCTAAGATTTGAAGAGTTAAAACAAGCTACATTAATCACTTAATTTTGACAGTTAATGAATTTTTGAAATGTCTTATCCTCTTTTGGTTCCAAGTGATCCTAGAAGACCTCAAACAGCAACTTTTAATGGAAACACTGAAGTTTAATAGTCCCTCTGTTTTACTGTCAAAAATACAAACATGTAGAAAATTGAAAATACTTATACTTCATGTTTATATATCAATGTGAGGAGATAAATAAAGAATTAACATGAGAAACATCTCTGAAAGAACAATCTGAATATCTCTCCTTTTAGCCAGCCCCAGTTTAACTGAGCATTTACCAGTCTGCCTCCAGCTCAAGTGTGCCATTATTGTATAGAGAATGAAATAAAGCAAAGCCCCAACCCCCTGTGACTTACAACACTTACGTATGCAGGTATTTCCCTTTCCTTTCAGCAAGGGTAGCTTGTTAATTTGCCTGGTGTTGGTGGGAGAACTGTTGGTTTTGTCTCCTTGGATTAATGCCCCTTATTTTCTTTGAATTTCAGCTGAAGTGGGAAACTCAAACCAAAGACTTAAAGTACCATATCTAAACTGTATTTAGTGATAAGTATTAAGAAAGATAATTGTGGAAATAGCAAGAAGATATTGATGCTAATGTTTGAGCCATTGTCCAACATGCCCCGAGAGACTATTTCTTCTGCCTAAATCAATATCAAAAGAGATACAGTTTATTTAATAGTATTTAGAAATTAGGTTGAAGAGATTTCATGGATTGGGCTGGTTTAAAGTTAATGCTATTTCAAGATTATTTTCCTAATTAAATGTAATTTTAACTGCTGGGTAAACTATAGGATAACTAAATACATCCTTTTACATCCCAGCTCTTTATTTTTACCTTGTGAAGAATAAGGGAGGGATTTAAAAACAGTGGGAGCTTTATCTCTCGTGTTTTTACTTTTGCACCAGCTGAAAGTTAGAGATCAGTGTGACAAGGCAACATGAAAATCCTATCGGTCTTCACAGACCTTGTATTCTCTGCAGAGCCTCTGTGAGGAGGCAAGGAATAATCATACCTTGCAGCTCGTTGGAGTTGTGCCTGAGTTAGCCCAGGACAGGTTCTGGAAAGGTGTCTGGTTTCACAGCAAGGTGCTGGTCTGTCCCCAGATTTACTAGTTTTATGTCTGGGATGGGTGTCAGCCTCTGTATTGTAGCTTGTGTCCAGCTGACCCTCCTGCAGCAGAGGAGAGACTGCTAGTGCAGAGTGTTTTCAGCTATCCCAGAGCTAAGTCGGAATCTCTTCCAGTGGGGAAGTTATATTTAAAACTTCTGAAGACAATCCTGAAAACACTAGATTAGTTCTGATGTGTTATTCCAGCCTTTACCCATTATACAAGTGGCAGATGGTTCATCATGTTATATTTTATTGACCTACAGGAAGTGATAGAAGAGGTGTTTTTGTCACTCCTGCTTGTTACAAAGCCTATAAAAGTTGCTTTTAGCTGTTAACTACGACTTCAAAGCGAGTATCTGTCTTATTTAATGAGGAGAGGAAAAGAGTGAAAAAAATCAATGGAAGTAGGGTTTGTAAATATGTTAACTGAATCCCCTGGGCTTAGTAGGTAGGATCATCTTGTAGACAGCAAGAGCCATGTGGAAATCCTTGAGGTAATTTCATGCAGTGTTGTTCCATACTTGTAATTCTTTGGCTGCGCAGATGATTTCCTATCTGACCAGACTAAGTAAGACGGGTGAGTCACCCATTAAGAGGATTAAATGCTTCTGGCTAGAAGAAAGCAGAGACCAAGCTTTCATGTGTGGCATGGAGTCGAGCTAGTATGATAAAAGAAACTCAAGAAACAGTCTGAATTTCATTTCTGACATGCTTAGATAACAGAAGAATTTGGAGCTGTTCTAGTTTAAATAAGAAGCCTAAATGGCTTACAAAGGACCATTCAGGGGTAAATCAAGTTTAGAATATGAACTAGATGCCTAAAAGCAACCTCTGTAACTTTTCTGTGAGTTGTTCTCATGAATAAAACATAGTCTGGAGATGTCAGTCGCAAATGTTTTATACCCTTGGAAAGTTATGTCAAGAATGTGAACTTGAACAAAATCTTGACCTTAAGGCTTTAAACTTTTACAGAGCAGTGGTTCTGTCTGAACCAAAGTCAAGCAAATGGAGCCTAGGAAATGTGACTGCAACTCCTGTAAGAGCAGGAAAACCCCACCAGATGTACAAGTGGCTTAGTTCAGTTTATTGAAGATGGGTCATAAAGCTGGGAGGAATTAGAGACATACACTGTTAATTTCAATCAGCAGGGTGCAGGTGATGCTTGTGAGTGACCAAGGTGGATGGGTTGAACAGAGACAAGCAGAGTCTGGTGACTGGTAATCCTGGAGTGGGTTTTGAGAGCCGGACTTCTATCAATTGCCCATCTAACTTTACTGCCCTTCTGTGTGTACCTTGAATGGGTCACCACCCCATGCTTCAAATCTTAGAGTATTGCTGATGATGACTTGTGTTTTCTTACTGAATCAAACAGGCAAGGTGCTGCCATTTCACACGCATGTGAAAATTAAAGCATAGTTCCACAACTCAGAATTGATGGAGTTAATTTCAGAAGGCTTCTTGAGTAATAGTTGGTACTTATGGCAAGATGCTTTAAGAGCAGCAAATTTCAAGGCCAGGGTAACTATGGGCCTCTCTCAGCCTGATGCCTTAGTCTGTCATTTATACTGTAACAAGGAACAGTGGCTGCTTGATGAAATAACACTCAGCAAGTTTCAGTTGGCACTCAGCATATTTTTCAACAGGGAAATTTCCTGTCAGCTGTGTAACAGCTTTCACTGATGGAGAGAAGGCAGCCAGCACAACCAAAGGCAAGAGAAAGAAGCAAAAAATAATTGACTTGGGGTATAGCCTGTGTGTTGAGGAAGCCTGCTGTAGTAAAGAGTGAAGCAACTCAAATATTATTGCTATTTAAATGTATTTTGAGTTGCTGAAGAAATGGAAGCTAACAGCAATAAACCGGGGACTGAATGAAATGTGCATTGAAGCCAATCTTCCCACGCATCCCAGAAGCTATACTAAAACAGTTTGGTGTTGGCACCTACCTCAGATTTCATCCAACAAAGCCCAGTCTTCTAAATGTAAAAATAATGGGTTTTGTTTTGGGTTTTTGGTTTTTTTTTTTTCAAACTGAATTAAGTCACCCAACTTGATGACTTTCTGGCAAATCAAGTCGGTCTAACAGTTTATTATGCATACCCAAAACTTAGTGTGGACTTGGAGTGGGAACAGAACAAACCTCTCTTTTACCATCATAGTAACTTTGTGTTACCTTTTGACTTATGTCTTGATGGGTCCAGAGATAGGATCGTGTTTGTATTCCTCAGTGTTAGTAATAAAAAAGGGGAATCCTATATCCTTATTAGCTGTTCTTGACCTTTCCCACCACTGGGGCTCTGATAACATAATGCTGCTATTCACTGTGGTAGATTTATCTCTGGAATCTGCAGTGTCTCTTAAAAGAGCCACATTCAGGGAGATTTGTCTTTTCTAAGCAGAGAAACATTCTTTCATGGTAACAGGATCAGAGTTTATGGTTCTGTCATCTATTCCAGCAAGTGCTAAATCTGCTGATGGAGCGTGATGCCAGTTCTGTTTTGCCTCTAACCATTCTCCATAACAAAAGCAAAAGAAAATAACTAATCTGCTGCTCTTACAGGGTCAGTCTGTCCTCTCTTCACTCTTAACAGTAGGCACTGAAAAAAAAATCTGAAAATGGGGATTTACTTCCATAATCTGGTACTGTCCATTCTTATTCATATCTCCTAACCATGGCACAAAGAGCCCTGGGTCATGTCTCAGAGGAGATACAAAGTGATGGTAAACTGTAGATTTGATCCATATGATTGAAACTGGAAATGTGAGGATTGATAAATGGATCACAGTTTCTTGGAGAACATGGCAGAGTTACCTGCATAGGAAATCCAGCCTGTTCAGGCTGTATCTCTCCTCACTACACTTGAGTCACATCCCTGTGACTCAAAACACAACCTTGCACCTAGTGCCAGTGCATCTTCCTTGGCTGTAGGAATGTCATGCCCAGTGCATGAGGGGCTGCAAGTTGCTTGGGAACTAACTGGAGTCAGTATAAGAGTGAAGAGGTTCCAGCTTAGGAAGTGTCTGTAAACCTGTTAGCTCTGTAACGTGCTTGGACTTGAAATGCAATAGTGGGGACAAATAACTCTAATTTACTCACTGAAGGTTAGGAAGGAGAAGCGAAGCGGGAAAATAGCAGTGTGGTCACTATAGGAGACACTTCATCTTATATTCTTAAACAAAAGTCTTGCGGAGCTGTGGGTTCAATCCAGTAATTTATTATTTTTTTTCTAACCTGTGAGCTTACCTGCAAAGCCAGGAGAAGTATTCCTGTGTTTGTAAGCAGTGGCTTGGGGTCTGAGAGCTCAGCACCTGGCTGGTGCCAGGCTACCTCCAAGCCAAACTTCATTTGTCCTCCTCAGCAGGCAGGTCTCAGCCACTTTATTCACTGTATGACAGCTTGGGACAAATCAGGGTAATTTACTCTGTGAACTTTTTTTCCTGAGCAACTTGTGCACGCCGTGAAAACACACCTGCATTGCCCAAGTATTTTTCCTAAATTGTCAGTGTGAAGTCATATTGAGAGCGTATCTCATATCTGAGAACGGATTATGCACACAAATTGTTTGGCAAATGTTTTCTGAGTAATGAACAAACAGTTGAGAAACGCAGTGTTCACTGACAACGCACACAAACAGAGCAAAGGTAGAACTCGCCAGCTACATTATTCATTACAAGTTGTTCAACCGGCTCTAATATACTTTCTTCTCTTGAGAGAGGATCAGGGAATAAATTCTTCAGTATGTTTCTATTTGATTTCTTCTCGCACTGAATGGCTTTTACATTTCAAAATTATAATCTGCTGCAGATAAACTTTGTGAAAATGGACTATTCCCTTATGTCAACCTACCATTACTTTTCTCTGCCCTTATGATATCCTATATTTTTTTTCCCCTTCTCTAAAGAGTAGAATAGTATTTCCAAGTTCCCAGGCTACAACTCATTACCCTAGAAGCATCTTGCAGCCAGAGCTCTGCAAGGGGAGGCATAAAGGGGAATTTGCGTTGCTGTTGGAGCAGAACAGACAGAAGAGCTGTTGTGCTGTTATTTTAAACAGCTGGGTCTTCTCCTCAATGAAGTTAATAGACCTGTGCAGGATCGACTGCAGTGAAAAGATGGTTTCACCACCTCTCTGCTCCTGCTAGAAAATTTTCATTTCTCTTTTGAGTTCATGGGTTTAAATTGTTCCTCCCAGAGCAGCGAGGGCCAGGGAAGTGGAGACGGGGCACCCCAAAGAGTGTCAGAAATAGGATTTTCTCGCCTCTGCACTGCAGGACCACTGGCAACGAGCTGTCTTCATCCAGCCATTGGTGGAGCCCTCAAAGCCCTTGTGTGAGACAGGCAAGAGCTCAGATACAGTCTGTCTCATCTGCTCTCTATCCCTGTTTTGCTGGTAGCTCTGTGCCCATCAGCAAAAGCTAGCCCTTGGCGTTAGCGGTTTTCATGAGCTTGGCTGTATGGGTAGTTTGTTCTGTGCTTTTCCCTCTGGGCATCCTCAGGGTTTCTCTTTTTCCTTCACTGATTCTTAAACTGATATCTGTGGGGTGTTGAGCGTTGCTCATGGCGCAGACGCTTCCCTGCCTTTGTGGCCAGGCTGGCGTGGGCTGACTCGGCCTTGCCTCAGCTCTGACTGCTTGACATGCCAAGGCCCCACAGCACCCCGAGCTCCACTGCCTCGGGCCTGCCGGTCCCCCAGCCCCTGCCTGTGCACCGAGGGGCTGTGACACTATAATCTTGAGGCTGTTTGCCGGGTGATGCTTGATGCAGTGTGTCTGGTAGTGCTGTGTGTGAATACACTGACCGGCAGAGCTGTGCCTGTCACCTGCATGGCCTTTGGAAGAGAAGACAAGCAGCTGCCTTCACCTCCGCGGCTGGAAATGAAAGACTCACCCGGAGCTTGTTCAAGATGTAGTAACACTTCTCTTCCTCCTCACCTTCCCCCTCAGATGCTTGAGTATGTTACCATTTTTTGAGGTATTTGAATGAAACAATTCTTGTGTTTATTCTTTGGGTGTTTTCTCCCCTTTTTTTTTGGTATGGCCTTTGCAACATGATATATGAAATAAATTATATCATGAGGAGCTTCAATATTTAATATTTTCCTCCCAGCAAACCTTCGGAAAGCATAGGCACAAGCACACTTTATATTTTGACATTGTGTGCAGTAAATGATATTTATTCTTTCTCATTGGTTATTTTTATCCATTTACCTTCTTTCCTCTGTTCCTACTCCACAGCTTTTTCTAACTTCATTTCTGTAGCAAAAATGAAACTCAGACCAAGCTTTTCAACTTTTGGAAAGTTACTATATTTCAGTTGTCCTTCTCAAAAGTAAGATTGCCAAAGGTAAAAAGACTGGAAAAAAAAGCATCAATGATTCTGTTACATTCAGCGAAAAGTCTTAAGGTTTAGGTTTTTAAGGTCTCTGCTGTGGAATTTTCCAGTGGGGAAAAAGGATATGTATTAAAAAAACAAAAGAGTATTGGAAAAATGGTCATTTGCTGCTGTGAAAGACAGAACTCAACCTTCTTGAGCACCAGCATTTAGACAATTAACAAGGAAAAAATTTCAATAATTCTGTGGGTAACATTGATGATCAAGCAGGATTTGACTTATTGCTGTAGCTGGTTCTGGAAGTCATTACACCCTATTCATATCCAATAGACTATTTGAATGTAGTTTGAGATTGTGATGGTTGATCTTGACTGAATGCTAGATGCCCACCAAACTTCTGTATCACATTGATCTTCATCAAGATGGGGAGTAGCAAATAAGATGAAAAAAAAACCTGTCTTGTCAAGATAAACACTGTATAATAAAGCAAAGCTGTGTGCAGAAGCAAAGAAAACTAAATGTTTTACTACTTCCCATCAGCTGGCAATGTCCAGCCACTTCCCAGGAATCAGGGCTTCGGTATGCATAGTGGCTGCTCCTCAAGACAAACCTAATAGTGAATGCCACCTTCCTCCTTCCTCTCAGCTTTTATTGCTGAGCAGACATTGTATGGTGTGGAATATCCTGTTGGTCAGTTGGGGTCAGCTGTCCTGGCTGTGTCCCAAGATCTCACCCACCCTCAGAATGTTAGTGAGGGGGATACTGTTGGAAGTAGCCACAACCCCGGTGTGTTATCAGCACCTTGCTGGCTAGCAATGCATGGTGCAGTGCTATGGGGGCTGCTGTGGGGAAAATCAGCTCAACCAGACCTAATAGAGATCAAAGGTTACTAAGAAACAACTATGAGATTTGGATTTTCATTTTCCAAAGCTGGCTTTTTTTAGCTAGCACAGATGGTAAATTTCTATTGGCTTGCTTGCTAAGAGACATTTTATTGTTTGCAGAACCATTCAGTAGCTGAAGGTCTGAGACAAACGTGTCTGCAGCTCTCCTTCATGGACAGGGCAGTTTAATGTTCCCAAGAACACTGTGACTGACTGCGACAAGGAAGGGTGAAAATGGTGACACTTGCATCTGTAGGCAGTGGTAAGGTTGTGAAGGAATGGTTGTCTTCTCTGAAGGCAGGGCAGCACTGTGGGATGAAGTGAATGCCCTAGTTTATCTGTTTCTTTTTTTGTTGTTGTTGTTGTTTTTTTTCCTCCCTGCCTGCTCCCCCCCATACACACACACTACCCCAGTGCAGGTTCAGACAGCTTGAATTGGGAAATTCATGACTAGTTATTATCAATGCTTATTTATATTTGGATGTAAACATTATATTTGAGTGTCCCTTTACTGCATTTGGTTCCATTAAAAAGGTAAAAATGTATATTCTTAATGTGAACTTGTCTGTGAGTAATGAATAGAAAGGAACCACAAAGAATAGCTAGCAAGTAAGCAGTCTTACTGAGTGTGAAATACTATGGAGAAAATACAGGATAAAAGCATACAGAAGGAGAAATGGAAGAAAATACATTTATTCTTAAACAGAAACTGCGAAGGAGGAGGCAATTGTGCTCTACACTTCCCTTCTGTCAGAATATAATATAATAAACCCTCTTAATTCCTAAGGAAAGTCTTTCAATGTAATTTTCTGCAGCTTTTAAAACAATAAAGAACTAAGCATGAAACGTGGATTACTCCTCTAAGGAACTCTGCCACTTTATGCTTTCTCAAAGCCATTGTCAGTAGAACTTCTTGGCTATTGTGCTTGGATAAAGAAAAGTGTGTTTGTCATTAAGATGATCTTCAGAAGAACAAAGCGAGGCAATAATAGGATACTTGAGACATACTGGCTTTTCAGCAGCACCAAGCATTATAGCATGCTACTGTTTAAAGTCTGCATCACTTTTGTATGCAGCCTGGTAAAGCTGGCTTGTGCCCATGTTCCCCAAAGAGATTGCCGTGAACTTGTTAGCTCTCCTAGTGTGGCACTGGTTGTAGCAGTCAGTTTTATTGGTATAAATCACTTCCACTGAGGGATTTCTCTACCATATCTTTCAGACTGCATAAAGATGATGTGGTAGCATTATGCAAAAATGTGGTGGGAGCTTTCTCTGAAAATGTGTTTGACAAACTTTGAAGATATCATTGACAGAAATACTTCTAGTCTTTATGGCTGCTGGAAGTGGAGATAAGGCACTGGATCAAAGGAGAAAGGTTCATTGCTCAAAATCAGGTAATGTAAAGGGGAGTTTAATGAAATATAACTTCAAAACTCTAAAAGCAAGCCTGCAAAGGCATTCTGTGTTAAAGCTGTGTGTTGATACAGCCTTCATGGTGTCGCAGGCTAATGTGCTCTCCGTTCACCTTCATTCCAGTTGAGACCATGTGTAATTGCAGAGGAATGGGCTCCCCTTGGTCTCAAAGGGAACTAGCAAACAAGCACAACTAATGCAACTACTTTCTTCTGGACTTGTGTCACTTAGGCAATTTCATTTTTAAAACCAGCTATAGGTGGAGTTTTTTTGCTGACTCTTCATAGATCAAAAAGATTTCAAAGATTTCTCTACTTTCTTTTCCCTACATCCTTTCCCCTTTTCCTAACACTGAATATTTGGCAGCATAGAGATGAAGAAATGAGATAGTTGCACTTATTATCATCAGGGATTTGTAAGCTGCCACCTTCTTTTTTCTAATGTCCCGTTTCTGTAACTCAGAAAATTCATGATCATTGAGAGCCAGGAAATATGGGCACGTTCAGTCACTAAAGTTAGTCTAAGGCAAAAGTACTGACACAGAAGCATTGTGTGGTTCCTAGAACATCAGAACCCCTTAATTTATTTTTCCCCATTCCTGTCTGTATAGCAAAGAAGTGGGTTTTTTAGTCACATACAGATTTGTAATTGGGTGTATTCCTGATTATTCTTTGTAGCAAGTGAACTGTGTCTCTGAAATAAGGCCAGAGCACCTGGGCGAAGCCCATATCTGCACCTCTGTGGTCTTTAGCCAAGTCAGCACTTTGCAAAAGGCACATGGCTCTGTCTCTTACGTGCCTTTAATTGACTCTTTCTCAACTTTGGAATGTTGCTGGGAGCCATTCCTTGAAATAATGAAATGCTGCAAGACCTGCTTCTAGAAACTTATATGACACTTGGAAATATGTATATATTTAAACTCTATGCAAGAGCACAAAGCATTCCTGACTTAGGGTTTTTTCCATGAAGCAGCAATAATTTTGGAGGTTGAAAGTTCTTGCCAGATACTGCTCCTAAACTGTGGATAAAGAATTATTGATCCCCTTGGATCGTACTTCAGGGTGGGGTTTGGTCCTTTTCTAAGTAACATGTTGCTGTGCTGCTGCAGCTTCAGCAAGGGGACAGTGCTGAGATTAAAGAGACCATGCAGATTATAATAGACATCAAAAATTTTTTTTTAGTCTACATCAGAATAGTAAATTAGATTTATTTATTTATTTTCAAATAGTAGCTTATTATGAAAGTCTAAATTTTTTAAACCACTGTTAAGATCATTTAGAAGATTCACTGAAGATTTAAAAGTAGAACAAATACCAAAGCAGAAGAGATTTCCAGCTAGCAGAGTTACTGAGTGATTTGCTTGAGGAAGATTCTTGCCTTCAACAGCCGTCGTTCACCTTCTTAGCTTTATGTTGCAAATCCTGCATGTTTTAGTTAGTGGTGCTTTGCAAGATGAACATATGTAGGTTTTCATGCCATAATCTCTCTTGGATACACTCAAGCAAACAGTCTAATTTTAGGCTGACTCTTCTTTTCCCTGTTTGTCTTAAAGTGTATTTCAAAATCTTCTGAAGACCAGCAAGGGCAACATCACATCAGAAATAATTTCAGATTTTGATGACTAACTATGTTGCTCTAAACAAGAATGGAAATTCATTTTAACCTAGGTATTTATTCCTGCATCCTTAATGAAATAAAGCATTGCTTAATTTTATTTTATTTATTTTTCTTATTTTTCCCTTTTAACCTTGTAACAAAGACCACAAATCTGGTGTCCATAAGATCAGCTTTTGTCACTATATTTTGTCTGCAAATTTATCCTGTCATATAACCATGATTCTTCATTTCTTTCAATATTTTCACTTTTTTCACTATTTTTCATTATTTGCTATTAAACTAAGCCATCTTTTTCTCATGATAGCATTTGTCCACCTAAATATTTCCATTATTTCCAGCAGCACTACTCATGAGTAATTCATTTCTGCAAGACAGCAAATCTTTCAGCCTCAATAAGCACAAATACTATATGTTGGCAATACATTAGGTGCATTTGGCCTCAAAAAAGCTGATGAGAGGAACGAGCACATTGGTCCTAAGTGCTGATGACATCAGTATCCCAATTTTTCTCCTTCTAAGGGAGAGGAGGATTTGAAAATTTGTATCTCCCTAGGTAGAAAAGCATCAGCCACGCTTCCTATAACTTCAACAAGTTCATGCAACAGAGGCAATGTGCATCAAGGCCTTTCCTCCTTCCATGAAAGCATTTCTTTCCTCTTCCATCTAACTGCAGAGTGATGTGGCCATGTCAGAGGCAAAGGTTTGTTGGCTGCACCTGGCAGGAGGACACAGAAGTAGTTTCCTTCCCCTTCTATCTGCCCTGCGAGTGCCCCATGGGGAGCATCCTGTTTCCTGGCCCTGGGACTATTGTCTATGTGCAGTACTTGGGAAAGAGTCTCCATGGATCATCACTTTACTGTCCATCCATTATCTCCTCCTTGGATGATATGCTTTGGTTGCACCCACTAGGATATATGTTTCTCTTTGTTAACAGAGAAACAAATCAGCCCAAAACATAATTTTCAAAAGGTGCTTTTCCAGGTCAGGTTGGAATGTGCAAGAAAAGATCATTCACAGTATTTCTAGTGGTGTGTTAATGAAATATTATGAACAGACAACTGCTGCAGTAAAAACTGAAGCATGTCAAAGTTATGTCCCTCATAAATCGTGCTTTGCAGGGAAGTAATGCTTTTTGGCTACTTTGATGTTTAAGACCCAGGCGCTGCACAGCCTGTATCTGGTGTTTGGTTTGGGCTTTTTCCCTGCACAGTCTGATCTTCGGGAAAGATTTCTGCTGTCATTACAGAAGTTAACCAAATTTAGTTCTGCTGGGTGGTTCCATCTCTCATCTCCCCTGATACTTTCAATCCCAGTTGTACTTGGAGTGTTCTCAGCCTGACTCCTGGCCAAGGGCTTGAACAAATGATGAGGGTGGCACTGCAAGAGCAAGGCGGAGTCAGGCCAAGAGTGCTGGACATTTTTGTCCCTATCATGTTGGCTGTTGTCCTTTCATTTTCTGGGAAGCTACTTATCACTTCTTGCCTTCAAGGACAGTATTTCATTTTGATTTGTGCAGAACAGCAAGGAAATGGGGATCGAAGTGATCAGCTGCTGAATTGTGTGTCCTTTACCTTTTATTAGAGGTGTTAGTTCACATCTTCATGAAGGATGTATTACGTGATCACAGAAATAGAATAGATTTACCTCTTTTAAAATGCCTTTTATCAATTTCCTCTTGCCATAAAGTATGAATTATTGACAAACCCCAGGCCTTCTGTCACACCTACCTCTCTGGTTTAATAGCCCTCTCCTACATGCCCTTGTTGCCATGGTGCTTCATTTCACAGCTACAATGCATTATATATTGTAATAAGTGACATATGCTCAAGGCAGCCAAAAAAGTCGGTGCACTGGCAATTAATAACTTCAAATTCTTGACTTAAGCAAAGTTTTTAGAGAACAGAAGGCTACCAGAGTGTTGACAGGGCTGGAAAAGGTGGTCATGAGAGAATTCCCATGATACCTACTGTTTCTAAGTGTGTTGTGGGACAAGAGGTTTGCCTGAAAGTAGTGAGTAAAATACTGAATGTGTGTAGCAGAGAGACAGATTTCTCAGATATAGCTTATCATATTTCAGTTAAAAATAAACAAATAAACCTATGTCTTCTGCTGGTTTCCTTCTGGCTCGTAAGTATAAAATTGGCAGAGAATGTGATGGTGTCTTAAACGTGTGAGAACCCAGACATTTTTGTGTGGCAAGTTGAAATTAAAAGTTTGGAATTTTTCAGAGGGAAAAAGGCAACAACGAACCCAGCACAGTTTGCATTATCTCTTTCCTCACAGTAACAAGTTCTATATTTTAATTTTTTTGCATTACTGCATGGTTTATTAAAAAAAAGCAGCAACAACAAAACCCAAACAAAACCAACAATAGAAAATCAAAATATGTATCTTGGGAATTGAACCTTAAATGTTTTCCTTATGATGAGATTATGTGACCACTTATTTACAAAGCTGATGGACAACTGCCTATCCAAAGGACATTTGCAATCACAGGTATATCAACATGCACATTCCATCTTAATGTAAATAAAAAAATTAGTAAAGCTACTGTTTTTCACTGAATATTAATGTTGATAACAGCTCAGACATTATTATTGTGCAATGAAGTGAAATAATATAAATATATAAAGTGGCATTTGACAAGAACTGTGGGAAATGTCAAGAGAAATGGGTCCAGGTGTAACTCAGCTCTTGCTATGGTAAAACACAGTTGGTGAGGATCCTTTTAGAACAGCCTGATTGCTAATGCCATGCTGAAGCAAAACATGTTTAAGTTGGCCAAAACCTTTATTTTTTATCTAAGAAAGCTGAAGTTCAGGCTCCAGCCTCCCAGATGCTTGGTTGGGTGTGCTCTGTGATGAGCCATGTACCCCACTTTCTGCCTACACAGGAGCAGGGGGAACAAAATGGTCAGAGCTGACCGAGTCCCTTTCGGACGTGCCAGAGGACATGATGAGTGCCCAGGGAAGCCTGGGTGGACCTTGAATTTTCTGGCAGTGGTAAGTCCCCTGCAAGGCATAACCCACTTAGGAAACCCACAAACAGGAGGGGGTTTATGGGCTTGGGTTTTCTCACATTTGCTGAATTCTGGCACCGCTGGTTTTTGAAGTTTGAGCACCCAGCCCTTTTCTGGCTGCCAGGTGCTTGTGCTGAGCTGCCTACCAGCTCCACCAGCCCCATCACTGCTGCCAGACAGGGTGTCACAGCAACTGACACCCATCCCTTGCAGGGAGGTCAGGCAGGTGGTGGGCAGCAGCACCCACCAGAGGTTAACATGACACCGCTTCCCTCTCTCCTGGCTGCAAACTGTCTCCTGCCGCCAGCGCACAGACGAAGCAGGCATCGGTGTGTCTTTATTTTTCCCTCATGGCAGCTCATGATGTTTATCTAGCAAGCAGGAGCAACCTTAAAAATAAGTCTTAGGAAGAAGTCTAACATTGACTTTGTTCTATCTTGAACCTCAAGCTGACTGTTGTCAGCAAGGGACTTTTTAATTATTTCTTCTTTTTTTTTTTTCCCCATACCAGCTTTATTTTATCAGATAGCACTATACTGAGTCCCAGAGACACGAATTCTATTCCCAGCTCTGATGTTTTTGTTACCTCTCCTTATTCCTTTCCAACCCTTCCACCATGTACCTGGCATGTCATACACCACCGCTCCTGGGCAGCGATTGCCGCACACTTTTACATCACCTGCCAAGACTCGGCTCTGGTTTCTGGTTACATGCAAAGGCAAATAACAAAACCAAAGGGACCAACCCAATTTTTCCTTTTCAAAACATCCTCAAAAAGAATTCTTATTAAGAGGCAAGAGAAGAAGGTAGCAAAAAGCCCTGGCTTTATTTTAGCAAGAGTCCAAGTGATGTGTGTTTGTCTGTGCCTTGTGACTGTCAGACAGAATTTAACTCCGTGGTAACTTCTGATACTTTAAAATGTGTTTTCAACCCAAATTGGAGGAAAGGCTGTTTTGAGAGCCTTACACTAAAGTGCTCCCCTAGTGTATTTGGAACCACTGCCGTTTCGGTCATGTCAGATCATTTTCCAGAGTGTAAAAGATATTTCTTTGTAGGGAAAGAAAACAAATATCTTTCTGGAACAGGGTCAAAACATTATGATATAAACATCAAATAACATCCATTATTAAGTAGACCATATAAGTAGCAATTACTGTTAAGGTCTTTGAATCATGAAATCATTGAATAATTTAGGTTAGAAGGGAACACTGGGTGGGTTAAATAGTCCAAACTACTGCTCAGAGCAGGGCCAGCTTCAAAGAGCTGTCAGCTCACTGAGGGGCTTGTCCAGCCCAGCGCTGAACACTGAACAATGATGGAGATATCACAGAATCTGCAGACAAACGTTACAGTACTCAACCTTTTGTCATGGTGTTTTGTTTGGGTTTCCCCCCCTCGCCTTACACCCAGATCCATTTGTTCTTGCTTTGATTTATGAGAATTTCTTGTTTTTCACTGCCCACCTCTGAGAAGGGTCTGACTCTGTCTTCTCCAGAGCAGTAGCCCTGTTCTCCATGATATCCTCTGTGCACTGCTACACGGCATAACTGCAAGTTTGATGAGGCTGTTTTATTTTCCAGTTATTTTTCCAGTTAATTTATATTCAATACATTAGCCCCAGTATAGACTCCTGAGGGTGCCACTCACTGGCTGCTTGTTTGAACCACTGCCCACTGGAACCCAGCAGGCCAGTTTAGGTTTGTACCCATGTCTAAAGAGAATAAATCATTGTAGTGATTAGAATATAATAATCATGTTTTATGTTTTAATGTAGTTAAAAACAAAGGCAAACAGAATCCAAATGGGAACACTGGCATATTTTCCAGAATTGAAACGGTTTTTCATCATACTTTACAACTGGTATAAATTATTTTGATCTATCCATTTCTCCTTTCCCCGTTTTTCATTTTAAATTAAGAGATTGTTAGAATTGACTTCTAAATTATTGCATTAAAAAAAATATTAAATAGTCGCTGTCTCAGCCTCTTCTAAAAGTAATATGAAGGCCTAAGACCGATCATTTGAATTTTAAAATGAGAGTTTCAGGATATTTGGAGGGTTTTTTGTTAAAGCAAAAAGCCAGATATGTTTTCCAGCCTGGATCTGAAATTACAAGCACTGAGGAATAATAATACACTGTTGCTCAGTTTCATGCTTTTATTGGCTTGCTTGAGTGTTATGGCTGCTCTAGAGTATCAGTTCTGCTGAGAATGTGTTTGACAGCAGCCAGATAAGTTCCTCTGCAGAACCGGCACAAGGCCGACATCTGAGTCGTGACTGCTTTAAATTCAACAAGGCATTTCTCCAAAGCCAGTCCAAAGGTTGTAATGGCCAAGATTTATCTTGGTAATTCTGGTCTTGGCCCATTGGAAATGTTTTTTAGCCTTCAGACACGCTGCTGGTCAAAGCTTTCCAATGGGATATGAGCCATAGACTTTCTCAGTCGTCGTAGCTGAGTTATTTTGCTACTCAGCTATGCAGAAGCAGCAGGCCTTTAGGCTAATTAATAAATCATCAACGCATTTGTGGTGTGAAAAATGAAATATTTATGCTTGCCAGAGTAATATTTCTGTCTTGCAGCCCCATGCTCTGTTGATGCCTGATGGAGGATGAAGTAAATACCAGCTGGTGTAGAATGAGCAGAATATAATTACTTTCTACAAAGTTAACTGAATAGAAAATAAAAATAGAAGTCAGAGAAGCTGGCAAAAAATGGGAAAAAAATAAATATATGCCTGAAAGGCAGGGCATAGCCAATACATGAAAGGAACACTTGCCTAACTAGTGCCGTGGGGATAGAGAACCTGCAGGATCCATATTGTGTACAAATGTGTCACACAGAGGTCTTTTTGCAGAGCAGTTAGTGACCAGCTGGAGTAGTTAAAAGGCCTGAAGGGAAGCCAAGGATGCTCTAATGTTCCATTCGGTCATCATTAGGGGACCAGTGAAGGACTTAAAGCATCAGATGTTGTTGCTTTTCAAAAATGTGTCCACTATTAAAAGAAAGAAAATATTACTTCTAGGTTTTAAGGCAACCAGGAGCTAGTTTTGTTCTTTGTGTTCTGACACAATAGCAGATTTAACAGCGCTGTGCTGGGTGTGATTTTTGCAATCACTGCCCCAGTCCTTCTCCGTGGATGAATGTATGAGCACCAGGCCAATCAAACCCCTTGAAGAAAAACATTCTCAGTAACAGAAAGAGGATTTAACCCCTTATTTGAAGTGGAGACTCTTTACAATAATCAGCTAAAAGCGATCTACACAAAGGGCTGATTTTACATGCTGGCAGTTGCAATCAGAGGGATTGAAGGGGCAAGCCATCAAGGAAGCTATCCAGGCAGGTGGAGGGGTGGCATTGTGCAGGTCAAACATCAGCCTCCCCTCACCTCCCAGTTACGATTTCAGGGTTGTAGTTTTTTTCCCTAGAGAATTTAGCCTGACTCTTCCCCTTTGTTTTGTGTGTACAGTGTTCTGATAAAAGCCAAATGTCCAAATTCTAGGAAGAGAGTTCTGCTTCCATTAATTTCTTCATTTGCTTTCGCTGACATGAGAGATGTCATTGTTCAGGTGTTCAAGTTGAGCTGCTGAGTCTGTCTCTGAGCAAACCTCAGTGCCAAAACCTTCAGACTGGTAATGCCACCTACTACATATGTTCAAGTCCGGGGAATTGTAATAGTGCAGAAGGGCAGATTTCTAACAAGGACTATTGGCCTGTTTGGCAGTGCAGCTTTTATTTTAAAATAGAAAAGGTCCCCCTCTACCACCCAAGAAGGAGAACAACTCATGAGGCACTGACCGAAGACTGAAGCCTCCATTCCCTACTCCCCCCTCCCTTTCCCCTGTGCCATCCTGGGGAGGAGAAACATCATGAATAAAGTGAAGTCTGCAAAGATGGGAGGGATGTGGGTTGTGTTTTAAGAGCTGTTTGTACTTCTCCTTACCAAGCTCTGTTTTAAATTGCACAAACATGGTATTCCTTTCTGGTCTTGGCATTTCTGAAGCCTGACAAGGACCCGAGGTTTGCATACAAGACAATGGCCACCTCATCAAGCTGTTCCTCTTGCAGAGAACATTTGACATAAAGAGAAAGAAAAAAGGCTTGCAATTTGTGGGGTTGTTTTCCTTCTTTTATTTTTTCTCTGTTAAATGTTTGCTGTATAATCTGTTTATAGCATTGCTGTCGCTGTTTAATAGTACAGTCGCCCTTGATGTGTCATCAGGGCCATGTTATGACCAGGGCAGAAAGCTGTCCCAAGGCATGTGCTCTCAGCCCTTGAGCACCTTGCTGGAAGGGTGGAGGAAACTGAAGTCTTTGCCTCTTTCCTCCATGTCACTGTGGATATGCAAGCATCAGGGCAGTCACACAGAGAGGGAAGGTGGCACTCTAGAACCTGAATGTCCCGTTCCCATGTGGCAGCAGCCAGCAGGATCCAGCCAGGTGCCTTCAATACCCTCACCATCAAACTGCCTGCTAATTATGACTTGCACGAGCTAGTAATATAGGTAAAGAGAGGGATGAATGTAGCCTTTCACTCTTGTCTGCTAGAATAAAATCAAAATTATTAAAGAAATCTGAAAAATAGTTATAAATATTTCAGGAAAAGGCAAATTTAAGGTATTCAGATGCTACTTTAAAAAGATGTTGGACCATTTGAGAATATCCCTTTTAAACAGAAGAACTACAGAGGTAGCAAATTTTCCCTCTTGCCTCTTCCCGTCTCCCACTTCATTTGCAACAGGAGTTAAAACCAAATGTCATATTTTAGGTCCATGCTTTATGTTTGCTTGTACAAGAACAGACAATTTAAATGACAGTTATTATAACTTGTCAATAAATTTCAGAATCTAAGCAAATCTGGCAAACATGACTGACAGCTACAAATTAATTTAGCTTTGTTAAATAACCACCCAGCACCACACTGCCATTGCTGATATGCATCAGAATATAACACTAGTAATTCAGAGTGTGAGCTGTTGTGTTGTCATGAAATACAAATTATGCAGATTCTACTCACCTCCAAGGAAGAGAGAAAATTTTTGAATCTGTGATGCCCTTTAGAAGTAATCAGTAATAGGAGAAGCTCTATGGTTTTATGCTTAACAGAGCAGTGGTGTGGTTTAAAACAAAGCAGGCTCTCATCAGCCTGTGAAAGCATAACCACTAGTGTGGATGGTGAAAATTAGAATTTGCTGCTTAGAAAGAAAAGAAATATTGGGGAAATGAAGGTCCTCATGAAGTTTTAAATCAGTCAGCAGCTAGCACGAGCTACTGCTAGGTAATCAGAAATTATGAAAGTTAAGCCATTTATTTAAGCACTTAAATAAATCCAGGGTAGACTAAATGCAGGTGTGTGTTAAACACTAGGCTGTATCCACAATGGATCTTAGTGCTGTCCCTAAGAATGAGAGTAATAATAATAGTAATAATAATTGTAATCCTAATCATCTTCCAGGTTAGAATGACCAGATGCTTTTGTTGTAAAGTGTATCATAAACAGATTTTTTGATGGAAGTACTATTAAAAAAAAAAAAAAAAGAGAAACTCTGCAAAGAGGTGTTTTATTCAAAGCCTATGGCCAAATAGGGATGATAAACAAATTCCTATAGTTCTTCTTTGATTAATGTTGTTACTTGACTGCACTGGACAATAACCCATACCAAGTACCCAAGGAAAGGCATGTGTTCCTCTCACTGACATCAGTCAGTTACCTTGTTTTCAAAGGTTTCACTCTCTTCCAAGGGCAGGAGGCTACAGCTATAATGTCATAGGTATCAACCACTAACTTCCACGGGGTTTACCGTGAAGCTCAGCTACCAGGGAATTCAGAACCTCTCCTACTGTGTAACACTGTGTAGAACTTGTTCTACCAAACTGAAGATTTCTTGGAGATGAAATTGTGCTTAGGCATGTCTGTATCCTAACTTTTGTACTGTGCTTTATATTGCTGAGATCTTGTTTGGATTTTGTTGTTGTTTAATTCTATTTGGTTTTCATAGCCACATGTTCTTCCCACAGAGTTAGTGCTCAGCACAGGTAGCACCTGTCGTTGTTCAGCTCCATCTTCAGTCTTTCCTGTTAGGGATTTGTAGCTTGAACATTTCTTAGACACAGATAGCATGAGCTTCCTAATTTGTTGTGACAGAGATACAATAGAGCTATGAAATAGGGTTGATTTTGATCACCACTGATATGAGTTGATCTGGGCCCTCCTCTGTCAGAGCTGGCACTGTGTCCATTTCAACCCCGGTTCGTAGGAAGATACCACTGTTGTGTACTGTTCAAAGTCTTTAGTAACATGTGAGTTTGTTTTTCGTGTGTGTGTGTGGTTTGGTTTTGTTGGGTGGGGTTCTTAATTTTTCACTATTTAATAGAGTTATGAAGGTGGCAAAGAACTTCTAGATGTATTACCATGAGGCTGCTCCTCCACCTGCAGAGGGATTCTTCTCCCACAGAAAGTGTAAAGTCATTCATCTACAAAAAGTAAAGTCTCCATCATCTCAGCTGGCTGTTAGTCCCACAGCTTAATGTTGATGGTGCAAATTTCAGGACTACTAGATATTTCATGGACATGTCTAGCAATATCTCTGTCGTTTGAAACATTTAAAGAGACTGGTCAGCACAAGTTAACTGGGGCTGTAAGTGATCAAATTATATGCCAATTAGGGATTTTGTACTTCAGTAGAAAGCCTGAGAGAGTAAAGCAGGGGGAGGCATGATTTGTGGATCTCAGAGGGGAAAGAAAGATATTCTAGAAGAAATAGAGGGACTGGATGATTTTAGTAGTCAATTTTATTTAAAACCATTCAACCACAGTATGACTCATTTACTCTATAATTCATTTGGACTTTCAGAGGTGTTGTGAGACCAGGTTTGAAAGCATGTGAGGAATATTCTGAGGGGAGAGCATGGCACTTTCTCTATATGCTCTAGCAGACATCTCATCATGTAGTTTCCAGTAACCCTTTCTCATTATTTGCCATTCATATGGCCCAGCATCCCTCAGTTGGATCACCAAACAATTATAGTACCAGTTGGATCTGCCCAGCACTGAGCATTTTGAAACTCCAGCTATTTCTTTAAGGTCCTTTGTTCTGCTAAACACTGCTATGTGGCAGTGTAGGCAGCAATATTCACACATAGAGAGAAAGATGCCTTGAGAGTCAAGTGTGTTGAAAGTTTTTGGTGCTGGTTTAATAAGACATTTTCCCTGGCTATAATCTTTTAAGATGAATTTCAGTCTTTCCAAGGCCTACAAACATTTCCTATGATGTCTTTATTTTCAACCACAGGATTATCTCATCATGTGTTAAATGAGTGTGTTATGACAAATGCCATGTTTTCCAACTGTTAACCTGTTGGGTTGCTAGGTTCAGTGCTTCACGTCCCCCGTCCAAGGGCTCGGTGTCACTGTGCATTGGATAACCATTGTAGTTGGCTAATTCATTTTGCATGCCATAAACATGTCAAGGTTTGGGGTTTGCTTGGTTTTTTACTCTTCTTTTACTCCTGAGAAAACAATCATCCAGGAAAAAAAGGGAAGTGTGGTATAAATAGAACATGTAATGAAATTGGCCTGAGTCTGAAACTCATCAATCTGGAACTCATAGATGCTGTAAACCCAACAGGTAATAGATAAAAGGTCATCCTATTTCATGGACATTGCTTTAGATAAAATAGCTGTTAGAGTTAATAATTCTCACTATAAATCTTACTAATATAAAGAGCTTGGTTATACAGCTGTAGTTATTTTTATATCAGTGACCTTAATTATTAATATGAACCCTTCACCGTAACAGATTTTGCTCTGTCAACTGTACGGCCAGAGTATGGAAGTCCCCAAATGACCACCGGGGAAAGGAGTCGGTGTTATTACACTATTTGCATCAGGTACCTAAATCTACAATGGAGCAGATCTATCATAATTAGGCTCACCATCAAATCACAAAATTGGCAGGGAGCCATATAAAGCACTATTGTCTTGCTTTTGGACTCAGCACCTGATTTCAGCCTTGATTTAACTTGAAAAGAGCTTTTAGACCTGAAGAAGGACTGGGTTACCTATTCTGTGCTTTCAAAGAAAGGAGTTGGCCTGAGAGCTACCACTTCCCAGTATGAAACTGGCTTCCATATAAGACCATGTTCACACAAGTTAAATCCATTAGTTAAACATGAGAGTAGGCCTGACCAGCTCTCTGGTCAATAATTCAGATGGGCCATGTTTAGTCTGCCAAAGCTACCAGTTTTCATCTCTAACATGACCTCTCACTCTTCTGAAACCATAGAGGGTAGCAAAGAACTGATGTGGTCAGTGTTTAGTTGGAATTTAAGTGTGTCTCCTCCTGGGTTGTTTGCCAGTATTATAGCAAATCTAGGACATAGTTCTGATTTATGGAAAGCTTGCTTATTTCTGTGCTGCTTCATGAAAGATCTTTTTGCATAGAGGAAGCCTGATAAGCACTTGGGGAAGGGGGGCTAGGTGGTACTTTAGTATGAGCTCACTAGAACCAACCATCAGTGCAACATATGTCTCCCATAAAGATTATCTTTCTCTTCTTTACCTGGAAAAAAAAAACAACATGGAATTATTGGGAAGACTTGAATTAATCTCTAGGTTACTGCTGTGCTAGCTCTCTTCGTTCTGGTATTTTTCTGTGTTTTACTGCTCAAAACAAACCTTCTTTCCCTTTTAGATCATGAGATTCCCTTCATAGCACCAGACAGGATCTGTTCTGGTTGTCACACCACCCATTTGTTCCGGGACTGGCAAAGTCCTCCTCCTTTGCTCCTGTGCTCAGGAAAGGTGGATTTGAGGTTGTGTCCTGAGGCTCCTGGACTTAGATAATAAGTTGGGTAAGAGGTCTGATTTGAATTGCTGTAATCGTGCAGCCAGCAAGTGTTCACACTGTGTGTTTAATTTCCCCACTTCCAGACTGGGAGCTGAGGTGAAGTTTCTTTCTTAGTTTCTCAGAATAAGAAGAAACTGCAAATTCACTTTTTATGCCAATGAGGCACATTGCATATGAAACAAGTCAATAGACTCTGAAATTACTNACATAGTTCTGATTTATGGAAAGCTTGCTTATTTCTGTGCTGCTTCATGAAAGATCTTTTTGCATAGAGGAAGCCTGATAAGCACTTGGGGAAGGGGGGCTAGGTGGTACTTTAGTATGAGCTCACTAGAACCAACCATCAGTGCAACATATGTCTCCCATAAAGATTATCTTTCTCTTCTTTACCTGGAAAAAAAAAACAACATGGAATTATTGGGAAGACTTGAATTAATCTCTAGGTTACTGCTGTGCTAGCTCTCTTCGTGCTGGTATTTTTCTGGGTTTTACTGCTCAAAACAAACCTTCTTTCCCTTTTAGATCATGAGATTCCCTTCATAGCACCAGACAGGATCTGTTCTGGTTGTCACACCACCCATTTGTTCCGGGACTGGCAAAGTCCTCCTCCTTTGCTCCTGTGCTCAGGAAAGGTGGATTTGAGGTTGTGTCCTGAGGCTCCTGGACTTAGATATAAAGTTGGGTAAGAGGTCTGATTTGAATTGCTGTAATCTGCAGCCAGCAAGTGTCCACCCTGTGTGTTTATTTTCCCCACTTCCAGGGGGGGAGCTGAGGTGAAGTTTCTTTCTTTCTTAGTTTCTCAGAATAAGAAGAAACTGCAAATTCACTTTTTATGCCAATGAGGCACATTGCATATGAAACAAGTCAATAGACTCTGAAATTACTTAAAAATCGAGGGGCAGACTAAGTGTAAGATCCCTTTGTTATCACTTGATAAGTGTGTTTTCAGCAATAGCTTATAGGTGTGAAGAGGTAAATAAAGTTCTAATTTTGGACCATCAGAACTCAAGATTATAATTTATAAGCTCATTTTCAAGACAACTCTTGAATTCTGACTAAGAAATAATAATAAAAAAATGTGCATTACTTGTGTGCAAAGTACCTAAGAAGACTGACAGGAAAAGCAAATTAAAATAGCTTATAAAAAATCCTCTGCTAGCGTACTGGATTTCTTGGTGTTCACTTACAGGCTGAACTGTGTGAGCTGTTATGCTTTATTAAGTGGCATTAGCAGAGAAGGAGCTACGGGAAGTGAAAGCAGAAGAGTTGTAAGGAACTAATAGAGTTAAACTTGCAAATTTAACATGGAACATTTCAAGCTTTCTCAAGCAGAGGTAATCAAAACTTGCTAATGTATTTTACTAATTCTTATCACACAGGGGTGATTATATTAAAATTAGTCCTTAGTATAAAGTAGGATTCACTACCCAGGCTAATATGATAGATCTCTTAAACTATTTGCTTCAATGGGTGTTCCTTTCCTATGGTTCAAGGCATCCCAGAAGCTTGCAGTGAACTGACGAAGGTGCCTTTGAACACTTTAATTATGTGTGGCCATCTTTATCCTATTTAGGCTGAGACTTATCTAGATTACATGATTGGTTAGCCTCTCAGATCAAGTTGACCCTTAAATTAAAATGTGCCTCTTTGAAGACTACCAATCAAATTAAAACAACCAGTCACACTTTAACCTCTAACATAAATTGTTTTTTAAGTGTTATCTTTTAATGATCAGTTCTTCCAAAATAATTTACGATTGTCAGCGGTCCACACGAAAGAAGTTCAGACTCAGTTGAAGACTAGGGCTGTGGTGGGCCCTCCTCCCAGCGCTTTCTGATCTTCAGTGCTGTGGGTTTGGTAAGATCATGGAACAAATTAGAATAAGGACACTTTCTACATTGGGATGGTGGCTGAGATGAGTTAAATAAAAAGCCTGAAAACTCGTCCTCTTCTGACCACCACGTGAAGACTTCTAACGGTCGTTAAGAGTTTCTGTTCCACTGTTCGTTTAACTGGCACATTCAGGAGATTTACCAGCCTTAGAAAAGGTTCAGCATTTCCACCATGCCTCCGCAGCTGTCTGTGAGCCATGGTGACACCCATGGTGACAAGCTCCTCTCCTCCTTTTAGGTGTTTTTGCAGGTGGGGTCACCCACATTGCAGGAGGCTCCCTAAGCCCTATCATGCTCTGTGGCAAATGCTGCTTCCTGTCTTCCTCTTTGTAAAGCTGACATTGATCTGAGGGCAGCAGATAAAACAAGAAATCATACTGCCTTCTTCTTTTCCACTTTAAATTTTGGCTTTTTATACAGTGCATTTAAAAACAACCCTTACAGTACAGCTAGCTGGCAATAAATACCTTACATATTCTTTGCAGTATTTCCATGACACTTCTCTAAAGTAAGAGAATTTATCTATATTGACAAAACTGGTAATTTTATAACAATTATAATAATATAATAACAGCAAATGTAAAATTCTTGCACAAAAATTTCTACATCACTCCGTTAGTGAGTGATAATAATGCCTTTCTATTACTCATAGTGATTTAAGCCTCAACATTGACAAAGTGAGTGTATGAAAAAACTGTGGTCTTTGATTTAAACCAGAGTGTTTTTCAAATATGACTGCAAAAGCTGTGAACTTGGGGCTGTCCTGGCTGCTCATTTGCAAAATATCTAGTTCTACATTTATTTTTACTTAAATGTTATTAGTACCTTTAAAATATTAATTTGTTGCAAAGTAGCTTTAAGCTGAAAATGTTTTCAACAATAACAGATCTGTGTATGTCATGATGCCATACAGGGGATAGGCTGGATCTTCATTCTAGTCTGGTTTTCTTTCTAGGAAAAAGTGCTGGAGGTCTCTGGGACATGTTTCTCCTGTCATTCAGATTTCTGTCACCTTTCAAACTATTTTATTACACATCTGGTGCATTTGAGATTATGCCTGTATAGTCAGTATCTACCCATTTCCAAACCAGTACTGCATCAATGGCTAAATTTAGCCATGCCTGTTTCCATCGTACCCAGCCATGGGCTAAGACATGTGCTCCTTGGTGTGGTTATTATTTTAACTGAGCAGTTAAATGATAGCTCAGGTTTGAGCATAATATGCACAGACCTTCTGAACAGTGCTTATGCAAAAGCTGGAAGCACAGGCACTCACTGGTTGGTGTGGCTATACTTACAATTTTAAATTAACTCTGCTTGGTTTTAGATGCTAGTTAAAATCTAATCAGGGTGTGTTTACCTGGATGTATTTCTTCAGCTGCTAGTGAGGTCGGGAGAAAACTTAGGGCATGAGAGAGCAGAGCATCAACATCAGTAGATGCAGCAACAAAAAATCAATAAATATTAATAATAAAAGGTATGTAACAAGGAAACGACATTTAATTCTCTATTAAAAATAAACTTCTGAGATGGCACTTTTATCTGCCCCTCCCTTCTTTCCTATCTCCCATGCTGTACGTAGGGTCATATATACATTTTTATTAAGGGACCCAAAAATCCAGTAATACAATGGCCTGAATACAAAAGTGCAGTCAGAAAGGCTTTTTTCCTCCTCACTTAATGAAAGAGTTATTCTGAGGCTTTTCTATCTAACCCAAATATATTGATTTCTGCTTCTTTCATGTTAAGTAGAAATTCTCTCATGAGTTTACTTGTACTGGCTCTTTGTTGCCCTCAGGTTTCAGTAAATAGCTGAATTTCACCAAGAAGTTTGTTCTTTTAAAAATTCTTTTGAAGAAAGCAAATAAATGGCAAACAGGTGGACAAGTGTCTACTGGTTTAGACTTGTATCTTCTCAGCAAACTTCCCCCTTTTTTGTATGCTATTACTTTACAACTGACTAAGAATTCCTGTCCAGCTCTGGAGGCTCTACAAAGCATCATTTGAAAGGCCAATGAGTAGAAAGCTTATGCAAATAAATTTTTTCTGCATTTGTACTTTCTTCTCCTTCCTGGTACACCTTGGGAGAATACTCCTTCCCTTTTTTCCTCCATGGTCATCAAAGATGATGATGGTGACCTCCTCTAAAGCTTCCCTATCTCTCTCTGATCTTGTGAACTCTTCCAGTTTTATTGGTGTAAACTGAAATTGTTTTCAAAAGCTCTTAATAGGTTTGTCCTGGCCTAGCATAGGACTTGTAGCATTTTGGAGGTTTTGTTTGGTTGTTTGCTTAATCCTCCTGTAACTGACTTGTTCTCTGACACTGTAGATCAAAAGTTGCAAAAATGACATCATGACATTCCATGATCTCTGTTTGAGCGAGAAAAACCTGGAGTGTCCAGGCCGTCACAATTCAGACGCTTCAAATAAAGGGTCTTAGCGTGAATTAACTTCTTGACTCTACTTAAAGCCTGTAGATAGAAGTGTATGCACTCTAGTTCATGGTAAATGAACTGCTTTCTTCTCAAGCACTTTCAGGAGATAAATCTGTGTTTACACAGACACACACAAACTGCCCCCACCCGCACCCCCCAAAAGAGCATTTTTAAACACACTTTGATTTTCTACCACTTCTACTGGCAAGCAGAATAAAAATTAAAATGCTGTTAGATGACATTAATACTGACACAAAGCAATGCTTTCAGCACACTCTTTTCATGGGTATTACTGTTGTGTAATTATTTGCAAAAATGGCTTTATTTTGTTATGGCCTTTCCTCTTTTTTTGTTTGAGGTTATCCCGAATTTATATAATTGAAATTTTTTTTTCCTTTGTGTAATAAGGTGTTAAGGTAACTTCTTCAGTGGCCTCTAACCCTGCCTGCATGATGAAGGCTACTTGAACATGATCTAGAGGTGGACTAGGCTGTCCACCTGACTTAGGCTGTGGTTGGACTCAGTGATCTTAAAGATCTCTTCCAACCCAAGAAATTCTATCAATCTGTGATTCTATACTTTTTTTCACATATGGCCAGTTTTGAGCCACTGGACTGGGGTATGTTTCAAATGGTAATTTCTAAGAGTTTCACCTGTTAAAAAGAAAGTTTTGCTTTACTGAACAGCAAAGTCCTTATTTAGCTTCCTATGCATAAGGATAATTATTCCTGTTGGTTTCTAAGCCTTGTGCATATGTTGGTTTGGACCCCCGCCTTGTTAAAAACCGGCAGTTTTAGTGACCTCTTGAAGTGTTCTTTACCCAGCTCATTATTGCAGAAAATTGATTAGTTCAGCTGTACATTTGAGGAAAATGGGGCTGCTATCTGAAAAACCTAATCCTTGGCACACGGTCCTGAAAGCAGCCAAGTCTGGGAGACAAAGTTGTGGCTGAAGTTTATTTTGATTTGCATTTCTCTAAAGGGCAGAAATGACCTTGTTAGTTCAGTCCATGGACAACATAGGGGAGCTCTACAACTTGGTGGGTAATGCCACTATTATGAAGAGTTTTTAAGGTTCTGACTTAATGCAGTTTTAAATCAATGTGTTTTAAAACAAAGTTTTGACACACCCTCTCCCAACTCACCTCACAAGCAGTAAACGTGAAGAAGTATTTCAAAACAATTAAACTATTTCTGTGTTCTTGTACTAAAAAAAAAAAATAAAATAATTCTTTTAGGAAAACAATTTCAGAAATACCTTGCAAAGTATTGGACATCTTTTCAAGTTTTTAGTCCCTTACTAGCTGTTGCAGCATCCTCTGGGGAAGTCACAGACTCTGCAGAGAGTCTAGGAAATGATGTTTTGGATTCCTTTTTCCTTTATGCTGGAGAAGCCCAAGTTAGGATATGGTTAATTTTGTAGGTGCTTAGGAAAAAGTATTCTAACAATGTGCAAACACCTGGTTGAGTAAGGTTAAGGGTAATTTGCCATCATCCTTTAGGGAGAAATTATTAGAGATGAGGTTATAGTCTCTTGCCTGGTTCCTCTCCGTGTCAGGGTTAATGTTAAGGTTGTATTCACAACAGAAGCTGAAAACCGACAAAGTTTAATTTCTCCATCTACTGCAGAAAATTGCTCATAATTTTTTGATAGCCGTTTAATCTTGCTAAAGTCACATCCCCCAGCTAAACTAGGTTTAAACTTATTTAGACATCTATATTTAAGGCTGATAGCAAAGAATATTTTAACTTTAACAAGTGTTTCTAGTTGAGGATCCTCATCAGGGTTTAAGCCAGGGCTGTGGCTGGTTTCTTCGAGATGACCTACACTAAGGACTGTCCTGAGGGATGAATGCCCTTTCCTGAGGGGTCCCAGAAAATGGGTCCGTTTGCTCAGTTTAAAGAGACAACTGTTCACTATTTAGAGGAGAACTGCAGCGTTTGGGGAGCTGTGTTTGAAATGCAAGCCATCAGGCTGTACTTAGTGGCTGATGGTCACAACTTGAGTAGGATTTGTCACAGTGATGGACCATCCTTTCTTTTGGGGGTTTTGAGATCCCACAAACCCCAGGACTGAAAATCCGAACACACACTGACAAATACAAGCTCCAGTCAGTAGCAGGTATTGTTCTATTAAATTTGTGATCCTTAGAGGGAAAACAAATGCAGCACGTTACAGCATAAATTTTTAGAAAGGCTTAACAGCCTTTACATTTCGAAAGCTCCCAAGTAGTTTACTAAGTTGCAATTCATCAAGAAATACTTTTGATGTTAGTGAAAAAGGCACTTTTATGACTTGTTCTTTCTCTGGGAACATAATTGAAGGTAAAGTAAAATATCCAATTGCTAACAGGTTGATAGCATAAAGTTGTTTGGTTTTTCTGATGGAAAGAGAACAGAAATAATCCTAAAGGCAGCTTTGCCAGGTGTCTGGGGACAGGTCCGCTGCTTGGGCATGGTGTTTATGAGCTGTCTGCAGCAGCAGGGAAATAACCAGCCTCCTTCACTCTCCCATTGACTTGCAGGCTGCCTCTGTCCAGGAGCAGAAAATCAGATTGCACTGGATGCAAAAGGGAGCGCAAGGGCTTTGCGAGGAGCCCTGACACCCGGAGGTGCGCTGAGTCAGCACGTCTCCCTGACAGCTTCCACTAGGCATGAAGTCTGCAGTGTCTTGATGGACATCTGACAGGAGTGTGGCGTCCCAGGGAGGCTGGCTGTGAATTCAGGCTGAGTTACATGAAGAGAAGGAATATATAAAACAGTAGAGATGCTGGATATTTATTTCCTTAATCAGACAGATACGGATGAGCTAAGCAGGATTGATGCTGTTAGCAGCACTGATTTTACTACTGAAAATTAATATATTTGGCATATAAAATTAATTTTATATAAGCATGTTATATTTAATGTAGAATTTTATTAAAAGTACAGTATCTCCTTTTATGCATTAGGTGACTTTGCTCTGGAAGTTAGGGCTTTACCTCACTGTTGGACTTTGTTGTAACAGTTAACAAGGGTACAATCCTGGCCCCACCAAAACTTGCTGTCTACAATATAAAATGTTGAACACATCTCATGCTTGGTCCTTACCCACTGTAGGAGCCAGTAGGTCAGAGGCTTAGTAGATTGGGGACTTCCCAGGCTGGTGGCTTTCCAGCAATGTCTGGGAATATCAGCAGGACGTGATGGCACTGGCCAAGCTGGTCCTTGTGCCCAAATTGGCTTCAGTCCTAGGTGATGTGAACAGACCGACATCTTACTGCGCAGAAGGCTGCTTTGCTACTGGTATCACAGGACTCCTCTTTGGTGGTTCATTATCTTATAGCTTATCTCATCATTAGTTGCTGGTAGGAGACTTGCAGTCCACAGCTGTTTCATGCTGTCATTTGGTCTGAAAACTAATATTTTGAATGACTGCACAGAAGATTGCCTTCTGACCTGCAAGTAGCCAACATTTCAGTTCCTTAGCCAAGCCTCATGCCCGAGATACAAAAATCTGCACAGCCATCATAGTCCAGGGGTGTGTGTGTTGCTTCATAGCTAAGGAATCACATTTCTAAACGTTATGTACCTGCAATCAAGTATTATTTGAGAAATAGTAAGTACATTGCAATAGTTCACATATAATTAGTTTATGTTTTTATAGTGCTTTAGCTGATATCCACAATGTTTACCTCAAATCCATTTGTGTCCAACAAGCAGTATATATTTCAGTTTCTATTTATTCTAGTTTGGATTTTAAAAATAAAAAGAAACAGGGTTTTTTTTTGAGCCTTGGCACACTCATACAGACATTCCCTGTGCTCCGCATCGTGTTCCGTAGATGCACAGGGTTTGCCTAGAAGCTTGCGGAGCAGCCGGCCTGGCTTCCAGCACACCAAGGATGTGAGGAACCACAGGGGCAGCAGTGTCCAGGGCTGTTTTGCTCACTTCTGCGGGCAGTGCCCGAGGCTCTACTCCTTTTGCCTTTACTGATGGTGACTCATAGCAGTAAGTGTTGCATCCACTTCTCCAGCCAGCTGAAGCATCCCAGGGCCACGACAAGGGATGGTCCTCCAAGAGCAGCCAGAACAGCAACAGCAGTTGCCTGCTTTTTGTTTCCCCTTCTTTTTATCTTCCTTTTCATGCTTTTTCCTTTCTTTTCTTTTTGTTGTTGTTTTGGGTTTGTTGTTGTTGTTGTTGTTGTTGTTTTGTTTTTTCCTTCCTTACCTTTCTTTCCTTTCATCCTCTGGCTGCAAAACTCTTTGGTCTTTGTGTATTTGTGTGTGTATAGGTGTGGGGAGAAGTGACTTGAGCACCTTTAGCTGTTGGTTCATGCAGTTAATGAACACGTCCATGTCAAACAAAATGAAACCCTTATGGTGGTGTGAGTCATCTGAGTGTTCCTTTGATTTTAATTATTTAAATGACCTGCTATTGTTCCTAAATTAAATATTTACTTTTGCTAAATGTCTGCCAGCCTGGCTTAGTTGTTAATGTATCATGATTGATACTGACAGAACCAGAGTTGGATGCTGCGACTTGGGGGTATCTGAACTCTCAGCTGTTTTCTCAGCGGTGTCACCACCATTCAAGGCCCAACTCAGCAACTCAGCACTGCATGGGCAAGGCACTTCTGTGGAGACTTGTCTGCAGAATTATGCCTGGACAGCCAAGCTTAAGGAAGCCTGTGAGAGCCCAGCTTGTCCTCCTGCAACACGAGTGCCCTGTGCACACAAACCAGATAATCAACCCCCTCTTTAAGGGCTCTTCCAAGGCTATTTGATTTACTTTGGGGTATTTTACATGTGCTTAGAAACCCTTGAGGCCATGTAGACACAGTGTAAGGAATTTGGAAATGATTTCTTAAATATGAAGACTAGATGACAGTCCTGTTTTCTTTAATATAAGTGGAGAGATTCTAGTGGTTATTTATATTATTCATAAAACTAAATAATTACTCACTGTAGTTTGCAAGTGGACAGACAAGGGATATATGCAATATAAAAAATTTAAAAATGAGATTTTGGTGTTAAATATCATGAACACATTTCTAAAATGTGTTATAAATGGCTGTGACAACTTTTAGAGTTTCCAAATATAATTTATTTGAGCAAGTGATAAGCAGGCAAAACAGCACTGGGCGGCCGGGGAGTCTCCGCTCCACCCCCACCAGAGACCCACAGAGTCTGCTGCTGTGGGTACTGTTGCTAGGGGGTCGTCCTAGTTCCTCTGGTGGTCGTGAGGATGAAGGTTGTAGTCTTCCTCTGCGTTGAGAATAAGCTTTTTTTTTTCTTTATGTTAGCTCAGCATAAAACAGGGAGGAATAGTGTCTTTTTTTTGCCACAGGAGGTTGTTCCTGAAGTTATCAATGACGCAAGAAGAAGGGGAGGCCTTTCCCCTTTCTGCCAGTTTGAGAACATATTCTTTAGGTATTATTTTATTACAAATGTACTTTTTAAGAGGTCTATCTTGTGCTTTTAACAACACGGGCTTCACATGTTTGTTTTCAGATCTTACATATTGATTCCATCCAAGCAGAAATTAATACTTATAGCAACTTTATCATTTTTAAGGCCTTTCATTTGCTGGTTAGCCCATGGAAATGGTCTGCAGTAGAACCTGAGACCAGCCAGGCTGCATTAGCTCAATGTGCCCCTTATCATATCTCCAGTAGACACCAAGGTATGAGTTCAGGAGCAAAGCAAGTGCAGACTGATGTCCCCAGAGTACTCTGCCACCCATCAAGATTTATATGGCAGCTAATTTCTGAGGCATCTTTTCTATGTCCTCACTGGGTATTTTTTTTTCTTCCATGGATGTGTCTTGTTCACCTTTGCTTCTCTGCAGCCATTTAACATCCCTAAAGCAAAGCTTTTCTCATAGCACTTCCCACTTCCTTCTGTTTGTTTTGAAGCTAGCAGCCATCTGCTTACCTCCCTCAGTTGTTCCCATTCATTGTATTAGAGAGAACTATGACTGTTCCTGACACACACCGTCACCTGTTGCTCAGATTTTGTCATCCTCTACAAAGCCTTACTTACCCACATTAAACTTTGGACGGGTCTTATTTACTTAGTCCTTGCAGGAGAAGCTGGTTTATATCTGATAATCCTTAATGCCATCTTTAGGTTCTTTACATGTTTTTATGAGGTGAAGAGGAGGGAGGAAGGCAGCACTAATGGCAGTAACCATTATGTAGGCAAACCAGAGATTTACATAATGCCTAATGATGTGCTCTGTACCTGGCCTAAGATTCCTAATATGATATTTCCTTTCTTCTTGTCATTTTTTAATTATATATGTATTTAGATGCTGCCTTAATATGAGCTTGTGGGTATGGCATTTCTTCATGGTTAGAGATGGTACAGAAACAATTATTTGGTCTGAAAAGCTGCAGGGTGGTGAGAAAGACCCCTCCACACTCATTTTTATCACTGTTACCTCTGCTGTTTGATGGAGGGGACGGGGTTAATACCTTAAAAATAATTTTATTATAATGATTTAAGAGCCACTAGGTCTCAGCAGTTCTTTCTGTGATCCTTAACATGTGCCCCTTTCCTTTAAGAACCACATTTACTACCATGAGCAGATGTCACCCCCTTCCTGTTCAGCCACTTTTCCAGTCATTTATGACAGCATAGCCCCGCACTGGGCCCTGAAACATCCCCTGGAGCCCTCATCTCTGCTATAAAAACTGACACTCACATGTCACACTGGGCCCCATTCTTCAGGATCTTGTCTGGAAACGTTAAGGATTCAGATTGACGTGAGGCCTGCCATTTCCCCGTTCCTACTGCCAGGTCAGCTTTAAGCTGGGTATTGCCCATGGCAGTCAGGTGTGTAGACACGCTGTCCTTGGTGACAGCCACTCAACAACTGGTCTGTCCTCACTGCTGCCCGTCATGGAGAGGGGTTTGGAGCTGGGGGCCTTCTGGGGTCCCTTCCGGCTGAGATGTCCTACGGGGCTGTGACTGCCGCCTGGTCCTGGCGATTAGCGTTCGTCTTTGTCCCATACTGGCTTCTACTGCTGCCATATCTGGCAGTGTTTGGTTGTATCCCTCATCCCTAGCTCAAACCTTACACTCCAAATGAGTGTTTCCAATGCAGGACTGTCATTAGCATCTCCACACATCACCAAGAGATGTCAATAACAGAACTTGTTTTGTTGTGGAAAGTCAGATATGCACCAGAGCTAAAATACTTCCCTATTTCAGGTATTCTGAATCAAGACATGCAGGGCAGTGTCCATTGCTCACTGTGTTTCTGAAGTATGTCTCCTGACTTGCAGATACCATTGAATACCTCCTTGTGCCATATGCTTGGCAATGCAAGAAGGGCTGGGGCTCAAATACCTTTTCACATTTAAAGACTGTAGAGGACTTTTCTCTAGGGTGAAAAAAAATAGTCACTTGAGAGCAGCACAGACTGTGAACCATGCGGTGACATCGCTCCAAAGGGACCAGTTTTGAGATGAGGGGCTTGCTTTCATGCAGCTGAACTGTACCTATTTGAACTCCAAGAAATACAGAAACATTACTGACAAATGTATGTCTTTGCAGGTTTGGACAGGGAAATTGATACAGTCTTCTATTGTTTGTATCAAAGTCGTTCAAAGGGCTTAATCAAACCTGAAGTGTTCACAGAACTTTGTAATTATGACAAAACAATGAACTTGGGGTTGGGTTTTTGGGGTTTTTTTGTTTTGTTTTGTTTTGTTTTATAGACATCTATCAGCATTGTTGGCACTGGTACTTTGATTTATTAAAAATTATTTTTCATGTCACACAATACTAGTATAGAAGGGATGATTCCAAGTTCAACACTAGGATTGAACCGCTCTGTAATTATAATAATTGTATTTATAGAGAGGAAACAAGTTTCTGTCATTGTAAGGATACTTTAACCTGTTCATCTGTTTGTGATGTCTCAATTTTAAGATTTTTTTTTCACCTAGTAAGTAAGTTAAAAAGTTAAAAGACAGAATTCTCCCCAGGAGACAGATTCTCCACAGGCAGAATATATGTTTTAAAATGTCTGTCATCAATGTGATGTGGTAATAGACCTTCATCCCTAATGCAAGCGCTGGCAGAGACTGAGGAATCCAAGGCATCATTTACTAGAACATATCTGAGGATGACTTTTTTGTAGCTTTTTGTAGCAATCTGAGTTCAATTCAAACCATAATCAGCTAATCACTGGCAATTTTCAGATATGACTCAAGCTAATTTCAAGACAATCAGCCTTAGATAGTTTCATTGAGCAGCCCTGGAGATGATGTTTATGTTGATGTCCATTAGTATTCCAACTGACAGTAATGTGCTCTCTGCAGAAGGAAAAACAACAAAAAAAAATCGCCCCAAAAAACCCCCCAACTCTGTCTAAAATGAAAAACAACGAAAAGTCTGCAAGCTTTGGAAGTTCATTTTCACCCACCGGTGTTCCCTAGCGGGTGATGGAAGCCCAGGGCTGCTCTGTGTAAGGGTGCAGTGGGTCGCTGAGGACACTGTTTGGAGCATGTAGCTTAGCATCTGGTCAGCACTGGATGTCAAAACATTTGCTCTGAGTAAAAATCACTGAATCTAAACGGGCTGCCTGTACCGAGGTCCTACAGAGTGCTTGTAGCTTTTTGTGCAAGAGCTTTTAGATTCAAACTACATGCAACTTTCCTGCCATGCATCCCTATGGTATGTAAATGAGTCTATAATGGCACTTGCTTGATTGATTTTTTTTCCAACAATTACTTGAACTTCTTTTCCCCTCACAGACTACAGACTTAGATATGCAATAACACCCCACTTGCAGAGAAATGTCCCCCACAAAACAGAGGGGTGTCTTTTCAAATGGCCCACCAAAGTGAGATGTTGTGAGGCTAAAATGGACAATTTACCCACACGAGCAGCTTTCCTTTTGAAAACACTATGCCTGTCTGTCAGTTTATGAGCAGAAATTGGATGGGTAAAGCCTGTCCCTGGCATGGCTGAATGGCACCGTGATGTTTTCTGGCATCCGTTGTGTGTGGGGGTAGAAGCCCCGTTTGTTTCTTGAAGCAATATGGTGTGTGACAAGTTGATTGCGGTGCTAAGTTCACTAAGAATTATTTGTTTTATTTTGCCATTCTGGTTTGCAAAGAGAGCTTCGGAGCTATTGCCATTGCTTCCTGCCTTCTGTGTGCCATGAACATGACAAGTGCTCTGGTCTCCTTGGCCTCTGCCTTGGAGCTGATGAGAAATCTTAGATCCTCACTGCCAGAGACATGTGGGGTCTGTCTGTCAGGCATCAGAGGCCTTTGCAGTCTCAGCACCTCTTTGCAGTGGAGGAACGTGGTGTAGCACAGAGAGCATTCCTTACATGTAAACCCTGATGGGGAACCTACAGAGACAGACAGACAGGAGCCTTTTACTAAAGATATTGTTACTTGCTCAAGTTAGAAAACAGTAAATGCCACAAACATCACGAAATAGGAAGATTAAAAAATGAAAATAAAAATGTAAAGCAGTCATGACTTAAATGCCTTTTAAAAAACCCCAAATTCAACCCCAGCGTACTGGGAGATCAGATGTTCAGTGCTTCTAAGCAGACCAGTCAGGAAGCACTTGAGCAGCCATGTCCCATGTGGAGTCTGAATTAACTGCGAGCTCCAAGGAAGGGGGCCTGCAGTCATAAACTGTTTCTCTCAACGTACAAGAGCGGTCGGAGGAAACCAGACCATTAACCCAGCTAAAAAATGGAATAGGGATTAACAGGAAGCTGAATGCCATTTGGTAAATCAGCACTCCATCTTGAATAGTGTGTTCTGCTGGCTGCATCTCAAAAACATGAATGGCAGAAACAGGTCTTCGGAGAATGGAAATAAAATGATTGGTGTCATAGAAAAATATTCACAGGGAGAGAACATGAAATGGCAGTACCTGTTTACCAGGGATAAGGTAAATCAGACAGAGCAAGCTCATGGTAGACAAAGTAATTAATGGCACACGTGTGCTCAGAGTTATTCTTTAATGAGATTTTTAGAAAACAAAGCAAGATTCAGTTATGGTAGGTGACAGCAGTTGTACAGCTTGCATTGAGTATACTTTATATATCATACACTATACATATTACATTTACCTGTTATGTGTTATGTGTCATGTGTTACACATATGTTCTATAAGGTATGTATGTGTTATGTATGTATTTAATAGTTTGTTAAATGACAGCTGATGTATTCAAATATATCATATTACAGAATCATAGAATTTTACGATATGGAAGGGACCTCTGGAGATCATTTAGTCCAATCATGCATTACACTATAATACATTATATTATCTATATATAAATTCTGTATACGTTTTACAGTATAGTATATACACGCACATCATATAATGTTACAGGAATGTATATACATATGCAAATGTTAAATATAATCACAGACTTAATATGTTATCCAGAAGTATTCTTTTTTGTCACATAAAGTCACAGATAACAAACACTTATGGGTACATAAAATAAAGGAAACTTAGGTTGACAGGAAGAAAATCCCGAGTTATACTAGATATAATTACGTAACCTGTGTATCGTTTTAAATTATATATATTAAAAAAATGACAGATGTTGAACTAGATGTCTAAAATATATATATTTAAAGTAAACACATAACACAAATTGAGCACATTATTATTTTCAGTATTTATAAAACATACAATTATAATATAAATATATACAGAAAATAGGATGTATACAGAAGAGGGATGTCATCATGCTCTGTGGGTATACTGATTGATAATTATCTTGGATAAGAAGTAATTTTTTCCAAGCCATTCCATGATTGTCCATCAGGACATACATATTACCAGAACAACAGAGACTGAGTAGCAGCAGGAATAAAAATTCCTGTGGAGTACTGGGCACAGATTTATCCCTCTGCCAATCTGATATATAATTTAAATGGTGTCACACTGGAAATGTCTTAAAGCAAATAAAAGCCTCTTTAGCCAGCTCCTAACCCACCCAACCATAACAAATCTTCCAAGATGTGTCCAGTTGGAATTGTTTTGAATGCCATTTCTCTGCTGTTGTGTCAGGTGATGCACCAGCCAGAAAGGTAGACTCAGGTGCTGTCTCCCTGGGGACGAGAGGTATCCAGAGCAGGTTTCATGTGGATTGCAGAAGAACCTCTGCTACCTGACCCAGCTCCCAGGAAAACAGCAAGCAGCAGCTGATGCCAAAAGGCACCTCGTGCCATTTCTGCTCACTGGTGGGGTGAGCACAGGGCCAGTGTGAGTGGTCCAGGGAGGGATTTAAAGCACCTCTCTGTGCAGAATTAGCACAGCAAAAGCCAGAGGCATAAATATTCATGTAAAGCAAATAGAAAAGGTATTTGTGCAAAATGGATAAGTTTTAAAGGGCTGTAAAACAGTCATAGGGAATATTTCTGGAATGAGGTGAGAGTAGGGGCCCAAATCTGAAAGCTGCTGACACAGTTCTTCAGCTTTAAGCACACTGCTGCAGTCAGATTGGAGATCCTCCCATTCCAGAGACCAGCAGCTCAGATATGTGAACAACATTGAGGACTTGGGTCACCAGGGCTGAGCTGAATCCTGGAAGAGGGCTTGTTATTTCCATGTCTGCATAGCTGATTGGTTGAGATAATGTCAACACTGTTTTGCAGGGTCACAGGCCACCATTGCTGGAGGAATGCTGGTCCCCGTGTCCTCTATGAGATAGCTGCAAGCAGCTACATAGATGCCGATGTCTCCTCTCACAGCACACCAGCATGGAGGCTCTCTGGGCTACCGGGTGGTTGGCATGGACTGGAACCTTGGGTGTGCAGCTACTTTGGACACCAGTCATCATCTCAGTGCAGCCGGGACAGAAGAGTGCTTACCCCACAGGAGGTTAGGTAAGCACAAAGAGCCAGATCCCTCTGCATTTCAGCTGGGTTGTGGTGGATTTTTTTCTGAGTTGAATGGGACCTACCTAATTAAAAATTACAAATATCCTTTCCATTTTCCTTGCTTTTTTGCTTTGGTTTGCATTTAATGTCTATAGTTATGGTCTTAAATGCTTTGCATGTGATCTCATCAGCCTTAAGAAGTTTGCAGGGGTCAGAGGAGACCTTTGGGGGTTTCTACATGCACAAACTGACTCAGGCAGTCCCCTGACCTGAAAATGGTTAGAGCAGGGGAGACTATTATGAACGAGTACCCATATACATTTTGCGGTATGCTGCTGTACCAGACTGTATGGGCCTCTGGTCCAGCCCCATAGTCTCCTGAAAGGAGATCTTCTGCTGGAAGCTCTTACACTTAATGTCAGCCATGACAAGAATGATGTAAAGTAGGTGCTGTGATAGATCAAAGTCAGAGGGTCAGTGAAAAGAAATGTGCAATTCCCCTGGATAAGTAGAACAAATGGAAGAGTATACAATCAGGTTTGCTATTAAAACGAGACTTTAGTCCCACATTTGACCAATTTTACATTAAAGATACAACCCCAGCATTACCCTAATGGTAGAAGCGAAAGGCACTGTCATGTTAGACTGGAGGGGTGCTGGGCTGTAGCAACTCTGGGCTCCTCTCAGAACTATCAAGAGGTGTGGGGCTGGGAAATGAAGCAGAAGCCAAGGCTGGTGCTGTCAGTCGCAGACGAGCTGTTCTGGTGCTGCAGGGAGGGATGGACACAGTGTGCCCCAGTCTTCCTCCATGCTCAGCTGCCTTTCCTGGGGCAGCTCCTGTTGGGAGCCCAGACTGCACCTTGGTTGTGTGGCATATGTGTGGATGAGGAACTGTGTGCAGTTAGACCTACACCATCTCCTGCAGGGATGATCTGAGATCCAAACCCTCCAACTTCTCTGTGGCAATTAGATCACAAAGCATCCTGGTCATACATCCTCCTGAAAGACACAGGCTTGGAATAGTCTTAATGTTCATTAATTTATTCATGTACCAGATGGCCACCCAAACACCTGGGTTGATACCAGGAAGAGTTTACAGCAAACTTCAGTTGTCTCCAGGCTAAAGCTTCCACTTGCAGTGCTCCTGGGGTGACTGGGAAAGGGCTACCCAGAAACACAGTTGTCTCATATGTGCTCTTATTAGCACCCACTCATGTACTGCCATATGGTACCTTATGTTGATATCTGCTGTAAACAAAATTGCAAGAGTCTAAATAATAATTAAGAAAAAAAGCAGCATTATAGTCCCAGCTGTTTCTCAGTATAACTTAGTTGTGGTTATTCCTTTTTCTCATCATTGCAGCTGAATCTGCTCAGTTGCCCTTAAAGTGAGTTTCATCTCAGTTTAATTTTTGTTAAAGTTAGAAGCAAATGTAATAACATACAATAATCAATGAACCACACGGCATTTACACTGGGTTTGTATGCCATGGATCACAACTCATCTGTACTTCTGTTGTAGCAAAGAGATTGAATTTTCAGGGAAACTGGCACCCTGGCAGAGCCAGTGGTAAAATATGGCATCTGTGGGAAGGGAAGGCAAGGCAGCCTTTCCTAGCAAAGAGAAAAACAGTGAAAAGCAATTCCTAAATAGGAATTTCCTCTCCCTAACTCCTGATGAGTTCTTGACTGAGGCTTTGAGTATCTTTGTGTCTGGCATCCACAAACATGGGGCTGGACAACTGCAACACTTACTGAAGTAATATTTCAATAGCTAGAAAGGTTGTGAAAATACGAGATGTTTATAAACACTAGTATAATTATTCAAATCACATTTCCAAGAGACTTCAGTTTTGAGGTTTTTTTATTTGGAGAAGACTTGTTGCCTTGTGCAGCTGGACATGTAGGTACCACAAAAGCTGATCAGCTTCAACATTAGTTTAACACTGGCAAATCACAAACTCCTGCATGTGCCATCAGTCACTTCTACTGATTCCTGCCATGCAGACACTAAAAATACCATTTTCCTTCCTCTTTTCAGTAACTTTTGACATTCATTGCATTAGTTTGCCACAATAAAGGACAAAACTACAGTTGCTGTAATTACATATTATACCTGCATTTAATCTGACAGAAGAGATGGTCCAAAAGAAAGTAAAAGCAAACCTTGCCCTAGGGTGGAAGGGACCCTTTTTTTTAAAAAAAAAAAAAAAAAAAAAGGGGGACCTTGGACTCTGTGTGAAGCTAATTGACAGGAATATTTATTTTTTTCTCCCCATTCCTGGAAGCATGCTCTTTTTCCTGCAAGTGACATAAATCTCATCCCTTGCTTGTGATGGCTATATAGTATATGTGTCAATCAGCTACACCGAGATACATTTAGTTGTAAGTAATTATGTTTGGCTAGGTGAAATTGTTCAGTTAATCTTGATTATGACCAGATGTGTTTCAATATAGCCTTTCAACCTTCGAATTGCCCAATATGCTCTCACTCACATTTTTACTTTATCTCATTAATTAACTCAGTAAGTACTAACAGAGAAGTATCTGTAATGTAACTGTAATGAGGGAGATGATAGATACTAAGCTAAAGGGCTACAGGCTGGGTGTTGGTTTCACCTAAGGACTTCAGAAACCTGAGAGCCCAGCTTTTGAAAAGGCTGACTTATGGTCCTCAGTGGTTCAGATGCTACCTGTTAGCTCCCAGCCTACTTCATTGAAATGAGTGGGTGGCTTTGATTGTGTCTACATTTATGAGCCAGATGAAACTGGGGGCAAGAAATGAGGGCTGAATACATCACACACCCCCATGCACTTGGGCGGGCGAAGACAAGGCAGAGGAAGAGCTTGCATCACAGGTTGACTTTTGGTTCCCAGCACAGTCCCAAGGACACTTATCTATGGTGTGGTCCTTGTGTCACTGCTGGTTTTTGGACTTTTATTTTGCTTTTTTGGTAGAGCCCTTAGGGTGCTAGGAGCAGGAAGATCCTTTGGAGAGGAACCAAGCTTCTTAGACCTTTTCTCCTTCAATGCAAATAAGTTGTTGTCTTTTCCTTTATTGTCTCCAAACCACCTCTTTTATAAACTTGCATATCCTCTAGAATCAATACATCCCACAAGGGGAAAAAAGGCATAACTTCTACTGTTTAGCCTGGAATCTTTGCTGAGTGGATTAAAGGTATGACAAAACCACTTTACCCAAGGGCTTACTGCCATGATTTATTTAATACAGCTACATAAAAAATTGATATTCCAACACCAGTTTTTCTGCAGAAGAGATAATTTATAAGGTGTATGTTTTGTTTATTAAAATAAAATAAAGGCAACAAATCTTCATAATTCACAGTATACTAATAGGCCAGTTTGCTCTCCACCCCTGATATTGTGTCATTTCTTCATTTTGTTTGCCAAATAGATTATCACTGAATAGGATTACTAAAGTAAAACTGTATTGGACATATTTTTCATCTCCATAACAACTGGGATGTAAAAATGAAAAGGAGTCATGAAGCTTCCCTTTCTTAGAGAAGACTTTAAATGAGGAAGGTAACACATTTTTGAAGTGTGTTGACCCAAAAGGCCTGGGAGAAGAAGTTTTAAACTGAAGAGGTGGAAGAAATGTGGGAGGAGGGGTGTGGAATGATGGTGTCAATTAAACCCTGGGTTAGGGAATGAAAAATGACATCACCTGCGTATTCCTGACACCCACACCACCACACGGGGTTGAGATGTACAGCACATTTGAACTCAGCTAAGTGAGAAAATTGAGTGGATTTAAAGGGACAGCTTTGTCAAACCTGCTATTTTAGAGGGGAAAAATAAAAATAAAACATTTTGGCTGTGTTGCATGTTTGATGCTCATCCAAAATGACTCTGCCTGGCTCCTGAAATAGTAAGCTGCTTTCCTCAGAGGTGGTCATTCCTCCTACCCTTTTCTTATTGCTTACTTTACTTTCCCTCCCACAATATCAAGATCTTAAAAAAAAAATTAAAATAAAGCTTTGAATGAGTGAATATTTCATCTCTGACAGACTGTTATAAATGGAAGGGTTATAGGTACCCCAAGAAATAAAGGAGTTGGACTGGAAGACAGAGTGGCATTTAGTTTATTTTTGTATGTGCCATTTCATGCAAACTGTCAAATGATCTCAGACATATGTTGTAGTTATATTTCTTATTAAAAGCCAATGATCTTTCTTGAGAGGGTGAGTATAAGTCTCCCTTGGAAACAGCCAGTTATCTTCCACATGAAGCTGGCCGATGGATTCTAGAAAGCAATTACTCAAGCTGGGCTTCATGGCTTGCCTTTGGATTCACTGGACACTCAAGCCATTCCCAGACCAGGATGGGTAATTAGTACTTTTTTCTTTATTTCTTGGGTCCTAATCAACAGAAGCATTTTGCATCCTGGGGGACCAAAAGTGTCTAGGCCTTTAATATTGGGTTTATCAACATCTGGCTGTTGCTGGGCGTACGCAGACAGGCCATTAGGGACAGGAGATGGGCACAGGGTAGCAGATCTGTGCTAAAGTAACCCTGACCTTAGAAATTGATCAACTGCACTGGCAATGATGAACAGCAAGATGCCTGGATGGATGCCTGGTTGGCCAGATCTTTTCCCAGTTGAATGGCTGCTGCCAGTGATGATGAGCAGAGAGCAGGGAGAGCCCAACGCAGCTGCACGACTGTTTGAAAACCCCAGTCCTCAATTTTAAAGAGAGAAGGAAAAAAGCTAATAATAATAATTACAGATAAAATGTAGTTTGTTCCAGTTGCATTGGTTTCCAAAATTAGAATAGGCTCTCCTTCTACTGCAGTAAAAACCCACTACAATAATAATAAATGAATTCCCCAGGCTGCTGCTCTTTCTTTTTCAGAAGTGAATTTAATGATTCGGAATGTGATAGACTCGGAGCAGAGCTGTGAGTCAGGCATGGTGTGGGCAGCTGCCCTGCGAGCCCACCAGTGCCCTACCACTTGGCATCCTGCATCCTCTCTGGCTCTCACACAGCACGCCCAGGTCTGGCAGAGCAGCTGCTCACCCCACGTGCCCCCCACATCCCTGCCTGATGCCCATGGTGCCCACCCAGGGCAGCTCAGGCAGTGCTTGCTGCTGCCCACTGTCCCCAGCCAGCCTGCTCTTCGTGGTCAAGCACAAGGTGTCTTTCCAGCCCTGTGCAGACGAGTATAGGTGAAGGAAAGCAAGTTGCCCCTGGGGAGGTGAGTCCTCTGAGCTCCTTTGTGCAGCAACCTTACTGAGCGGCTCCGGAAGCACAAGGTTACGGCACGAGCTTAATATGCAGCCCAGCGCTGTGTATTTTCATACATAATATGCAGATCTAATTGCTTGCCTGCATTTTGATTACCTTCTCTTCCTGAAATTTGCTCTTGTGTGGCTAATCCTAGTGAACTTCAAAGCATGAACTTGATGGCTTTTATTTTTTAATTTTGCAGTTTGTGTCTGAGACCAATGTCAAAACTCTTCATAAGGATCAGGGCTAATTTCATAGAGCCAGTTTAGAAAAAAAAACCACCCAACCAAAACCCCTTAGCATTCAGTTGTCCTCTTTTTTAACCTCAGGACCTTTACTTTAGTAAAGTGAATAGTTACACATTTTTTCTGGCCACAGTTAAACACTTCCACATTTATCCTCCTGCCAGCAGCATCTTCCGTTCCCGCCTGCCTTCAAGGCTGCCTCATCGGCAATTCCTTTCAAGAGAAAGGCTATTCTTCCTTTCTGGGTGTAAATGTGGAGAGATTTGACTACTTCCCTGTCTCAAACTGCTAAATCCAACCCACACAAATGCATTTTGCTGTAAGTGCCCCCCACTTTCCTCCCTCTCCCCCACTTTTCTTTTCCCATTATCCACCTCCCCAGCAATAACATGCAATAAACTTGTTTTGCTTTTTTTGGAGTGGTGAATGTCTGCTTTAAATGCCACCTTGTTTAAAGATAAAAGAAATGAATAGAAAAATAGCCACAGAACAAACTAATCTCCCTTTCCAAATATAAAAATACAAGCTGTCTTATTTTTAGGCTTTGCAGCAGCTCATGTGTCATTTTCATCATTTCTTTTTTTAAAAAAGACTGAGAGGCAGTGAGAGGAGGCGAGAAAAAAAACTTTTTTTTTTTTGTTCCTCCTAGAAAATACATATTCAGAGCTTTCCCTAACCTGATTTCTTTCTACATTAAATCATCCATAGGCAAAGCTAAAATGGAGCCTCAATAACCCAATACTTTCATCAGCTTTCACTAAAATATACCTTGGTGATTAAACTAATGTAATGACGTCAGCAACGTGGTACACAGCGGCTGTAATATTTAACGTTGTAAATCATTAGATTTGCAGTATGTGAGAGCAAACCAAGAGGAGCAAAGCTTCCAACGATGGTTGAAAGCAGGCTATGAAGTAGGGAAATTAGAACTGAACCATCCCTGTATCCTGCTGGCAAAGGGGGAGTAGCAGTGCAAGAACTGATGTTGGGCTGTAATGGACCCATTTGGTATTTTGTGTAAGAAGTCACACAGGGCCTGACTCCAGCTCGCTCAGATCAATACAAAATGTCTCAGTGACTCCAAGGCCAGTCAACCCAGTCATTAACTCCCCTTCTTCAATGTCTTAGATCCTTCAAGAATAATAGGATTTCTTCCTGCCCTCTCTCTTTTTTTTTTCCCAATGCCCTGTAGCATGCAGATACGAACATGAACTTTGAGCTTCTGCTCCTGAGACTTAGTTTACCTACTACAAAAGATAATACCTTTACAGCATTGCAAAATTGAGGGCAAGTACAGCCTCAGTGAGTGCAGGTAATTAATTCAGAATTCTGCACATTTCTTCACACAGTGCTTTGTTAGACAATGTATTATGACAGTGGAAACATCTAACTGGGTTGCACAACTAAAACCAAAACATCTTGTGTCTTAAAAGTTTGGCTTCCAGATTAAATTGCCTGAAAAATTTTTGAATGCTTATTTCATACTAGAATGACTGCTTCGTATCAAGAATTCCTCTTATTGTGTAAATATAATCTGCTGAGGCTCCACAGGAAAGGAAAGCATGAACATGTCCAACAAACGCTCTTGAGATCCATTCTTCTATCCTCTCAGCTGCAGCAGAGAGCTATTCAGGGAATCTGTTCAGCTGATGCACATTATAGTGATATTCTTTGTCTTTTGGGACCTTTGGTTGTTGATTAGAAGCTCAAGAGTAACAAGCAAGTGCAGATGTAAATGGCAGAGCAGTGCTGTGCTGGCAGGTTTGTCATGGCTCAGGATCAGACACCAGGCACTGTGTCTGTCCTCCCTCTTAGCTCTAGCATCAAGCCTATTTGCTTGCCCTGGTTGTTAACCATAACCACATCTCCTGCTTCTGCATTAAGTCTTAATCACCAGGAATCCATCCTAAGATGTCCCTGAGCTTCTTGCTTAAAGCTTTGTCCCATCTTACCATCAGCCCTACACAGGACTGGTCCCTCTGCACTAGACATACAGCACCTTCCTTCACAACCCTGCACTTAAGAATAAGCCCTTTCCTGTTTCTGTCAAAGGCTGCTAATGTCACTAGTTGAGCAGCATGAATAAATCTTATTCTTTCAGCTATCAATTAGTTTTGGTGCTTAATCTGAGTGTTTGAAAGTCAGATAGGAGAATTAATAGTAAAAAAAAAATAAAAAATCAGACATCTAATTTCTGGATACGCTAAAATTACATTTCAAGTCTATTTGACTGCCTTGTCTTTCTATTTAAAATTATCACACATATGTTTCTGCTAAGCTATGTTTCTTTATCCTAATATTATCAAGTTTGGTGCAGATTTGTTCAATGGATGGTCTGGATAAAATAGGGAATGTAGTCATACTTCCAGTTCTGCTGCTGACCATGCTCACAACTAAAGAAAGATCCAAAAAACCAAGGAACATGGCCAATTAAAAATATAAGAAAATAAAAAAAAAATCTCTTGAGGAAAAAAAGACAGAGGATAAATTCAAAAGCAAGAAGTCCAAATAGGTCTTTTGCAGGAGTCCAGTACTGGGCACATAGTAGACTCAATTTTCATTCAAGAACTGCAGACTAACCTCCAAACTTGTCAGCTTTTTTTAAAATACTTTACCTGGAGCTGGCTGAGACGCAGCCTTTGGTCCAGGGCAGCACAGAAGCTACACATGGCTGCTTTTAAATCACCTACACAGCGTTAAGACAGGAGTAGGAGAGAGATGCACAGAAGCAAAAGTGTGTAAGTATCAATGTAGTTACATAGCACTACAACTTTGTTGTATTCATCCAAATTCCCCTCCTCTCTTCACACTGACAATCCCTCCGTGCCGCCCTTTATATGCTAACTGTGATGAACCCAACCCAGGTAGTTTGCACAAAAATCCAAGGGGATATAATTTATTTCTTGTGTAATTACATAGTGCAAATCTGAATTTAGGCTCTAATGAGAGATCAATGCAGACTATCCTCAGATGAATTAATCTGATCAGATTTTTTTTCTTTTATTCATGAAAACATGTCTGTGAATAGCTGCCCTTGCCATGCAAAATGCTGTCTTTTCTTGCATTCACATGTTCATGGTCCCCTAGACATCTTTTCTTCATAATTTGAAGGAGATAGTTTTCTTTCATTTGAGAAAAAGAAAATAGGCGCCTGGATAGATGAGGAGAACCAAATAGTGTGCCCAATAATAGGAGTAGCCTATTAGGAGATAACTCCTAATTTATTGGCTACTCCAATAATAGCAGTAGCTTTTAGGAAATTTAAGGTGCAAAGTAACATTGTCTCTCTGTTCTTCTTACCTTTAATATGCAGTGTTTACCTGTTGTTTTATGGAAACCTCATCACAGTTAGATATTTGATCTCTCATTTATTAGTACCTAAAGCACACCATAGTGTTAATGGCAACAGGACAGAGCAAAACAAACATCCTGACTATAGAATTATAACACTTTATATGCAGTATCATTCTTTTCATTTTGGTGAATATTTCAATAACCACTATAATTTGCATTTAAAAAAAAAAACCCTACCAAAAACAAACAAAGTATTGCACTGCTAAGTATAAATCTTGTACATTTTATTATGTTAAAAAAAAAGACATTCCATTCACCTTATTAGAGAAAACACTACTTTTCTGAAGGCTAGAATAAGGATTTTAAAAAATATTTTTTAAAAATAGTACATTAAAATGAGAAATGCTAAGAGTGAACAAATTGTTTTGTAAATTCCTATATTTATGTATCCCTGAGCGATCATATTCACTCCCTGATCACGGACTGGATGTATTCCTCTTTTGTGCACTGCTCTGGACATAATGTCATAGAAACTGATAAAGACAAATAGTGATAAAGAAGCAGGAGCAAAAATGGAAAAGCTATGAAGGATGAGGTTTTTATATCCCAAATAGGGACCTGACTTCTAAAGATAACTAAACCTGATATAGATCAATAAAAGAGTAAATTAGGTTTGATTCAGGTCCTGAAATGGCTCTATGGGACTTTGGTCTTATTTAGCTAACTCTTGTGTGTCAGTCTGAGGAAGCTGGAACTGGCTGTTAGTGTGAATGAGAAGCTGAGTCGACCCGAGGGCACCAACCGCACGCGTTGCCCTGTTGCCATACCCAGCACAGCACCCGGGGAAAAATGGACATGGGCGCCTTCTGTCAAGCAGAAACCCAGGGTAACTGGATGTGTGAGGCCAGGAAAGACATGTTAAAGTGTGGAATGAACTCTACATGGACAAGATCACCAAAAACCAACAACTGGGGCTGTGCTAGGACTAAATCCAACACCTTGTGAAAAAACTGTAAATGAGTCTTTTGCTATAATTGTGAAAATTTGAGTCCCTCTGTTTTGTTGTATAAATTCTTTTTTTTTTTCTCTCTGGTGATATTCAGGAGTTATAGACCCATGAAATAGATGAGTGTATTTCATTAATCTTCTAGCTCTCCTCTAAAAGTAATAGTTTGTGCCGCTGATCAAACAAACACATTAACATTCAGAGCACACCCAGAACTATGAGATCAAAATCCACATTTTTTTTGGGCAATAATTCACACCATGGTAAATCCCCTAACTCTGCCAAGAATCCATGCAGAAACATAACTGTCTAAACAAACAGGGTAAATAGAATTTATTCTTTCTTAACATAGTTTAACATTCTGGTATTTAGCCATTTTTCAAGTAAAACATCTCTCTGTACAGTAGTTAAAAAATAGTAATTTCAGACTCAGGTATATATGAGGAAGTTCAGTCTCCTTAATAAGTTTGCTTTAAAATATATGCAAAAATATTATACATTTGTTTTAGGGAGACAGAAAGAATAGCATATATATAAGTAAGTCTCAGTATATTTAAAAAGTTAAAAAAAAAGACTTCAAAGATAGGTAGAATTCTAAACTCATTTCAAGAGAGAATTTTAGAATTGGATGGTTTTTAAGGCTTTTAGCTCTTTAAAGATGAAAGTCTATGATATAATTATTCACCAGCAAAGCAGTCTCTTAAACACTTTATCCATATCACAATTCTATAAAAATAAAGAGTAACACAAAAGGCAATATTCTCCAGAAAAGAAATTTCTATAAAGTTTTATATATTTCACCAACCTGGACTTGCATTTCTGTCATGCAGTTGACATTCCTTTGATATGGAAAGATGAAAAGTCAAAACAATGTCTCTTAAAAATAGAAACTTTTTTTTTTTTCATCTCAAATTACATTTAGCTTGGAGTTACTGAAGAACTTTCAATAAGAAGGTTCAAAAGTAGATATTTATCACAAAATACCCCAGAGAACTGTTGGATTTACCTACAGAGGCGTCTTCAGGGCAGGAGGTTTTCATTTTTGGTCTCTCTTTCCTGACCTCTTGATTGGGAGCGTAAATTTTCGCCATCAGAAAGTTATAATGAGAAATGTGAAAAACAGCATTTTTTTGTAAGGGTTTTTTTTTTTTTAAAAAAAAACACACAGCTTTTCACAATAGTTAAACTAAGTCTATATAAAGACTATTCTTCCAATTCATTGGACATCTGTAAACACAAGCCCTAAATATTTATCCTTGACATACAATTTGCGTTGAAATTTGAAAAGATAAGATAAACTTTTAATCAAGAGAACAAGATGATAAAAGTTCAGTAGTAAACATTGAAGAGAGGAAAAAAGTTATAAAATATTTCAGCAGAATTTTCAATAGTAATTTTTTCCCCAAAGTTTTCTGCAAAGAAGTGCCACGTAATTTTCTCTTGAAAGACCAGTAGTGTTTACCACTGATTGGTTCCTGATGTTAATTATATCCAAATTTCCAAGATCATCTAAAAATATCAGTTGTAGAAACTGATGTCATCTAATTTCAGTACAATCCATAAAAGCAGGGGTTTCTGTTGATTACTATCCCCATTTTCATCTCCTTTTTTATTCTTCTAGGCCAGAATTAGTACATACTGGGTCCAGAAAGAGTTAAGGCGTCTCTAAGAGCTGTCCATGTAATTTCTAAGATATAAAGAGGAAATTATACTCATGGTACACACAATTCTGCATAGGTTTTTTTTCCCCTGTAAGGACAGATTGGGCCCCACTTGGTCGCATCCCATTTTTGTCACCTGGGTAAGCACTGTCAAATTGACTTTGATCTCTTTGGTCCACAGTGACTGAAGTGTACAATTCACTGACCTAACTGGAATGAATTGCATAATTAAATGTTAACACAGTATTACTTTTCTAGGACTATGATGAATTTATTTTTTTTTATGTATGGTGGAAAAAGTGCAAAGGTTTACAAGGGTTAAATTAAAGATGAACAAGCAAAACAGGTAAGAATCATTAACAAACAAGTTATTGGTCCTTTTAAATTATGTTGTCCTTCTGAAGGCTATCGGAAGCCTGATTGTGTGAGATATTTGATAGAAGTTTTGAGGGCAAATTGCACACCTAAGTTCATAACTTTTCATGAAGGTGGGACTTTTTTTTTTTTTTTTCCTGAATGTGGGGTTTTTTTAGCTTGTCAAACCATTTATTTCTATTTTTAGAGTGGCCTTATAATGTGTCAAGCATAATCTGTTTCACATATTGAAGAGCAATAGCAAAATTACGCCACTGCTGTCACAGTATGTCTGATGACAGGGAACGGCAATCTGACATTTTCTGAGACCATTAAATACACCCTTATGCACATATGTACAGATACATAAAGGTATTTATTACCAGAAATTACAAAAAAGATATTACAAGAGTTGATTTGACCTGTGGTCATGTTATTTGTTGGCAAGCCTCTCTAAATATGCAATATCTATCTCACTTTTACTCTATGGCAGGAGGATTACTTTACATAGGAGCACTGGGACAACAGTGGAAGATAAGTAACCCAAACTCCTCTGGATCTGCAAGCAGTTAAAATGTTGCCAGGCATCTTGCTGTTCATCATTGCCAGTGCAGTTGTACAAAAAATGGGATTAAAAATATATATAGCCTTGAAAAAAAGGATCATACCACTATGATCTTGATATACATAATTTAAAATTCACCTGATTCCACCTCCCCACTTTCCCTCATAAATCGAAACTGAAAACACAGATATCAGGGCTGAGGAGCAGGTGGTAAAACAGCCTAAAAGTCTCTTTTCTCTCTCTCTCTCTCTATATATATATATACACACACACTTCAGGGGAGAAATAATTTCATGTTGAAAAGAATGGGTCATTTTTACTGCTAGTTTGGCTACATGGCTCCCAGGTACCAATTTTGTAAAGTAAAGTATTATCTATTTTCACTGCAGGTTGTTTCTTCTGAAAATTTCCTTGACACTTACTGAGCTGATGCGCGTGGATTTTTCCATCTATGCTTTTGAGCATATAATCAGACAAGTTATCTTTCCTTTAATCTGTAGAAGATGTGGCAGACAATGCAGAAATGTTATCCTCTGGGATATAAAACAACTTCCCAATCACAGCACCTGAGACACAGGCAATGATACCTCTTATGTTGTCTAGAACTACCAATCCTACCAGGCACAGGTATTGGCTTAGAAAGAGATGTGCATAGTTGGAAATTTTCTGCAGAAATACCAATAGCTTGGATTCATTTGAGAAAAAAGAGATTTATCCTTGCTTGAAGAGAAAACACTGTTTTCTCCTTGTTACCCTTGATAATAGCTTCTATCACCCCAATTACATTAAATCATTTGTTTTTCCTAATCCTTGAATATCTGTTCTAATTCTCTAGGCACAAAGTATCCCAAATTTCTTGTCCTATGTAATTTATATCAAAAACTTGATGATATAAGAGTAGCAAGTCATATACCCCTGAGAACCAATGGGTGAGACTGAAATGTCAGTAAGTCAGTGCAGTGACAGAAGCCTCATGCTACCTGCCTCCCCAACCCATAAGTCCCTTGGGTACAGCTCAAACTAAGTGTCAGATGGGTTAAAACCATCAGGTTTTCTACCTTTCTATCTATACATACATATGTGTGTAAGCATTTATGTGCAGAGGACGAGGTACCATGAACAAGGCCTGAGAATAGAGCTCCTCTTGGTCATGGGAAGGGAGAGAACAGTGCTCAGTCCTCAGATGTGGGAAGGGAAAAAAAAACCAACAAACCAAACCCAACACAAACCCAAGAGAGAGCAAATGAAAGCAGTGCAAGTCTGAGCAACTATTTTGTTTCCACAATCAGTGTGTTCAATCACACAGCATTGGAGAATTAAATAGTATTCAGTATGTGGAGTGCACTGAATAGAAATTCATATCATCAGGTTCATTTTACAGTATCAGACATGGTATGTCACCATGTAAGGAAATGTATTTGAGCTCTGTGAAGGCTGATGCCTTATGTTTTTTAATTTGAGGACAGATTACAAACCTTTGCTTTCAGCCCAAGGTTGCAGTGGATGGAAGCTATTTCCTTTGACGTACAAAATAATTTGCCTTTGAAGTTACAATAAGATAATGTAAAAAGCTTTAAATACCACATAATGTGAAGTGGTGAGGTGTTAAACTATAGCATCTGAAAGATAATGCCATCAAATGTATAAGAAATAGAACACTAGAACTAATGGACCAACACAATTAAAGCCAAAATGCCCATATGCTACCAATCTGAATTGTAGACTGGATGTTTCCTGATTTAATTATGCTTCCCTGGAAATTTTAAACAATTTAACCCAGTGTTCCTCATTCCTATCTTTGCTCTTGGGGAAAAAAAGAAAAAGAAGAAAAAGAAAAAGAAAAAGAAAAAGAAAAAGAAAAAGAAAAAGAAAAAGAAAAAGAAAAAGA
>VXBZ01005111.1:466224-563549 GCA_013399135.1 Heliornis fulica | reverse complement strand
AAAGAAAAAGGATTTCCATCCATCTTTTCAGTGCTGCAAAAGTATTAGCATTCTATACATCACATCACTCACAGTAGTAAGGACAGCAATTGCTGGTGACCCTGTAGGGATAACTGTGTCTGTATCTGCAGATGCTTACAGAGCTGCTAACTCAAGATCTGACTCAACTATAGCAGTGATCCTCAGCCACCAGGTCTCTCCATCTCCCCTGGAGTCCCAGCCCCTGAGACCAGCTGGCACAAGCACAGGACCAGGGCCGGTGAGGTGGCTCCCTCATTTCAGAGCAAGGGCATTCAGCAGCCAGGAAGGATGCTGCATGGGTTCAACAGTGGAGCACCCTGTGTCTGAACAGTGGATATGTAAGACAGGTGAGGATACGCATCGGGAACTCAGCTATTAGCCCACTGGTGGTAGTAGAAAATGTCATTTGGCTCCAGGAAGCTCAGAATATCCCATTAATACTGGCATAAAGGCAAGTAGCATGTAGGTTACAGGAATGATATGACATGGTTACTCACTAAAGCCTACCGATCCCTTGAGAGACTCCAACTATTTTGAGACATTTGGTATGAGCTGTAGCCAGTCTATCTGAAACACACAAGGCTCAGAGGCACAACCCCTCTCTAGGCAACTGGTTTCACTATGGGTTTGAGTTTTTTTTTTAATATCACATATGCTTTCATTTAATTAATTTCTTCATTTCAGCCAGTGTTGATTGATTGTATAGCTTCCTTTGCATACTGCAGGACTTCCCAGAAACAGCTTTCAGAAGGTAATTTAAAAATCTTTATCTCACTGGCCCTGGCATCCTCCCACCACAAAGCTTTCCAAACACAAATATGTGCAGTTTTACGATGTCTCAGAAGCAGCATGTCAGCCTTGAGGGCTGGTTCCTCACGGCGCTGAGGAGGCTGTACAGCAGATGTAGGGAACTAAATCAAGCCATTTGATCCCTGTACAGTGTCAAGACTGTGAAATCCTCCATGAGGAGCAATGTGGATGGTGGTGCTATTTGTGCATTCATCATGAATGCTACGACCAATGACAGTTTTATGGTTAAATACACTTGAACGGAAGGTTAAGGTTCATCTCCCTCTTCTGCCCTAGAATTCATATATCACCTCAGGTAAAACTAAGAGCCAAATAATACCTTAAACAATGGATTTACTTTCCTTTATCTCCTATTTCTAACTCAAGTGTAATAGCAATTCTTCCCAGCCTTGTTTCTTTAGATTAGTCACGCACGCCTGGAGGTTTGCTTGGGGCTGGGAGCGATGGAAAGCCTGAAGTCAGGCAGGGACCCTGAAAGCTGTAGGAAATCCAAAACCAACAGTACATAAAGTGGGCAATAAACGAGCTCAGTCCTCACTCCATTGGGAGACAGTCTTACGCCACCTCTTCCTGATGCTGCGCGGTTCCTCTGCGTTGGCTCATGTTTGCAGGGAGCTCCTACAAGAAGTCAGGCCTTGATGCTTTTCCACAGCTGCATCAGAAGCCCCAAGATTTGAATAAGCCACTGACAGTTCCTATGGCATTAGACAGCTGGATTTTATTCTTTTGTTTAGATGCATTTCAAAATACAACTGCGTGAGGAGTGAAGTGCACATGTTCTAACTAACTACAAAACTAGGAATTTTCAATAGCCAAAAGGTTTATTAAAAGTAACTTACCTGAAGCAGAAAAATAAGTAAGCCAAAATGCTTACATCATTCTTAAAATAAACCCAAAGGTAAGATTCTGAAGTTCAATGAAAATGAGAAGGCAATGAGATGATGGGTACTTTTTGCCAGCTTAGCACCTTAGAAACCTGTTTGTGTCTCGACCCCACTACCTTTTGCGTGTTATGAACTAATTTATTTCTTCATTTTAGAGATCCACTGGATCCTTATATAGCTACATTCATATACCTTGTAACTTTGGGCAAGGGTTCAACAGGATGTAAATAGCTAGAGTCCAGATAAGATGGGAACAGATTTATCATACACTTCGCCCATGACTGGATCAACAGAAACACAAAATACAGGTAACACCAGATGGAAATATATCCCCAAAACAATACAGATTTTGGGAAGATGCTGTGGTCTCTGGAGGAAAAGAATAAAGAAAACTGGAAACTCAGTTTTAGGCCCCCCTGCAGACTTAGAGAGTGAAAGCAGCTGTTTGAAAGCAAACAACAGGGAGAGAAACTCAGTGAGAGACCATGACATCAGCCTGCATTGCCAGATGTCCCATGCAGCCAGCTGCCCGGAGCCATACAGGCTGAGGACAAGCCCTTAGGAAAGTGCACTGGGGGGGATGCTCTCAGCGGGTCTTGCCACTGCTGGGCTGCCCTGCAGAGCTCCTGGCCTCAGCAGTCAGGCACACCAGCCCAGAGGCAAAGGTGTGGGCTCAGCTGTCATGCTAGGACATCTCATAAATGCACAAGCAGAGGATGGAGGCAAAAGGTGACCTAGTCAGTACGTGTAGACTACCCCAAGTGCCAGAGTTTGCCCAGCTGAACCGACAAAGCACATTTAGATTTATTTTTGACTCATATCTGCTGTAAGGAAAACAAGTATTTTATCCCCCCAGAAAAGGAAGAACTGTGTGGGTTAAATGCAAGAAGAATGGCTGGGAGCGGTGACATTTCTTGGAGCTACTCATTTCTTTACAGATAAAATAATGTCTGAATTTATGTGTGGGGTGTTTTTTTTCCAGCACAGTGAAAGATAAGGTGGATGCTGGATAATGATTACACTGAGCCTAAGCTCCAAGAACATGATTGTGGGCATGATGGAGGGTATATAACACAGAGATACTGCATGTGATTTATAGGATGTGAAGAGAGAAGGGGTTTGTGGAGTTTTGTACATTTAGTTCTGTGTACTAAAAGAAAGGATTTATTTAATAGGCAGGTTGGTATATTTAAATGGATAGTAGTGTACCTTGGAAGTACTGTGATATCCCTGTCTCCTTAAATATATTGAAACTACGCTTTATTCCTTGTAGCGCTCATCCTGGAGATAGTTTAGAGGCCTTTTGTGTTCATTCTGCGTGCACAATTCTCAAGCAGATTGTCCTACTTTACTGCTAACAGTTAACCACATATCTCTACTAGTAATAGTAGCTACACTTCAGCTTATTTAATATGAATCAGAGAGAGACAAAAAAATCACATTCAGAAAAAAATATAGTGTTTTTAACTAACTCTACTTACCACAAGAATAATAATCAATGGCTTATAAGATAGGGGCGTGATGCAGACAAAACAAAAATATATTCTTGCTAGAAAAGATTGTAAGAAACAATCTGGGCATGATAATCCATGTCTTAAATGTCTTAGGGGAGGAGAGAGTCCTGATTCAGTATTTCCCATGGTTTTATTTCTCTGAATGGCTCATACTCCTTCCAGAATGATGCTTCCATTTCTCCTTCTGTCTGATTTTTTTCAATTTTTTTTTCTTTTACTTTAGTCTTTATTCTCTCATGCTTCCATTTCTCTTCCTCCATCTCCTCCCCATGTGTTTTCATGCTGGAAATTCTCTTGTTCCTTTCCCCAATATATTTATTTTGCCAGCTCTTTTCCCCAGTCCTATGTTTCTTCAGAGATGCTGGAGATGTAAAGAGTCTTGATAAAGTTGGGGCTTATTTCTAGAAAAAGAATGGGGAAAAAAAAGGCTGAAGAGAGCAGGAAAAGCTGCCTGAAATCTCAGCCTCTCACGCCCTCCATACCAGCTGCCTCTGGGGAAGTGTGTCCTGGGGTGAGGAGGAGAGGAGATTTCGTACTGAGAAGCCCACACTGAGGTCCAGACCCGGATCTGTGAGCTTTCACAGACATAAATTATGAGCTACCCAGAAGTGGGCTGCTGGAAAAATAATGGGCACTGGTTGCCTGGGTTGGGAATTTGAAGCATTTAGAACATTTTTTTAGCCATACCTCTCTTCAGGCTAATTATTTCACATTTTTTATCTAGAGATGAAGGTCGCTTGATGCATTGAGCTATCATCTAGGGATTTGGGGGCTGGGGGTGACAACTGCTCCATTATGAATATCAGCTGTGATGCTTCCCAATTATGCTAAGAAATGTTATGCCCCAAGAGAGTCTTAAAGACACAGAACTCACCAATTTTGCAGGGACTCTATCATTCACGGGCTCTGACAGGTGCAAGTGGGATCCAGCCACCGCACAGTGCAGCTCCCACAATCCGGCATTAATCAGGCAGAACTCAGCCAGAAAACTGAGCGAGGCCCTGCAAAAACCCTGCAAAGCAGAAACTGCCAACCAAACTTCTCTTTCAGCTATCTCTGTTCAGATATTTCTGAGGCTTTAAGAGTTATCCCGCTTTAATAAAAACACAAAGCTATTAATAGAAATCTCCATACGGAAATGCTTTGTAGTGATTCCATTTCCTAATCCAACAGCTTTATTAGAGCCTTAAGAAGAGAAGGTATAGCTTGACAAGTCTAAGCCTTGCATCTTTCAGAGCAGAAATAATGCAAGGTGTAGAAAAAACATTTGTTCATCAGGGTGAATAAAACAGCAGAAAAAAATCCAGATACCACTGGCTTTTGAGGTATTTTGAGAAGCTGCTCCTGTGGCCAGCGCCAATCCAGGCTGTTTCACAGTGCAAATATGACCTTGTGTGCTGGTGTTTGAAACCATCAGTGCCCTCAAGGTGGACATTAGACCAGAGCATACTTGTGTCACCATCCACTGGCCGTTGACAGCTCCGGGATGACATGATGCTATAGTAATGGTTAAAAAAAATAGATTCGGTGAGCGATTTACTGATCTGCAGCAACATGGTTAATTTTTTCTGAATTTGGCTGCACATTCATCACATGGCAATTTGACTGGAAATTAATAGGATTATTTCTGAGTGGCTGAGGTTAATAGCATTACCTGTTTGGCTTTCATAAAATCTCTGTAATTTAGTAATATTTATCTAAGTCACCTTAAACGTATAGAAATGGAGAGTAAAATTACAAACAGCTGGGTACAGGGTGAAATGAAACAAATTAAACCAAACTCGTACTCTTTGGAAAACACAAATGCCAAATTAGGAATGCCAGGCTAACTGCTTAAATGATCCAATTTAACACTAATAAAGGTACTTTAGACCCATGAACTGCTAGATTTTATACTGTACAAGCATGCCAAGGAAAACATCTGCTGAGAGGTTCACAGCCTGGGCCCAACAGAGATGCTGAGGGAACGAGCAGTGTGGACCACTGCATTTTTCCATACTCATTTCACATATTCTTAGTTGGTTTTGATGAAAACTTCACTAAGCTACTAACTTACTTAACCACAACCGATTTTTGTCCTGCAGAATTACTAATGGACAATATTTGCAATGGCTGGTCATACAGAGTGATAAATGGTGAGGGGGTGGGCTAGTGCTGGGAGGGTGGGTGTTTGGGGCTTTGTTGAACACAGCAGCAGCACTGGGGCATGATGTAACTCTGAAAGATTTTGATTTCAGATGAACCAGGCTGTGGAACCTCACCCTGCCACCATGCAAGTTAAACTGGAGCATTTCCACAAGGCAGTGCACGAGCAGCAGTGAAGCAGACTCGTCACTTTCTTGTCACGCTCCATTTGGCATCTGAGATGCTGAAACTGGCCACATGCAGGCAGGGGAGGGGACACCAGAGAAGGTAACTCGGCCTGGGTAGCATCGAAGTGAGGTCAAGGTGGCCATTCATTTGTGCTGGGAGGCACGGCACAAGCACACCTTCCTCTCTCCTCCTCCAGGGTGGTGGCCATGGGCTGCTGGGCTGCGTGTGGCCCCTGCTAGGTGTATCCAGCACATTCTTCCTGGACCAGAGATTTCACCCAGGGAGGAACACTTCACCTTCACAGCAAACAGCTCAACCTGATGTTTTAGGTCTGTGTGTGTAAGCCACTTCAAGGCACCATCACATGCAGACTCCTTGAGACAAGGATCAAGTTGGTCTTTCTGTTTCTCATTGCTTGTTTGGCTAGGGAGAAAATAAAGTAGTGACAGGAAATCAATACAGTTTATAAAGAAAATCTTATTAAGAAGAAGATGGTGTCTGATTTTTCTTGGCTATGACTATCTCGATTGTCATTGTCTCATGGTTAATACATGCCTGATAAGTTTTTATATTCCTAATTGGTTTCTGTATATATAGAGAGCTAAAGGCTATTTTGATTGGCAGGTTTTTACCACTGCCTCATGTTTGCATCACTGTACAAAAGTGATGATTCAGAAAATTCTTCTTCATGTCAATGGTATTAGTTAGAAGTAGGCTCCATCTAAAAGTCTTCACTTATTATTTGTCCCTTTATTTTATTTGGATATCAGTCAGTCCTTTAAATATAATGCCTATGGGTTTTAAATAGTGATGCTGCTTTATGAATTGTATTTAATGGCTGTTTCTGGCTGTATTCCTTTGATGCACATAAATCTTCCATTCCCACAAACAGAACCAAAAGGAAGGAATTTCTTTTCAAGGTTGGAGAGCTTTGTTTCACAAATGTACGGTATGTGACCAGGAAACTAAAGTCAAAGAAATATGATCAACTTCATTGCATGGCATGCATCAAAAGATTCCAGCAGTTGTTCTGAAAAGCAAAATAACCAGATATGCCTGTCCAGCAGAAAGAATGATGATGCTTCTAACTTTCACACAAGATGCAATTAATTTCCAAAGATCCTTGTCTCTTTTTTGCCACATTTTATACCTTTTTCCCCATTTTCATGTAGCTATGTCACTCTCCATCTGTTGCTGTTTACATCTAATATGCAAAAAATAAATAGCTATTATGGGATGCTTGAGGTTTTATACATGTAAAAGATCTATTTGTGTGTTGGCTAGGAGCATGTTGTCATGGGAAGGTTTACTCTAGTGGCAAATACTAGCAGATGCAACATTTCATCGTGCATTTGTTTCAAAGTGTGAGGAAAAAAACCCAACAACCCACCTAGATCTATAGTCTGGGAAAACTTAATGTATTCCTTTAGGGGAAGAAGCAGAGAGAACGAGAAAAGAAAACAAGAAAGGGAAGTTAATAGATAAAGGTACTTCATACAGACACCTACATCAATTACCAATGTATGAAACCGGTGTAATATTCTCCTTTGTACCAGTGCAGACATCAGCAGAGTTAGTCCCTGAAGTTATCTCCATGAAGAAGTTTTTTCTCTAAGCACCTCAGACTTGTAGCCATGTAAGTCTAGGTCTCCTGAGGACTTTCGACAGATTTACAACAGAGAGAATGTTGTGTATGTTGACTTCCTGGAAAAAAAAAGAATGATACATATTTATATTGCTGCATAAACATTAATAAAAGTATGATCAACTCTGGATCTATGGCATGTGGAGAATTCCTAAGGTGCAGCATCATAAGAAAAAGATACCCAAACTTAAGGCTGTCTGCTATTTCCTATCATAGCTATATTTACAGCTTATACTATGGCTGAACTTCTACTAGAGTTCAAGATTAAATTTCTCCTTTTTAGGCTAAATAAAACAATCAAGCTAATTTAAGGAAAAAAATATTATTTCTTACAACTAGGTGTTTTTTACTTTATCTACAGCTACAGATTTAGTATACATCATGATTTTGAAGAAGGAATAGAAAGAAGTACAGTCCTGAGCCTAAACCATGGGAAGAGATCATCTATGCACCGTCAAGTTAACACATGAGAGAGGCTCAGTTCACACATGCCAAGCAGCTCTGGGTGCTATTGTAAGCTAAATGTAATCTGTTGTGAGCTAAGTGTGCTCCAGGGTTTTGGTCTGTGGGACTTATCTGTCAAGTGCCAAGCAGGAAGAGCATCTCCATCTCCTCCTCCTCCTTCCCCTCTGTGGGAACTCAGGCAGTGGGGAGGAGGGGTAAGCCAGGGAAGTGTCAGGAAGGGAGGTGCTCATTAAGCACAAATAAACAGGACCTGGGAGATAGAAAAAGTTCCCCTTGACAAGACAAAAGGAATTAATGGAAAGGACTGAGATGGAAATACAAAGTGAGGAAGGTGTGAGAGGGCACCTTCTCCAGTGTTTTAGTTCCAGCTGCTCTTTGGCCTCTGCAAACGCCTGTGTTCTGGTTTCCATCAGCAGGCTGTCTCATGACAGCCAAACCGGGCTCCTTTCAGACAAAGCTAAACTGAAAGGTCCTCCAGCTGCTCATCGCAGGACCAGACTAGAACTTGCCCAAAGCAAAATCTAAAATGCATACAGTGTGGATGTCAACCACATGCCACACACCAACAGCTGTCCTCTGCCAATCTGCTCTGTTGCTCATTTGCTGGTGTCAGCTTGGCACAAGAGACCAGGACTTCTTGGGTCACAGGACTGCGAGAAGACCCGAGGTCTGCAGGAGGCGGCTTTGCTGACTAAGAAACTTGGGAGGGTGATGCCTGGTGAAGCATCATGGTAACGACACTGAGGCTTCACCCCTCTTCAGCCAGTGGGAAGGAATCAAATGCAGCAGAGGAACTAGAGTGAAAAGAAGGAGCTGGTGACCTGGCAGAAAGGTGAAGAGGGAACTGGAGGGGAAGGCTGAAACTGGGGAGAACTCACGGACGTTACAGCTTGAAACCGTGCGTGTGCTTTAGGGCACAATAAGCATTTTATCAAACATGTGCTTTAATCCCAAAGCAAAATAATGTCTCTTCAAAAACTTTTGCTCCATAATGTGATCTGTTTAAAGTGGTTTTGAAATAATGCTGAAAATGCTTGAAGTTTCTCTGCTACCAAATTAAGGCTTAGGGAACTAGACTCATCGCCTATTAAAATTCTGTTTAACATGCACATTTTAACACAGATGTTTCAATAAAAGAGGTTTCCATGTAATTATCCTTGCTATTTCAATCATGATAGGTCTCAGGTTTGTGACTTGCTCCTGAGAGTTAAACAGAAAATAAATATACCAGTTCTTACCTGCTGCCCTTCCAATTCAGGTAGAAAGCAGTACACAGCCACATGGGTGTATCTGAAAGAATTTGCATTGCTGAGAAAGTGAGAGAGAAAGCTAGGCAAAGATGTGCTATTTTTTTTTCCTTCCTGATTTTTTTCCATGAGAATTGATGAGAATATACTGTGCCATAATTTTAATATAACTGTGTTCCTCACTTTCTCCACTCCTAAGTATTTTCATCTAAAGGGGTAAAGATAGTTACAGGTCTGCAGATGTTGGCATTTCATGCCTGAACATTACTTGAACGAGCAATAGGGTAATGGGACACTTCTCCCATGTCATAGCTTGGTATGAGTTAATGTTCCCAAGGAAATCAGGGAGCTGAGAAGACATAAAGGAAGTCAGATAGCATCCAACCAGAGATACACAAGAGGAGGAGATGCAGCATCAAGCAAATCATGAGGACAACAGTGTTTGAGAGATTTAGCTCAGCCAGGACACCAGGGTAATGTTTCAAGGAGCTGTATGGTGATAAACCAAGTCTTAGAGTTAATTTTTCTACCTTCAGCATCCAGTAATATGTACCAGATGCTGGATAGTTGCTTTGGCCATCACCTTCACGTGTGATGTCAGAAGAGCCCTCACTCGGGCTATGACCTCCTGCAAAAACACAGAGCTCCGCCTGTCTGGCCTCAGCAGACCACGACTGAACTCCTGACCACGACTGAACTCCTGACCACAGAGCAGGGCTGCGGGTCAGTTCACTGACAGCAGAGCAGGGGGCTCAGCCATACATCAGGACCACGAGGTGTCACACCCCCAAGGCTTGCTATTTTATGACAGCATCCATCCATCACATCCCATCAGCCTGTTATTTCCTAGAGGTGCCTATGCAATTAAGGCAGTAAAAAAGGATGCCACTTTACCTAAGTTTCAGCATTACTGCTGAGAGTAGCACAGAGGCTCTTTCCTCACAATGAGAAATGATTTCTGTACATAATCAAGGTATTTTCTGCAAAGTTTCTAAAAATCAAAGGTTCTGCTTACAAGAGCAACCAAATTCACTCCCCATTCCCACAGCAAATCCTTACAGAGTCCCAAAGAGGCAGATTTATAGCAATAACTGGTGAACAATTTATATTTCAGACCAGGGTTTTTTCATGTAATTTCATGCCAGCAATCAGGGAATGTGTTTTTGCTCCCTCCCCTTTTCCCCTATAAATATGGCCCCACAACTCGTGGTGCCTGTTAGTGTTGCCCGAGCCCCTGCACGCTGCTCGGCTGCCTGCCTAGAGCAAGCCTAGGAATGAGAGGCACCGTTTCACCGAACAGCAGTCAGAGAGGCTCTCCTCCTCCAAGGGGGAGTCTGTGATGACAGATCCTCACTGCAGGCCATCTAGAGATGGCTCTATCTAAATTGGAATAAAAAAGGGAGCTTAATTACTATTTTGTTGCACTACTGTAATGTAAAAAGAAATAAAAGATAAAGTATTGTAACAAGCAGAAAGAAGAATAAGTGGGAACACACTACAGATATGAAGGTAATATTTATGTGACTCATCATCCAGAAATTGCACGAATACTGTGCCCAGAGAACTTTAGCATAATTAAGAAAAGAAGCAACATTTGCATTTGTTTGCTAAACAGTTTAGACTTATCCAGTTATTGGGATTTTCTTCCCCCCTTTTCATAAAGAGCACATTAAAAAGGGGAGCTCATTGCCATTGTGCTGTTGCAACTGTCGCACTAATAGGGCTGTCCATCTTTTCAAAGAGCTGCTGCTTTGAAGGAAGCTACAGTAAATTGTTCAGGGAATTCACCATTCAGTGGTTCCCTCAAGTGCTGCATCCATCTTTCACTGATTAATAATGAAGCATTAATGAAAATGTTTCTCTGTCTCCATGCTCCCACCAATTAAATGCGGTGTGGAAGAAAATACAGCCTTTGGAAACTGTTATTTGTCTCGTTTGCTAGACAAGCAGTACAGAGCGTAATTCTTTACTGGGAATATTGGTAAAACAAGACCTGCATTTAGGGGATTCAGACTGGTAAAGATGGATTCTTAAGCTGACATTTAAGAATCACTGACTCTCAAATACCACATTAGCAATCAAGAAATCAACAGTGTTTAGAAGTAATATAATTAGCTCAGCATGCTCTGCTTGAAACCAGCACTGCAGCTATCAGCCGCACCAAATGACAGAAGAGGAGAATTTGTTTTCCATCGAAGTACATCACATTTTACTTTATTAAAGGCATGAGAGCTTGAGACATTCATGTTTCTGAGAAACTGTTGGAGGTAGCTCAGATCAGGGTGGATTTTTCTCTATTAAGAGAGCGAATTCTGGGAAAGCAATCCGTCTCTCTTCCGCTTGGTCTGTGCTAACGGCACTGCCCTGACATCGTGCGAGGCAGCTGGGCAGGATGTGAGGTAGGTTATTAATATGTTTTTGTTTTGTTTATGTACAGAAGTTACAGAGATTGTGTTTTATATGTAATTGCATTATCTGAATTGACCTCCTTATTTCAGAATTAAGCGTGGAGGATGTCAAGCAAACAGACCGCGGAAGCCCGTACTTCTGGACACAGATGGAAATCCTGCGTGTAGAGAGAGGAGTAATTGGATGCGAGGTAGTAAATATTTACTCAGATCCAGTCAACATTGGTAGTGCTTTAATTTGGCAGCTGCTTTGAAACTTATTTGAATAAGTTGGTGGTCTCAGATCACTGCAAAGTTGAAAGCTGCCACTCTTCCTGGATGTCTTAGCAAAGCAGATACGGATTAAATCCTAAATGTGTTTGGGAACTGAACTGTACAGTACACTCAAGGCTGATTGCTCCAGTGTATAATGCAGGATGACAATTAGCTTCTGCTGTATCTCTTCTCCGAGCAAAAGGGGGCCCTAAGTTCTTCACTGTCTATCACTTTAGCACTTTTCACAAGTATCATCTTCAGTGCATTTAAACTTGCAGAGAGAGCTGGAGCATGAAATCACACTTTCTTAATTTGCTCACTGCCAACACCACACTTTTCTCAGTATGAAATGAAAGGATGTGACACCCTTTGTGCCATCAGACCTCCCCACCTCTAAAGGCTCAGTCCCTGTGAAATGAAAGGGCAGAGTTTCCCAGGGGAAGTGAGTCACCGATCGGCTGCTGATAAAGCTCCACTTTGGCCAACGGGCACCTGACCCCACTGATAATGTGAGAAGTGATGAGGAGCTTTCTAGAGCTGGCAGAGTGGAATTTGAAGAAGAAAAGTACTGGATTGGAGAAGAGTGACAGAATAAGGAAATATGCATTTGAGGAGGAGGGAAGGGACAGAAGTTATAGGGCTTGATGCTCTGAGTCTGCAAGCCAGTGTTCCTTGGTGCTGTGGTCAGATAAACTGCCATGCATTAGTTTTGAAATGTTGTTCTGAAATGTCACCTTCATCTCCATTGATCTCTATTACCAAACGGGTCCTTCACTGTCACTTGTGACAAAAGGCATTAGTCAATGAAAAACTCTAAATAAACTTGAGGAAGACAAGCAAGCTCCTCTCTCTTAGCCACACACAATAACATGACAAAAAAGCCTGAGAAAGTAGGGCACTGAAAAAAAAGCAGCTAGTACAGAAACTAAAAAATGAAAGATACTATTCTAAACTTGCCAGGCTTGTATAAAAAAAAAATAAATTGGTGGTGGGGTACTGTTGGTTTTTCTTCTCTAGAAAGGATGTTTTCATCTGCATGAGGAAATAGCCTAGTGAGATGTTTTTTAATAGATTTACTTTAATCCCCACATTGCACTGGGTTAACCAGTACCCAAAAATCTATTGGCTGCAAGACTGAAGTTGCATTTGAATCACTGAACCATCTTCTGTGAGACATGGGGAAAGAATTGATAGCTGGAAGACAGCAACTGTATAGGCAACTTCAGCAGCTTTTCCAGACCACGCAGCATCTATCACTTCTTATGGAAACACTCAAGCACACGTGCCCTGGCATCTCTCCTGCTGCATGACGAGATACTCACCTAGTATGGAACTAGGATGAGCTGTTCCTCTGTATACTTGTGGTCGCACACTCTAGATGACATTTTAGGACAGGCAGCTCTCTGGCATATGCCTCAAAATGTGTGGGCTCTCTATCATATCAAACCCAGGCACACATCCATCATTCAGACAACAGGCAGAACTTGGATTTTGGGTGAGACCAGGTCAAAGGCTTGCTCACAAATCACACCCCGGAGCTCTGAGCTTGGGAAATGTATCATTAGTGCCTGAGTGCAGCCGCTGATGGGGAGGACAGGGCATTGCTTAAATTCACCCCATGGGTGTTTGCAAGGTTAATGCTCCATTTTTCTGTTCAATTGCAATATTTGTTCTCTGAGCAACAGCCTTTGCCTTTGTGCTCAAGGTACATTGCTAAATGTACTTGTTCACTCCCCAAAACATGTTAGTAAAACAGAGGTGAGCCGGGTTTGGAGAACAAGCACTGCTTACCTGCCTACCATCCTACACACCACACCACCATTGCAGGGGCTCATCACTTGGTCTTAATGGTCTGGAAAGCTGGTTGCAGGAATTCCTGTGATTGATTTGGACAGGCACAGTCACACAGGAAAAATCCCAACAAACCCACCAGTTTGGGAGACATTCTAGTCAATGCTTCATTTCTGTGTGATGAGCCGAGAGCCCTGGCACCGCTGTAACCACTAACACATCCATAACTGCCACCACATCCATTTGCCAGAGCTCAGGTATTTCAGAAAGAGAAGCCTCCAGGGAAATGATGTTTCTCTGATCTTCCCTTAAAGCTTTGTCTGGAGGCAGCCAAAGATGGCTCTAAATCCCCCTGATGGTTGCCCAGTCCGAGGGGTGTCTCCACAGCGCGGCAGGCTGAGGCACAGTTTGATGCAATCCTTTCTGTAACACAGTGCCAAGACTGTTTTTTCTCTGCTGGTGCATCCTTTGTAGCATAAGAAAAGAAATGGTGGCAAGAAGATGAATGTTATGAGGGAAGGTCTGCATGTACTGGCTCTGCACCACCTTGTGCGATGCAGAGGGAGAGCCCTGGGCTCCCTGGGGGCCACCACCAGCCCCTGCCCCACAGCTTTTCATAGCTGTTTGCTGTGCTCTTATTCTCTAGTGTAAATGTTGAACTACAGCTTCTGGTCCTTGTTTTCCATAAATATTGCAGTGGAGAATTAGCTGAATTTAATTACAGTTATCATGAAATAGTAAGCATTAATCAGACGCCAGTAGCAGCTGTATTTTGCTCTTTTGAAAGCAAGAAACTATTTAAAAACTATTTCATTAAAAGCAGAAAACTATTTTAAAAACAAAGAAAACATTATATTTATAGTGAGGCATTATCCCAGTGCACACAAACACCCTCAAAATAATAATAAAAAGGTCTTAATAGGATGCTGCTGTAATAAGAGCCTCTTGGAACAAAACCTAGAGGAACATTTAGCTGGACTGTCCACCAGCTCTAGAAGAGATAAGAACACAAGATCTGTCAGTTTTCTCATCCCTTTCATTTCGGCTGCTGACACACGTTTTCTGTAGAGATGCCCATCTAATTAGAGAATCATAAAGTTCTTTAAATGTGCCTAAATTGCTCTAATTCACACATCAGCTCCTCCTTTGCATGACAAGAAGCGCTTCAGTGCCGTGAGGATTAAGCCCTTCAAAGATAAAAAGCAGTTTGCTTTTGAGATCCTCCCCTCACCAGCTTTCCATTCCCCCTCCTCCTCGTGCAGCCTGGGGTCCAGCCACCTGGGACCAGGAGGAAAAGTACAGCAGTGCCGTGGGAGGTTCCCACCCCCTGACCCCTGAGGACAGCGGGCAGGACAATGAGTTTGAAGACAGGGATGGCTGCAGACCACCGTGCTCAGCACATTTTATTGCCTCTCTCCTGCCAGAACTGGAGGGGTCTGCACCAGCTGGACTCTCCTCTAGGGTTTTTGTTTGCATACAACTGCAAATATATATAGCAGCTGAAGGATGCTGATTTAGGCATCCAAAGTAGAGGAACCACTAGCTGCAAAGCACATGGATGCTCAGAGAGTCATTGCTATTCACATGATTTATGGTTTAGATGCCATTTTTACCTTTCTAGAAGACAACAATCTCTTACAAGCACCCCTTCTAAACTGAAGATCGTTGTTCAAATACAAGCACTGCTACTTAACGCTTAGGTTACGCACCAGGCAGCGCAGCACTTTCCTAAGGCTGTGTAACACCACTTACACCCAGTCTCCTGGAGGACACATTTACTGTACAGCTTTGCATCATCAGAACTGGGAATAGTAAGTGCACCTCACTCATGGCATGAACACCATCAAGCACATGAGCTCTCAAGACTTTGTATCCTAAATACACACGAGACAATCTCTGAAGTCCTTGAGTCCAAAGGCTGGTGGGACCGACCACGGGACTTTCAGAAGCATTTTAAGAACTAGTTTATTTTCCTCAAAGCTGAAGTATACTATAAAATGTGTCAAGGCAGGGTTGCAGTGCTTTATGGACATGCAGTCTGGGGCACGGGGCCAAGATGAGATACAGCTTTGCATAACTCTTGGGTCGTAAAACAGTTTACACAGATTGCTTTTTTAACACTGGCACTTCCAACTCTCCTCCTGCCTTGGAAACCACTTCTGCTGCTTTCTAGGGCTTCTCAGGAGGAGCACCCTAGTTGTAACATATTTCATAGGTGCAGAGATACTAAAATTGGAATCATCAAGTCTTTGAAGAAACTCTCTGTGATTCTTCACTACAGTGACATGGCGCAATGCAAGTGATAAAAACTCCCTTTTCCCACCCACCCCACCTCAACCCCTTTAAGTTAAAATCATATATTATGAGCTCATCTAATAAATTTATTCCTCTGTGCCACATACCTGTGTTAATGGTTTTCAGTGTCTAGCTCCTGACACACAGCAGTGAGCACTTTGTGCTGGTTATTTCCTCTGGTTTTTGACAAATGAGTCCCTGCTTAAAGGAAAGATCGACAAGCTGCCCTGTCCTCTCAAAACCCAGTTATTGGTATCCAGATGTATTTACTAAAGAATCTTGCTCAGGACACGTGTGGGTTTAGCAAATAACAGAAAGCAAAACAACCACAACATACACAAATATACAGACAATGCACCATGGTGCCAGGGAACCTGGCAGCATTCAGGTGCTTTTACATAGAGAAGGCAATATAATATGTCTCTGACTTGAAAGATGGAAAGGCTGTATGTACACACATATATGTGTGTGTATATATATATATAAATACACACTATGTGCATATCTATATCTATACCTATACCTATATCTATAGAGATAACTACACACACTCGCTGACTGACTCCTCCTCACTGCGCCCCCTTTCTCCTTGCCACGTGGCTGCCTTCATCCCCATCACAGCAGAGTCTTGATCTGGAGCCCAGCTCCAAAGTCCTCAGAAGTAGTGTGAGGGGGAGATGCTAAACAAGAACTACCCAAAAATACCCCTGCCTTCTGATACAAGTCCCACTGCCTCCTGTTTTTCTTGGACAACTCCCCATGCAAATTCTCCCAAGTAAAAGCTTTTTTAGCAATAAGATAAATCACAATTGTCATTGCAGGCAACAAAAATGGTTGATTATCTTTAAAGTAACCCCTCTGAATTTTAAAAATAGTGCCTAGGTCTTTGAGGCTTTACTTTTAAAATGTCCTTTTGTAGGTAAACGGAATGATAGAACGGGTCCTTCAATGGATGAGTGCTGACAGCTTTAAAGAAAAAAAAAGAAGTAAAAACCAAGCTTTGGTTTTGGAGCCTGCTGTGCATCAGAAACATTAACCTACTTTGAGTAAAGTTTGCTAACTGAGAGGCAGAGAAAGCAAGCAGGGCATGCTAAAGGGAGTTGCGTGTAACTCCTTTCTCGTGCCTTTAGAGCTATAGGGACTAAACACGAGGAGAAAAGCCCAACGGAAAATCTGGCTGCCATCCAGAAGTATAAAGCCTTTGAAAAAGCCCTTCGGTGAAAATGAAGCTACTTAACATCTTGATTTGTCCCATCTGTTTGGAAAAAAAGGAAAAGGCTGAATTTAATTATAATTAGTGGACAAATAATTGAGAAAGTTGCTTTTGTGTGTGCGTGTGCAAATTTTGGTGTTGGTGACTATAAAAACCCACCCCAGGTTGTTTGCAGGGGTTCAGATACCAGTTTGTCTCTACAATGAGATACTAAAAACTATCACTTACTGAAACATATGATCTCTGCACAGAGCAGTACTGCTGCTATGTCCATCCTGTTCTGAGGATTACTGACATCTCAGAAGAAGGGGTAGATAAGTATGGACCCCAAAACATGCTGAACGTTTTTTGTCACAACAAAAGAGGAGCAAGGCACTGCAAAGTGGAAAACAGCTTTTAAGACATCATTTTCATGGCAAAATTGCTTTCCTTTATGGATTATTTTTTTACAACTCTGCAATAAACATTTCCCAAAACGGCCTTTCCAGCTGAGTATAAAGAAAACTTATATCCCTCTTTAACCCAACTCCATTGACTTTCCATTGGTAGCTTGCCTCTTTATACTAATTATCATACGCCCTCTATTATAGAAATAGATATTTACAGGGAATGCAATTAAAGATGTAAAAGATACATCCACCTAGCTTTCCTTTTTTTCCTCACAGATTTTTGTAAGTCTCTGGCATTTGATTTTTAAGAAGGGTTTTAAATCTGAACACGTGGCATCATATTTCACAGAGCAGGAGTCTCTATGATATCCCAAAGAGCAGGTAATGAATTTCAAAGGCTCCTTTCTGGATAAACATCTCAAACTCTGGATAGTTATCAAGCTCACCCAGCCTCCTTTTCTCTGGAAAGCAGAGGGCTGTGTGTATGGGTACAGATTGTATGACAAGCTGTCCTGCAGCTGTATCTCAGGCTTCTGATTTCAGACAGCTCAGAATTCATGTAAGGAAAGATGTGCACTTTTGATGTTTCCATTTCAGAGAATCTAGATGTTCACAGAAGCAGAGAACACAGAGCATCTCTTGGCTTTCACCAATCAACTCTGAAGCCCCTGAAAGCTTTCCTTTGGGTTGAAGCAGTAGTCAGATATAAATGTTGATTATTTTTTATTTAACCCACTCACCTGAAAGCAAACCTAAGCATACTAACAAATATACACTGCACTGAAGCCTTGTCCTTACACAGAGCCTACTAGATGTCATTTTTATGTAGCACATATACAATTTGAAGAAGAGCAGTGATAAAAAGTGACAGAACTCAGACTGCAGCGTTCTTCACAAGAACTCTGTCCTCAGCATTTCAGACTAAACCTAGAGAAGGAACACGTTAGGGAGTGAGGAAGAATGATGGAAATACTCTGATTTTTTTTCTGAAGTTAGGGGGGAAATATCGGTCTCCCACACAGTGTGCTGCTGGGGCAGTGTCTGTGACAGCTGAAGAGGGAGCTGCCTGACTCCGTGCACTGAGCACCACAGCGGCGCAGACGCTGAGCTCCATCAGTCCCCACTCACTGTGAACCAACTGTGCACTTAGTGCTACCACACACCACGTTTGGTGGGAGCTTACCATCTAAGAGAGGGGCTTTGGCTTTTCTTTTTTCAGCACCAGCGCCCTCACCCCTGGCACCTGTGGGCTTTAAATCTCAAATCCCTTGGGGCTTCTGTGGGAACTAACCCAATGCACGTTGGGCACGGGCTGCCCCTACTCTCCATAAGCAGGATCCAACATGTGATGACTGGGTTAACCCCAGCAGAATACACCAGATTTTCTGATACTCCTTAACAGAAACATTACTAACAGGATTGCTGACAGGCAAATAACCTAAACACAACAAACAGACAATATGTTTTTTGTTTTTGTTTTTTTTTGTGTGTGTGTTACTCGCATTATCAACTTGCATCCGTCTGTCATTTTGTGCTACTTCCTCTGGAACCCATGTCAATGTCTGCCTTTTTTTTTTGACACCAACTGCCATGAGCCTCAAGACAATCCCAGGTTTCTTCTGAATGAATAACCAACTTATTTTTCTGTTTATAAAGTGACTGAGATAGCAGAAGTGTTTTTTTCATCTGCTGGAAAGATGCTTTTGAAGAGAGGGGCTTGTGTCCTGCTTTGCACAGTAAAAAATTCCCCTACTCACTTCAACAATGAGATGTTTAACAGTGAGAGAATAATGTTTCTTAGAAACAAAATATTCTCATCAATGCTAAATGAACAATACCTTGGGGAATTGAGCAAAAAGAACATACAACCAGTGTAAAACCAATCCAGAATAACTGAGTTTGCTAAATGACTCGTCCGTTGTGAGGCACTGGTTAAAGAAGAGTCAGACTTTCCCTGGGAACTAAGTTTAATTCCAGTTAAATCTTCCATCTGTAATTGCTACCGCAGGGGTAAAGGCTGCCCTGACTCTTGGGAGAGCACTGCAGGCACCAAAAGCAGATCTGAACAGCCATTTCAAACACTTAAGGGTTTCCTTTCTCCTTTCTTCAAAACGGACCCCTCTTTCCAATCTGGAGGCCTTTCTGGGGGGAAGAGCCTCAATTTGTGGGGAATCTTTTGAAATAATATTCAGTATAGAAGATTAAAAGCCAGGGGAGTAGATGGGGAGGCTTTTGAAATGTTTTAGGGAAAACCGTTTCAGACGTGACTGAATGGGAAGAGAGCAAACAGGGAGGCAGGGAGAGATAAGGACAAAAGCTCTGGTTCTGTTCATTTGTTTGCACTCAGCTGTAATTATTCTGCTGTACGTGGGAAGAACAATGGGACAAGGAGAACCTACACAGACTAATCCTGTGAGTTGCCTCTGAGCATAGCGGGGACGCTGCCTCAGCGCAGAACGGCCGGCTCGGCTGCCAGGGGAAGGAGTTCACAGCACACGGGGAGGGTGGAGCTGGTCCAGTGCTGGGGTGGTAGTGGGAGGGGATCACAACCCACAGTATTTACCTGATGTAGGAGCAGCAGAGAGGTTTGGATTCTCCCCCCCAAGTATAATTACTGTTAAACTGTTCAGGTTTGCTTGAAGAACTGGGAGGTCTCTGTTCGGACAGATGTGCGTAGAGACAGACCCGCTGCCAAACACCTGTTAAGTAGCCATCATTAAAAAAAATAAAAATGAAAATCACTCATCAGAAGCTAACATAGAAAAATTCTTCTGACAGAGAAAGCAAAACACTCCCCTCCCCAGATACCTCAATATTTTATAAAAGGTATTTTCTTCTAGCCCGGTGTGATTTCCATGGCTTTAGGATAAATGGAGATTAGAACTGTAAAGGTGCAGAACCACACAAATCCCTGAGTTTAGGGAGATCAAAAGATGGGAATAAAGACCTCTGGGTTCCTTTCAGGGTGGTTTCAGCTTTCAATTCAAGTTTACCACCCTGGTTTTCATATAAATTTATCATCCTAGGGACAAACCCTGCTGGAATCTCCCTAAGGAAGTGTATTTGGGGCTTGCAGTAAAGATTGGGATATCAAGATCTGGAGAAGTGACACAGATCCACGTCTCAGAGTTCAGGGGCCAATGGTGGAGGTGGGCTTTGAGACCCACCTTTCCCTTGAGAGTTTTCAAACAAATGCTAACTGATATTTTAAGAGGACACCACTTCTAGTCTCACCCAGAAAGAACTCAAATAAATTCATTCAAAGCTTGGTTCACCCATCAAGAGAATGCAGATCTGTTATTTTTCCCTCCTTGGCCTTGAAAATCAGTCTGACTCTGCTCAGCCTCCTGAAAACACCTTCCTCACACCAAGCTGTGTGCAGAGGCTTCGTGTGAGATCAGCCAACAGTTTTCCCCCGAAGTATCATTCTACCAGGGTTTACAAATCACTTCAAGATGATGGTTTCCTGGCTGGCTTCCAGGGCCCAGAGCAGCAGCGGTGACAAGTGGCTGCTGCGCTTGCTGAGGATAGGCGGTGCAGGGGACAGTCATCTTCACTCTTGGGCTGCTTCTAACTACGTGTTGTGTTTTGTGTCTGTCTGGCCTGTAGGTGAGGGTCCAACAGAGGGCTTCTATAAAGATGGAAGGCATGGGTTTCCTTCCCCATACTGTTCCTTGGGGCTTGGGGAAAGAGTGAGCTTTCTCTCATTTTGCACACCAAAAGTGATTTGGGGAAGCCAGAGGACATGGTTAATGAGGGAATCAAGGGAGTTCCTTTGAGTCTTTGTCATCTTTATTTAATGATTTAACTTCAGAGAAGTAGAAAATAGGGTAGTTTGGGAAGGTGAATAGTGGCTCAGGAAGATATGGGAAAGGAAGAAAATATGCTCTAGGTATCAAAAACCTCAGAATAAATTAGACCAAGGATGAGATGGTGCAACCCAGCTTGGACTCACTGAAATGAAAAATAACCACAAACCAAAAACCAAACTTTCCTCAGCAAAATTCTCCTGAGTTCAACACACCCTCACCCATTTAATCCTGAAAAAACCCAAACCCCAACTATTTTTTTATTGCCAGAAAACAGTTTACTTACTTAGATAAAAAATTACCATCTCAAGCAGCATGAAACCGTTTGCAAGTGATGCAAATTCTGTCTCAGCTATTGCTACAAAGCATCCTTCTAAACTGAAAGAAGTGATTGGATGTCTTTCTAGAGTTCATATAGAAATGGATTTTGTAGTCTTTGCAGTAAAATTAAAACCTATATGGGAGAGACTTTGGAGGCGAGAAGGATGGGTTATTACAAAACTTTCTGGGATACAGACTGGGAGAGGCATTGCAGCTCTGCTATTTATCTGTAGTGTTTGGGCTCAGAATCAACCCTCTGAAGACAGCACCACAGTACCTTTTAAACACATCAAAAGAAATACTTGTCTCCTCCTTCCCTATGTGTTCCTGGATTCCTTTGCACCCCTCAGTTGCTTTGCTTTCTGATAAAGTAGATAGAGATCATTTCCAAATGTTATTGTTCTGGAAACATTGTTATAACATTATAAACCCCATTCTTCTAAAAGGTGCAACTGTCCTTCCGCGACAGGAATGAACAGAGATGACCTTTAGAAGTTGAAATCTACGTGTCAGTTTTCAGTCTGAGCAAGCCACCAGTGCTTTAGAAAGGGATCCAAATCCTAACCTAGTTCTTCCAGGAGAATTAGGTCAGGCTATCAGGCTATATGTTCCATAGCGCAGCAGCTAGCGAGGTGGACAGAAACTGCAGGCTCAGGGGCACGCTCCTCCTCACAGCCAGAGGAACGCTGAGGTAGGACTGGAGTACCTGAGCTCTCGCTTGAGTCTCAGCACTCTCTTACTGTGTATACAGCAGGCAGTTCTGTCAGCTGCCTGTGATAACAGCTATTTCCAGACCAACCCAGACAGGCACACAACATTAAGAAAAACTGAAATGCATGACCTTCATAACCACAGAGCCCTGCCCTCTCAACCCAAGATGTGTGAATAGGTCCCACCAAAGAGAGAGAATTAGCATTCATTTTACATCCCCAAACACTATTAGGTGATGGTTGGCTATTCAGCATTACAGAAATGCTTTGGCATGTAATAAACATTAAAATCACCTATATACAATTAAATACTTCTTGCTTTAAATGGACTGGTGTGCAGTCAAATAAGATGAGCCCCAACAGGAGACCATCTTCTCCCGGACAAAGACAGATCATTAAAAAGTCTGTCATTCTGTAATTAAGTCTAATAATGAGTAACAAAAATGCTGGCAAATGAAGTAAACCTGTTAAATTCATTACCAGAATCTGTTTGAAAGTTGATAGGATTGAAATATCACAACTGTTTTACTATGAAAGTGAACCCACTCACAGCTTCAGCAAAGGGGGTTGGTTTTGTTTCAAGAAAAAAACAAACTCTCTCAACAGTAGGATATCAGAAAACAACCAGCTCAGCTGCCAAGGCCCATTGCAACACACTTATCGATCGTTCTGCTGAACACAGGTTTAGCTGTGATTTTGCCCATGCTGGGTTGTACAGTGCTACTCACCACTCCACAGCAGTGGTTGAAACGGCTACAGGGATGCACGGGTGGGATCGACACTCACCAGGTGTCCAAAGGGTATTTCTGCTGTCTTCAGTGGCACTGGTCCAACACCCCTCCCACCGATGGAGCACTCTCTGCATCTAAAACAGCTCATCTCAAACGCCCCTGGCAAAGCTCCCAGTGCATTTCCCAGCCCCATCCTGCACCAGCATCACGGCTGGAATTGTCTCTGTGGCTTTTTGAGCTTTAGCAACAAATCCTGTGCTGCTCTAGATACAATTATTAGTGTATGAATAGAATGGGAACATCTGATTTTGTCATTAATCACCTTGTTTATATGTTGATGTGGGGAAATAAACAGTGTACTTGTTGCTCCGTAGCAAGCATCACCGAATCCTGTGGTACTGGTAGGTAACATTTAATTCACTCTTTTCAAGGGAGGTTTGTTTCAAGTCTTTGCGCGTCGGTGACTGTTTATGCTTGAGGATATTAGGGGGACAAATTATGGCAGAATGAGTGCTAGAAATCCACTGGGACAATACTGAGTGATAAATAATTATGTGGTTGTGAGGGATTAGTTGAACTCTTCCACTGCTTCAACACGTGGGGGGAGGTTTTTATTTCTGCACCATGGAAGTAGAGCCCAATTACCTTCCCCTAAGTGCAACAACTACTAAGATTTTTCTGTGCAGAATTTCTCTCTCATGCAGGCCCCTCTGAATATAAATTAGTTAGCCTCCCAGCCAACACCCAGTGGTATACAGAGGACGATGTATGGAATATCCCTGTGGCAAATTGCAGGTCAGTTATCCCGGGTATGTCCCCTCCCAGCTTCTTGGGCACACCCCACACCCCCCTCATCTTCTTGTTAGCGGTTCGGTATGAGAAGCTGAAAAGTCCTTGGCTGCTTGATGACAACTGAAATAACAGTGTGTTACCAACATTATTCTCATCCTAAATCCAAAACACAGCACTAACCTGCTGCTAGGAAGAAAATTAATTCTATCCCAGCAAAACCCATGACTACGTAAAGTAGTTTTCACAGTAGTGACCAAGGTGAGATACAAGCTAATGTACGACCTCCTACTCTTGAGCAATCATGATTTTTTTCTGCATCTAAACCAAGAGTTACTTCATAAATTACTTGGAAGAAAACATTTTGACAACGTGATATGTCATGAAAGTAGATATAATGTCAGCTGTACTGCTCAGGAGTGGTCCTTAGGATCTGAACCCAGAAGAGCAGAGGAATTTCCCAAGGGAGAGTACTCTCTGGTGCTGCCAAGCTCTGTCTGATTGGTTTTTCCAGTTTCCCAAAAGTCACAGAACCATGGAATAGTTCGGGTTTGACAGGACTTTTAAAAGTGATCCAGTGGCCCAACCCCCCCACCCCAAAATAAGCAGGGACATCTTCAATTAGATCAGGTTACTCAGAGCTCTGCCTGACATTGAATGTTGTCAGGGATGGGGCATCTACACCTCTTTGGGTAATCTGCTGCGGTGCTTCACCACCCTTGTCATAAAAAACATCTTCCTTACATTTAGACTGAATCTACCCTCTTTTAACTTAAAACCAATACCCCTTGTCCTCTTTCAAAAGGTCCCATTATAAAGTCAGTCTTCATCTTTCTTATAAACCCTCTCTAAGTATTGAAAGGCATAATGAGGTCACCCTGGCGCCTTCTCTTTTTCCAGACTGAACAACCCCAACTCTCCCAGCCTGTCTTCACAGCAGAGGTGCTTCATTTCTCTGGCCACTTTTGTGGCTTCCTCTGGACTCACTCCAACAGGTCCATGTCTGTCTTGTACTGGGGACCACAGGGTTGGACACAATACTGTGGGTGGGGTCTACCAGAGCAAAGGGACAGAATCACCTCCCTTGACCTGCTGGATTTGATGTAGCCCAGGATATACGGTTGGCTTTCTGGCCTTAGAGTGCACATTGCTGGCTCATGTCCAGTTTCTCACCCACCAGTAGCCCCAAGTCTTTCTCCAGAGGGATTCTCTCAAAGCAGATACCTGGCCCTCAAAGGTAAAAGGACAGACTTGACCCTCATCTTGAAAATTCTAAAATGCCCAAGCTCCTCAAAATCTGAAATGGGACTGAAAAATTTTAAGCATTTCCATTTCTGGAGTGGGTTTCAAGTCTTCCTATCATCAGTTGCTGTTGATAGAGTCAGGATCATTGGGATGTCAGAGGATGCTCTGTCCTGACAGCAGGGAAACCCTGCAGTTGGAACAGTCATGGAAGTATAACCAGAAGACATGAAACAGCCACAAACAAATTAATTGTGGTGGAGTTTATTACAGCAGATCTCAAATTAATTAATAGCAGAGATGCCTGAAGTGCAGCAAAGTGTTACTGAGCTAGAAAACCTTGCACTGGAGGCAGTATGTAACGGAGAACCTCTGCAGTGGTTGGAAGAACTTGGTTACAGGCTACAGTCATGGCAAGTCTCTGATAAGTGTCAGAACCCTACAATTAAGGATCCCCACCCCTCTTTTCCACAGAAAGAAGATTGGAAAAAGCAGTTTCTCAGCACTTTTTTCAGGCAGGGCCCATTGGACCAACAAGAAACCAAGTTTCCATGTCCCGAGGAAGCATCGGCTCTTCACCTATGCGTGGTGAGCACGAGCAGTGGTAAGCGGTGGTGGGGCTGCTCTCGCCTGCCTGACCCATGCAGTAATGGATGTGGTGTGCCAGTTTTGGGGACTGCACAGCTGACAACCCCGCCTTCAGCTCTGGCTGCTCCGCAAAGCACAGCGAAGGTCTCAGTCAGCGACTTCCCGATTTCGGGTCACTGTTGTGTGGAAAGGCTCCCTCCAGCAGTACATGTGTTTCACACCTAGCTGCTCCTTTTGTCAAGCTGTCATATTTAATTAAAATGCTGACAGCCTTTAAGGATCTCTACAATGTGCAAAAAAATACATAAGATCAACACTTCACACTTCTACCAGCGATTATTCTTTTTGTACAGTAATTTAATTTTCTTCCCCCAGCTCTTGAGGTTCATAAATTATTTTTTTCCTTTTACTGTTCTCCACAAAAGGCAGAATAAGGTCTTTCTTATAAGCCTTGGACCCCTTCGTGCCAGCCTATTCTCAGCCAGGACTTTCTCCTCCCAGAGAAAGCTTCCCCACCCCACCCCCCTGCTCACCTTTTGGTGCCACATGCCTGGGCTGCCAAGAGGAAGCTCTCAACACGTGACATCCCTCTGGCTCCCTGAGCAGAGCAGGAATTTTTATTTCTTTTTTGCTTTGGGTTAAACCTAGAGAAGGTTAAAACATCAAACTACCTATGATATCTTCAAAATCTTTTTCCACTCCTGCAGTAATAATTCAGTGCTCGGTTTCCTGAAGTCATTCTTTGAGATGTACCATGAGGTGGCGATTTCACTGCCTGTGTACTTGCAGCCAAACACTTTCTCATCTCCCTCCTCCAGGCCCCAGGAAACCTCAGTCTTATCTGGGAAATTCTTATCTTTTTTATTTAAAGGACAGCAATAAGATGCTATCACCATTGCAAATAATTTATAAGAGCTAGAATTTCTCTCTGCTTCCAAGGAGGTCTACGAGATAATTCACCTTTATCAGCACAGGGTTATCACCACTATAATTTTATGCACACCTGTCTGTCACTGCATTAACCTGCTCTGGTACTTTGCTTTTACCTTTTTTGTGCCTAACTACAGTGTCTAATGGCTCCTTGTGAAACTGGGTCCCAGTGGCACCAGATGCTCTGCCTAAATAATTCCTATTACTGCGCACGTCTGGCAACCTAGGCACACAGACCAGAAAGGCTGAAAGAAGGAAAGCATCACACCCCAATGTGCCCAGCATAACACAAGAAACCCGAGACAGCATCTGAAACAGACCTCATCCTTGTGAGCTGCAGTAGTGGTGAGAACATCTCAGAGTCCTGCATCTTCTCATCCGTGTGTTGTGCTGAAGCGGAACAACCAATTCGTTGTTATAGGCCCGGTCACATTCTGTACTCAGAACTACCATAGTTCAGATCTGTGAATAACAATGGACACCTTCAGCTTAGTCACATTTATCCAGCTACCACAACTGTCTCCAGAGAGTCTGGTCGCGTTCAGTAAGAACTAGCTCGGCTGGCTTCATCAAAGTGTAATTTATTGAAGCATCAGACACACAGATTCTTTGGATTGCTGGTGATTATTATACTGTCTGCAAGGCACTTGGAAGTACAAAATATCTTAACTAATAACACATTATAAAATATATGGTACCTAAAACATATGTAGTGACTCTATAGAGATTTCTAAGTTTCTTAAGCTGATGTTTAGGGTAACTAAAGTAGCATAAATAGTGTCTGAATCTTACCCAAAAAGCATCCCAAAGAGGGGGAAGAGAGGCTCAGCCCATCAGCTGGTGTCAGGGGTCAGAATGGCACATGTTGGTTTCTACATTGATGATGGTATCCTCTCTCCTGTATGCTATTTTTATNTAAAACATATGTAGTGACTCTATAGAGATTTCTAAGTTTCTTAAGCTGATGTTTAGGGTAACTAAAGTAGCATAAATAGTGTCTGAATCTTACCCAAAAAGCATCCCAAAGAGGGGGAAGAGAGGCTCAGCCCATCAGCTGGTGTCAGGGGTCAGAATGGCACATGTTGGTTTCTACATTGATGATGGTATCCTCTCTCCTGTATGCTATTTTTATTTATTTCTTATCTCTAAGGTGGAGCTTGAGTGACTCTAGTCATATAGAGCTTTAACGTGATTGGTGTATAATTCCCTCGCTTTGTGTTTAAAGGTACAGAGTAACAAAATTCAGAGCACATGCTTAGTGAGGAGTGGTTGTACCTTGGGGACTGGTAGCTTTGGGTATGGAGGTGTGGTTTTGTATTAGAATGACACGATAATGGGCAAGGTTTACTAGCAGACAGCATTTAGTCAGATTCATGACAGGTTGAAGGCTCAGGGTAGCAAACATGCAGCTTGTCAGTTCCGGACACGGTATCTCTGCCTCACTCCATCCTCCATGTGTGCTATCCCAGAGTCAGAGACATCAAGCTCCCCTGATGTTACCAACCTTTGAGATTGTCTTAGAACTTATTGTGAATATGGATGTTTAGGAACTTTTCTGGTGATAACGATGCTCTGCATTTCAGTTGCTCATCCCTCCAAATGCTTTGTAAATGCTGAACCTTTCTTGGAAATGTGAACATCAGCTGAGTTACCTCCAACAATTATCCCACACCGTGTACAAACTTGTTCAAGATCAGCTTGCTCAGGCTGTGAGCTTGGTTATTTACCAAGGTAAACCTGCAGGGAAAGCACATCCCCCAAAACATATGATCAAAGGCCTCTAAACTGAAGGCGCTCAGGCAGAAAGCACTGATGAAACAGGACTAGTTCACTGCCAGCATACCCCTCCCTGAGGAAGTCAGTAGGAAATCGCTCCTTACTGTCTTTCTGCTTACACAAGCAAGAACAAAGCAGCACCCACCGGTGCCTTAGTCCGGAGAGGAGACCACCCCAAAGCACACCCAGGGTCTCCTTGCTAGCCACAAGTTGCATCGAGGGGTGACCCACTCAAGGCACTGTGCCTCATGATCCATGGGAGAGCAGTCACTTTCCCAGAGCTGCTGCACATACAGACAGGGTCAGCCTCTGCAACACCTCCAGCCTCCCCCACATGTTTTGGGGAGCCTCTCACGAGCGGGTCAGCCCTGAAGCTGCGGGAGTGGATGGGATAGGGGCAAGCCAGGTTGTCCCCTTCCTCCAGCTTCACCACGTTTGACTCCAAAGACTCAGAGCAGCAACAAGGTGGAGAAGTGCTGCTCAGAGCCCCAGCTCCTTCTCCCCTGCTCCAAGTCCAGCTATTATTATTTATTTCTAAAGCTGCTCGAGAGGGACACTTAAAAATGACCAGCGTGTTCAAAGGTATTACCCCTCAGCAATTTGTCTTTATAAAAAATGCTCGCAGCGAGTGAATTGGTAGAAAATGGATTTTGCTTTGCAAATGTAATGATTCATATCATGATTACCTGTGCATTCATCTAGTCACAGCAGAAGAACAATGTCTTATTACACATCTGACCAAACACAGCTAAGCAGTATGGATTGATTAAAAATTTAGACATACACGAAGCGAGTTTGTTGTTTGGGCTTTTTTTCTTGTTCCCAAATCAATCTGTAGAGTCAGATTACAAGACACTGAACTGATAAAAAAAATTACTATTTTCTAACGAGCTCTAAAGTAGAAAAATATGTATAAATTACTCATTTTTTATTTAAATACTCAGCTCTAACCTCTACTTTCTATAAATACATGTAATACATATATAGTCTGAGATGACAAAATAAAACTGGCTAGAAAGTCTAAAACTCAGGAGGATATGCTCAAATTTTTTACATGTTAGTTTACAATACAAAGCATTATTTAAGAACTTTAGAAGTGAACTGAAACTCTATATTATAAATGAAGATTGTTTAAAGCTTCCAGAGCCCAGTTGGTGATTTTACAGACCATGTTTTTAGGAAGCTGAACATGCAAAACTTTGTGCAAACACATTCATATTAATGAAAGAGAAGTTAACAGGAGATCACTGATCAGGTCTTGCCTCAGACCTGAATTAACATGCTCAAAAGGTGGATAACATAAAGCAGACAAAGCAATGAGATTTATACCAGTCTGCTTGGAAATAACGCTGCCTTCTGAGGTTTTTCAGTGTTCCTGAAAACTGACAACTGTTGACAATGGGCTGCTGCGTGTCCCCAAGCCCCACACGCACTCAGAGTCACAAAGATGAGGGGCACCTTCCCCAGCATCAGGCCTGCTTAAAGCTGGGTGAGGAAACACCTCCAAAGATAGGCTAGCTGTAACCCCTGCTCAGAAGCAGCAGAACGCTTTTCATTCCCAAAACACAAAATATGGGCCATTCAGCTCTGCAAGGGCCCTGATCCAGCTCCCGCTAATGGCTTAAATTAATTGTGTCATAGCTGAAGTTCTACATATGTTAGGAATTATGGAAAACTAAGCTGCTGAGCCCTCTGGTGACTTGTCAAGCTCCAGGACACTCTATGCATGGGCACTGAAATGGGCAGGTTTTCCAGACACCATCTGGGCACCTCTCTACACTTCTACTCTGTGGAGGTAGTTCATTCATAAAGGCTGCTCCATGTTGGGGACTTGAAGACTCAGGTCCTACTGCTTAAGCAGGAAGTTCAGTGAAGTGCTTCATGTTTCCCAGGCAGGACATTATTTTCCAGAGCTCCTGTTTCAGACAACAACAAAGCTGGAGCTCATTCTCTGCCAATTGAGGCCGGAAAGTTTGGATGCTCCTACGGGCAGCTGCAGAATCCAGCATGGAGGAACCCAGTGTCATCTGCTGTGCCTGTCACATCTGTTTCCTCATTTACCCAGGAGAAGTCAGGTAATGAAAAGCAGAGTGCTCTCAGTCCTCCCAAATTTCTGGCTGCCATTACAGGACTCCTCTGCCTGACAAGGTGCCAGTGTCACTCTGAGCTGGCAAGTGGCACTGACCCACAATGGCCAATTCTGCCCTGCTCCCAGGGACACATCATCCTCACAGCACCCGCCAGCTTGTCTGTGAGTCCTTGGGGCAGTCATCCTCAACCCTTCCTTGTGGCAAGCAGAAAGCATATTTCCTCAGCTTAGACTGATTATAGGGATATTGCTCCAGCAAATGTCTAAGAGCCTCATGGGAATCTTTGTGGCCAGTACAACTGCTAGCAAATAAGATTAAAAAAAAAATAGTCATCCAAGATTTAGGGTAGGGGAGAGACCTCCAAGTCATTTTATACTCTGTCAGCAATCATCTTTCTGAATGACTCAGTTGTTTCATGCTTAAGCTACTAGATGTTGTCTTAAAATAGGCAGGGATCTCATACTACACAGGACAAGACACAAGTATGTGCTCTTAACTGTGATCCCCTTGAAAAGGCAAACTAAAAAGAGCTACTTTCCTCATTTCCCTTCAACACACTGATGCTGATTGTTCCCAGAATTATTCAAAGCCATCGAGAATCACAGGGAGGTAACCAAAGAAATGCAAAGTGATCCTACCCAGCAGCGTCAGTTTTGTGTCAGATGCGCACGTGCACACGCATTGCTCCCTTTTCTCCAGCTCGCTTTGCTTCTCTACCAGCACATCTCAGCACAAGCCTCCCTCTTCCCCTTCTCTCCCACACTGTAGTCCCTTCATAAATCTCCCAATCAGGTGGTGCTGTGTGTATCCAGCTCCAGTAACGCAGGAGGACACTGCAGCACGCAGAATGGGCTCTTAACTGGTCGCTTGTTTATTAATCTGCTTGAAATGCAGAGTGAGAACACGTCGATACCGCTAAGGTTAATGACTGATTGATTCATAGCAAGAGAGCCAGCATTTACAGTCAAATGATCCTCAGTAATTGCAGTAATAAAGACTGCAGATGAGCTCACAAGGTACACAGTCACACACAGCGACTCTCCAGCACACCTCAGTAGGAGAACCATCCTCTGTGTCACTTACAGGGGAGCAGCAGGTGCTGGAGGGACAGGGGAGACATCTCAGCACATGGCTAATTGTCACCAGCCTGAGCGAAGGTACCTCCTGCGATACAGGTCGCTGAAAAACCCACTGCTCTCCCCAGCCTGTCTCTGATGAAGAGACTGGCATTTGCACCTTCTGCACTACAAGAGAGAATGCTGAGGACAAACACATACTCCATTTCCTCTGTGGTTTATTATACAGGTATATGGTGAGGCAAAGGACTGGCTCCGCAGAAGAAAACAAACCAATGCTCCTTACAGCAGATTTGTGTCATTAAGCAGCCTGTGGAATTCACAGCTTTCACTGTCCCCCTTCAGAAAATGCTGTCCCTTCCAATAAATAAATATCCTGGGTGTTTATTGGATGTCAAAAGAATGAGATTTTCTGGAGAGATTGTTAACCTGCAACTTCAAACACAACAAAAGATCATTGTGATTCCCACCAGTGAATAACTGCCATCAAATGAGTGCGGTGAGGAATTGCCAAGTGTGGGTGAAAGAAGCAGAAGCACCTTTGGATTGGTGGTTTAATGTCAACAGGAGACTACATTCACCAGTGGGACTTTATGTCAAAATGACAGCACCTAAACCAGAGTTTTTGGTGGCCCTGGCTTTCCTCTGCAGAAACTCCTACCACAGAGTAGGAAAGCCACCTGAAGTCATGCCGTCTCAAAGATCATTACCTTATGTTAGCAGGATGAGACTCAGAACACCTCTGCAAGTCCTTTATGCACTGGGCTGTTAAATGAAAGGAGAGCAGCTTGGGACTTCCTATGAAGAAAGCATGATGTGTAGACCTGTCCCAGAAAGCACCATGTTACTGCCAAGAGAGCCCTTACGTACCATACTCAGGTAATTACACATGCGATGAAATGCAGAAATTGAGGCAATTACTTTTCTACCAGAAAACTTTGTTAAGTGCCTTTGGAGTTGATGTGTTTCCAAGGTTAGACACTGGAGAGCATCACCCTGCCAGCAAGCACATGCTAGCCTCATTAAAGATGATTTGTTACAAGGTCAAAAGGTCTTAACTTTGTGGTAGAGTTGGGAAAAAAAAACACCCCACTCTGTATTTTGACTTATCCTTGTCCCCTGGAAATACTGTGGTTTGCTTGTAGTTTTTTTCAGGTTTCTCTGTCCTTCTCCAGACTCAGCTGACAGTGGCAGTGGGAATACACAACTTTAGCACATGCCCTATGTGGATCAAAGCTACATGGCTCTTGTAGGGTGGCAAGCACGGATTGGGTGACTTTTCATTTACTCTGCTAGTTGAACACCAGTTGTCCTAGAATCACTTTAAGCAATTAATTTCTATATTTTAAATTTTGCAATTGTACTTTTCAATAAGAGCATAACTGCTTATTTGCAGATGGCATAGAAAATAGCATCATTTTGCATAGTATGTGTGGAGTATTATCATGACCTTCATCGGCGTGAACTCCGACGCGTTGTTCTCCTCAGACAGAATCACTATTGATATACTTCTTTGGAAAAGATATCAGTCTCACCTGGTCCTACCTACTTATTGCTCCAGAGGGACAAAAGACAGGCCCTAATGGCATTTTAGATTTTAAGTACAGACATACATTCCATCTGCTTCTGAAAGCCCCACCACCCCCCCTGCATTCCTGCATGAACTGAGCTGGACCCAAAGAGTGAGAAGAATCTGCTGTTTACTTCAAGGACAGAAAAGAGAATGAGATTTGGATTTCATTTAACCTGCATCCACACTCTCTGCTAAAAGATTTGAATTGTGGCTGAAAGGGAATAATTAGCAATAATTAATTCTGCTGCAGATCGTTAGCAATTTACAACCCCTATGAGCAAATGAAAAGAAAACCATGGTTCATCAAACTCCTAAAATTAGCTGTAACCAAGTCTCTTATGCTGGGGATGGCTGTTCTTTCAAACGGGCCCAAAAGCTGAGCAAGAGACCTCCTGTAAAGTGGCCACTGGTTGTCCAGCAAACCTAGGATGCTCTAGTTGAATCTAAGCCCTGTGGAGGATGTTCAGGTCACTAGTTTCCCAAGACCAGCAGGTTGGAGTTAGGAAGACTCTGAGGACTTCTGACATTCACTTTTCAGTCAGTCTGACTTTTACCGCCACTGATTTTCTTTTGGAGGCTCCACTTGGATTTCTCATAAACAATTTTTCAAAGCTAGAGACTGATCCACTAATGCTCAGATGGATCATTTGAAGGCCCTCTAGATTTAGAGCTTTTAGCTGAAACAAGTGTTTGGGTCTGGCAGGTCTGTAGGATCTATGACCCCAACTATCTTCTGTCTGGTATTAGGGACTTGAGAGATTTCTCTCAGACCACACAAATGTGACAGTTAGTACAATTTATTTCCCTGCAAAGCCTAACTTCTCTTGTGATAACAGAGACCTCAATAATAATAATTTCCTTTAAATGTTACTTGGGGAAGACACCAAAGTAAAAAAATAGCTACTATATATGAATGAAATATGTTGCGTAATTTGAAATCAAATGTTGCCAGAAAAACCAACAAAAGGCCTTACTGCCTCTCTCATTTTCCATGGTGCCAAGATTCTCTTCAATTAGGAATTAATTAACTAAAACCTGGAGCCAGTCTTTGTCAGCCTTGTCCTCCAATGAAAAAAAAAAAAGAGAGATTAGATTGTTTAAAGAAAAAATTTTAAGCCAGAGCTTTCCTTGCCTCTTCCACAGATGCATGAATGTCACCATTTGAGTCACACCTGATATGTTACTCATGCTGATTTCAGTGAAACTATTACTGAAGATCTATTAAAACGGCTGGGTAAAATTTAATCAGTCAGCTATAAACAAGACACTGATTTGCAGTATATAAACCAGACTGGGATTGAAGGTTTCCATAGTACAGGGTATCCTTGTTCTTCTCTACATATATTGTTCTGACTGAAATCTAAAAATATTGCCCATCTTTAACCAAAGAGCCCCAGATAACTTGAGCTTCCCATCCCTGACCAGCACAGCCTTGCAGAGCCAGTCACAACCTGAGCAGTCTGGGGAGGGTGAGGTACCTTCCATTGTGGCCCAGGGGTCCCACAGCCCAAAACCCTCTGGGATCCCCCAGACCTGCCACATGGGGTGAGACACTCAGGACAGGGACTTCTCCACTTACTGGAAGCTGAGCCGAGCCATGCTTCCTCTGCAGCAGGACTGCAGTCCCTCATCATGATTCTAGGGTACTCCAAAGCCAGGACAAAACAAAAGTTATCTCCAGTGCGTTCAAGAACAGTTTGCTAAAGGACAGCAGCATCTTAAAATTAAGTTTTTCACTTCACTGGCTGGTCTCATTGCAAATGCTTGCAGGTAACTATATATTGTACATATACATTAAGAGTTTGAAGTGCTCTGCTAAATTTAGCAGTATAATCTATTTCAGTGAGGGTTGGGTTTTAGATTCAGGTAGCACATCTTCATTAACACAGATTTCTGCCCAAGAAACATAACTTGAACTTTTAACTTGAACTTTAATAGTTGTAAAATGGCAGAAAGCACATTTTTGGATTCCAGAGCTCCAAATTAAAACACTGTAATCTCTTTTAGCATCAGTTACTGCACCGCTTTATTACTATGTGTACATATTTATGTACACTCCATATTAACTTTAATGTGCTTCAGGTTTCCCATCTGTAACAAGGATGAGAAAATAATGGAGATGATAATGCCTCTCTAGACATTCTTTGTCTTCACATACAATAATAGTAACCTCTTTGTGAATGAAGCATTTCTTTACATTACAGATCTGTGCAGAACTAGCCTTGGGGCCCAAGGATAATATTGTAATATAGATGATAATTAATTTATATTTAACGCAGAAATTTGTACTGTAAATATACCCAGAACAGCAGTCAGTGGGAAACCATGCTATGAATCCCCAAACCAGATATGGATTGACTAATGTACGTGGAAACGTACGTGTTTCCCTAAATATAAGAAAGCAGCAACTCTGCATTGCCTACAGTTACAATCAACCAGCCTGCTGATTGCATTGCCAGAAAATAAAGCTTTTTGTACAGACTTTTTTTATGAAGAAGCAGTGATGGGGCTGGGGCAGGACTGCACTCCCCAGGTCTCTGGGGTCCCAAGCTGACCCCCCAGGATCTATGCCAGCAGCCGTGCTCCTGACCTTCCTCACATCTCTGCTGAAAACACACCTGAAACCGCCTGCTCCGCCGTCTCCCACACTCAGGCACGGGGTTTTAAAAGCTGTTTAAGCACTCGAGTTTCACTAGAATTCCCCTTTCAAGTCCAGTCCTTGGCAAGAGCTGTACTGGCCTGGCCAGTCGTTTCAGCTCGGCCTGACAAAGTGTGTTCTGGTTTGGGGAACTTTTTTCCCCTTTGCCTTTCCTCCAGCTTTCCTGATGGCAGCCTCCCCGTTTCCTCGCCCAGAGCTAGCGATAGCAGCCCCAGCCAGCCCATGGCAGCATCTGAGCATTTTCCATGGTCTGTGAGAACACATCACCACATCTGTCATCATGCCTCAAAAGCCTTTGGAGCGCGTCCCGTGCTTCCGGTGGCAGGTTTGCTTTATCACATATTTCTTTTTCTCTCCAGAGAAATAAAAGAATGAAGAATCTGTTAGAAAGACAGAGGCTCTGGGGTACCCCAATCAGCTGCAAGGCAGCAAAGCACAGACTTACTGACACCACACAAAATGCTTCGAAACCCAAGGTTAATGTAATTGCTTTAGGCAAATTCAGCAGTCAAAACACTTTCTACCAGCTCCTGCCATCCCGTGCCGTCCCCAATCCTCTGAGGAGCAGCAGAGCCCACGGTGACATCTGCAGCACTTCAGTGCCATGATTAGGAGATACACCTGCTTACTGACGATTGCTACACTAGTTAAGATGTCTGTGACATGGTATCAACATGTACCACACAAAATCAGGCATGGTACTCCCCTCCTGACAGCATTTCCCATGGGGACTTTATTTTTCCATTTGTGTGATTCATTTTTACTACTACATTTGTTCCTAGAGTAACGAAGGTCATTTTCCAGAGTCTGTAGGTGCCTACTAAATGTGACATGAACTAGACCACAGTGAAAAAATTACCTTTGATATCTGTGCCAAATTTACAGTTATTAAAAACACATATTATATGAAGTTATTTTATCCATTTTACACATTTTGAAATTATATTAGAAAATGCTTTTAATAATAAGTCTGATATAAGCCGTAAGTCGATGTGTTCTTTTTAAAAGTGCTGAAGCTAGAGGTTTGAATCTTTCAGGAACTCAAAAAAGTTACTGAAGTCAACACATATACACTAAACATTTTACTGTTGTCATATTTGCATGCTGGAAAGTTTCACGCAAAATATTTCTCTCAGCCCCCTGCCTCCAGGAATTTTCCATTTACAGCCTGTTAGATGTATATCCTACATGTAACCCTCCTACAGAAACTGTCTGTTAATGGGTCATGGCTGTGACAAAGACAGACACAAGTAGATCTCTCTGAAATGAAAGGTTTCATTCTTTTTGTTTGCCCCCATCTCAGCCTTCTGCGAGCAGTCCTATGCTGTGTCCACAAATCCTTCTAAATTCCTTCTCCCACTTTGTGTGTCCATTCAGCACTCGTAAGGCAAGGATCCCTCCTTTCCTCAAATATTACCTCTGCCAACGCAGCTAAAGACATTATTTGAACAGTGTCTAGGTTGTACAGAACTAAGAAATCATGAGCTAAACCTCCAAAGAGAGCTTCAGGCTACAGAGCCCACGGCAGAGATTCTCAGGCAAAACTTCACCTTCAAGCCGGGAGCTCGACCTCCACAGAGGGGTCTGGCCCCAATTCGGGAGGAGGATCAGAAGTGATGCAGCTCTTTATGATTGTGCCCATCACAGACATTAGACCCTTTGTTATTCCCTTTCACTAGCCTATAAAAACACCAGAAGCTACCTCTTGTGCTACCTTGCCTGGAATTTTGGTTGAAATCATCAGAGATCCCTTACCATTTTTAAGGGAAATGACCCTGCAGGTTTGATGACGAAGAGGTTTGAAGGCAGATTGTTTGTATTAATTACTTTATGAAGCAACATGCACTAACATTGATTTTATAGTTTCAAAGTCAGGTTGCTTATATTAATTGTTTTACAAACAACATGAAACAAAATTGATTTTATAGTGTTGCAGACTGGGTTTATTTTTGGCATTGCACAAGTCATCATCCCGTGTCTGTTTTATATGGGTAATTGGCACTTTGAAAGTCCTTTCTAAACCCTTCTTGCATCTGCTTGAGTATGATTACAAGGGCTACGTATAAATACATTTACTTAATTATGATTAAAAATTTTTAAAATCTCCCCTGAAATTACTGAAGTCACATGAGGGGAGAGAGTGCAGTGCAAGAAAGAGTTAACCACTAGCAATATCAAATATACACTGCAAAAAGTATAGGCTGCATCATTGTAGCTCCTGTTCAGTAATAGAGAGAATAAAGGAGTTCGTCTGGGAGCCTGGCCAAGCAGGTGTTCTCTCCATTTATCTCAGCTTTTGCTTCTCAGAGAAGATCTCCAGGCCCGGGGGCGCAGCGCCCATCTTGGGTCGCTCTCTAGCACCCACCGGTTTTCTCCACGCTAAGCGGGAAGGCAGCCAGCACGGAATGAATTCCCTCTGTCCGGCCTGTCAGAGCCCGGGATGCACACTGACAGAGGACCAAGGAGCCTTCTTTCAGCCTGCTGGAGCAACATTTCCAACACTTAGATTTAAGGGATGGCCTCTTCATTGTACCAAAAGCATTACAAAAGTGTTAAAAAGTCCCATTTCTCATCTTTTTTCAAACTGGTGTAAATTAAGGGACTTTGAGACGTGTCAGATTTGCAGTACAGTAATTATTATTAATAAGGGCATTATTGTAACATTTTTGTATGTCCTAAATATCCCCTTTGTTTTCTGCATCTACTAATTTTAAAATTCTGTCTAATTTAAATATATAAATAACACCAGAAAGCAATCAAGGTTTCCTCACTACATGCCTCTCACAGGATAATTTTCTCATACATATGTATTACCACCAAAAGACGTGTTCTGCATACTGATGGTGTGTTTTACAGCTCAGAGTTCTTGTTCACTGTGATAGCTCAACATTTTCTCATATGGCATATTTAACTGAGCACTTTTTCTTTTTTAAATTCTGATAAGATGTCCCTTGCTTTAGTAAAGTTCACTTTCTTATCAAAATAACAAACAGCAAAATTTCTCAAACTGAAAAAAAAATCACTACTTCATGGAAAATGAATGTGCTTTTTCCTCCTTTCTCTTCTGTACCTGCCATTAAATTATTTTCATACATCTAACACCACACTCCACTAGGTCCCATCACAGGAGAGAAATCATGACACACCACTGAAGACAGAACCTGAGAATGGCAGACACAAGACACCTGAATCTCATCCCCAAAGGAAACATGGTGGTAATTCAGAATTAAAATACTTTCTCATTTGCAACTGGAATATGTCAGGTTATGATTTGCAGCTGGAAACAAAAAATATTTTCAGCTGATGTTCCACATTTTCCAGCCATCACTTTTATCAATGATTTACACACCAGCTAAGAAGCTTTTGTAACAGCTGAAGAATATGCATGAACCTGCAGTATTTCTGGAAGAGAAACTTCAGCTCTGTAATGAGTTGTTGATAATAAACTTTATTGCTACTGCTGCCATGATTCATAGTGTGCAGAGTACAGGCAAATGTAGCCACGTGTGTAAAGGCGGATATTGTTCTCTTCACAGATGTGACTGATAATAAATAAATACAGCCTCCTTACACCACTGAAGTATGCTTAATAACTTACTGAGAGTGTGACAATATAAGCCATCTAGGTTTTTTTTTTTTCCAATATCTTAATTGTCTCAGCACACCTTTTTCATGAAGCTGTTTTAAACTTGTAAGTACTCCTTTTCAGCAATAATTTAGGTAGTGAGGTAGTCCTGCTTTTCACAAAGGATTCGGCATTCCCCAGAAAACCAGGCTATTTTCACAAAAACAATGTAATAATGTCAAATTTCACCCTGAGCATTTACTATTTATGGATGCCAAGATGTCCCCCCCATACATCCCGCCAGCAGAGGAACCTCTCATTGAATGCCCTGACAAACATGCTGATCTGTGCAGTGATGCTCACACCTCCATACACCTGACCTACAGGATATTCACCACCATCACACAAAACAAAACACCTTCATAGACAAAAATCAGGAAGCCTTCAGTGCAGAGCTTTCCAGAGCTGAACAGCAGAAGAGTTTACATGTGGGCAGGAAGAACAGCCCAGATTCGCCCCAACAGAGAAGGGACTTCTGTGAAGGTCTCTCATGGCTTCTGTGAGCCACTGCACAGAAGTGCTTTCTTTCATAAAGGATCTGGTCCTGGAAAGGCAGTATGGGATTTCTCAGAGCAGGATCTGAAAGAGAAATAAGTTGCTCTGTGGAGCTTACAGATCTCGACAGTTCTGAGGCTCCAGCTGCCTAGCCTGTGGGCTTTTCTTGGCATACCTTGAAGCATAACTCCAAACAAGAGGGAGTTCTGCTAAGAGAAACTTGGACACCAACACAATTTGAAGTAGTCCAGAGCTAGGTGCAGAAGTGTAAGTTATGGTGTGTTAGGCTTAGTCACCTAGAGAAGCTGTTAGGCAGGGCACCTCTAGCTTCTCCCTGTGGATCTAATCCTTCTGTTATTTAGAGAATTTTTATTTTGCCAGTAAGGAGGGTAAAGCAAAGGAGAAATGAATGAGGAGGTTTGCTCTAGGCTAAAGCTCTGTATGATCTCTGCCCAAGACACCACCAGGACATTCCAGGGAAACTCACCTCTCCATCCTTCATTCCCAGGGCAACACAAATTAGAGAACCGCATTCAAATGATATTTCCCTCCACTGTTTAAAAATAATTAAAAAACTCAGGAAGGCAAAGTAAAAAAATTCACTCAACATTCACCAAAAGGAACAGAACACTCCGCTGTTGTTAACTAGTACCCTTATTGATGACCTTTAGAAGAGGCAGGGAGGAAAGGCACAAAGGTGAAAATTAACAACCCTTCTTGCAGACAGCAGAGAGCTGTCACAAGCTATGTGATCTAGGCATTTCTACCCACTCCCCCCATTTCCCAGAAAGACATAATTAATTTATAGCCATTTTAACTTGCAAATGACACTTGTACAGTTAGAGGACTGACAATCAACTTCCCATGCTAGCAGCGGGGTGTAAAAGTCTGAGTGCTGCAGCGTTTGTGCAGATGCATTGAAAATATAATTGATGGGACCTCCTACCTTGTTAAGTGCAGTGGCACTGGCAGAAACTACATGCAGGCACAAGAGATGCACACATTTCCATAGCACCGGGAACCAAAAACAAATAACAAATTAAACAGCCCCTTAAAATCTGACCTTAATGTATAGTTAACATCAATAGGTATGCCTCTCCGTGTTTAAACTCACAGGATGAAGCGGTGTGCAAACTGCCTGGTATACAATCTTATCTCATGTTTCAAACTGCAGTAATTTTGGGACATGATCTATCAGAAACTCTGTACAACAATTGTAAGTGACAAAGGTTAATGATAGATCTGTGCGGAAAAAAAAAAAAACAGAATAGGAACAGTAAATGTGTGTGCATATTTGTATAATAATTTGAAAAACTATCCTTTACTGAAAAATCAAATAAAATGACCCCAGTTTAACAGGACTCTAAATACCAGACAGAACTTTCAATACCTACAACTGGAAAACAGACCTAACTTACAAACCTCTCCAACTACCACGTGTGCACTTGGGGCTTGATGGACAACACTGAGTTATGAGCTGTAACAACCAGTCTGAAGACTGGGAGAGCCTTACAAGGGCTCAGGCACCCACTTTACAGAGTCAGGAATTTTCTGTACCTGCTCCAGGGTTACTAAAAGTAAAGTATTGAGCAGGAAAAGAATCCCTAATGTTTTGGTTAACTGAGGGTATGTTCACCAGAGGGTTTCTAACAGTAACTGCAGGCTTGTGTTAGGTGTCCCTACAGCTACCCTCTGTCATATTTACCAGAAATTCTGCTGAGTAGCCCCAGCTATTGCTTTAGGTCCTTAGAGTTACACATTCCTCCCATCACCACTCACCCTATTTATTCCCCTGCAGCCTGGCCCTGCTTCCAGCATACCCAGGAAGGCCAAGTCCCAGTCACTCAGAGACAGGTTTCAGGTCAGGTTTTATTCAATAGCAAATAGAAGGGGCAGCACCATTCAGCTCATTGAGCGAAATTTCTATCCTTTCTACTCAAGCTGGAGTTTCCTTCATTTTTCCATGAAGGAAATTTAACCTTCTCACTTTGCAGAAGTCCCTCCACAACCATCCCTCTTTACACAACTCTTCCCCTTTGGGCCCCTTACCAGCCTTACTTACGGCAGTGAGCCAGTCCCACTCTCCTTGGTACTGTGTTTTAGAGAAAGGGCCAGCTCTCTGCAAAGACACTAAAGGGTCAATACTCTTTTTACAAACACACCAGCCACAAGGGCCATGCCAGCATGAACAACCTCCACCTAAGACATGGTTCTCAGTGGTAGAGAAATCAAGCACGTGGTAACCAGTACGCTACCTCCAAGCTCAGGTACCTAAAACCCCTCTTGGCTATGAAGAGTCATGTTCATCAGGACTTCGTTACATTTCTTGAGTAGTTATCAAATGTGAGCTTGTCTTCCCAAGGTGGGAGTCCTCCTCTTCTGTGGGAGCATCAGATGCCCTCAAGGCACTCAGTCATATGACACGGCACCACGGGAATCATGTCAAACTAATATTGCTTAAGGATTGCTTTCCCTGGGTGCAGACTGCCTGATTTTAGATTTACATCTGATCTATGCTCCAACTACATTAAAGTGTTCCCTTCTGAACCCTTCAGAGACCATAAGAAAGTCCAGTGTGATACAGCTTTAGGTATGCAAGAACACCTGTCCCACTGCCCCTCATTTAAGAGCACATATATCCCTAGACACTTCTAAAAGCAATATAGATTTTCTCCATTCAAAACCAGAACATGTTTGCTTTGTTTGTGGTGGTTTTTATCAGTTTCTCTTCATCTAATCACTTTTCATCACAGTTGAACTTATATTCTGGTTTAATTTGTCTCTTAATGGAACCACAACCTGTATCTTGCATGCCTCTGCTTATCTACCCACCCACAGTGGGGAAGACCTGACAGTATGGTGTGAGATAAAAGGTTTACTGGGCTGTATTTTGGATGACCAAATTACCCATGAGCAGTGAACTCATGAATATGTTATGGAAGTCATTAAAACAAGTGCAAATAAAACCTTTTTTATACAAGATTTCTGTATATTCTACATATGCCACTTCTTTTACAGGAAATAAGAGAAAAAGTCTAAACAGGACACTTTTCAGAGACTCTTCGACGATTTTGTATATCCTTCCAACTGCAAACTGGACTTTAATTAAAATAAGTCATGCTGTACTGTGCTCAAAGATACAGAACATTTAAAACATTGCTTAAAATTTTCACTGTAGTCTTGGCTTTCTCAGAACTCATAACCCACCAGAGCTTGAAGAAAGTGCTGGAAAATTATAGCTTCCCCTTTCCCAAAGGTGAAACACTTCTAGATACAGCTCTGGATGATCATATTATTAGAATGAATCTCAGGTTTATCAATCAACCAGGATCAAATAGTTTATTCTTAACATTAATTGTTACAGTGTTCTAAGGGAGAGAAAATTCCAACAGGAAAAGAAGGATATATTATGGTTAAGCTGGCTTATGAGAAAAATACCAACTTTCTGAAATGATTTAAGTCCCAAATAGCTGAATCAGGAGAGTGTCAGTGAGGAAGCTATTGATCCCAGCTCAATTTTAATTTACCTCACAACTCTATGACAACAGTGGGGAAGGAAGACATGAGCACATATGCACACATACACCATTTCACTCCCCCATTTTGTTCTCCCCCAAAACTGAGCTATAACCCAGTCCACTTTTAGGTAGTCCAACTGTGATAGTGAGGATGTTTTTTGATAGGTAACTGTTCCCTGCATTCTTCACAGAGTGAAATGCTTACGAGTATTTTTCCTCCCCTTAAACATGAGACAAAGGCTCAAGTGCCTGGGAGCTGGCAATAGGCTCTGTGTTCAGGGGAGCTGCAGGCACTCAGGGCGACATCTGTTTAAATATAGGTTTCTCCATCTGAGTGGGTTGCCTACATGCTTTTATTCCTTCCTGGAGAAAAAACAAACAGACCAAGAACTTAATCAACACCCCAAATAGACTAGTTTGAAGTAAGCAATTAGAGCTCTGGCCATGCTTTCTCTCCCAGGGCAACAGAAGTCCTCCCAAAGGCTTTCCACCCATCCTTGGGGCATTTGCAGGCAGGCAGAGCTCCAACCATGCTGGCTACTGACTCCTCCACCAGTTTGCTCCACGCACACCCATTTACCCATGTCAAATCACTCACTGGAGAACGTTTTAACTCAGTAACATTTTCCATTCATCCTCTGCTAGGTCGGTGACTCAGGGGTATGGACCACGTTTTTACATACTTGTCGGACACATACAGATATTACCTGGTGATTTTCTTTTTCAATTATCAGCTACAATACTGAAATACCCTCTGCTTGCCTATGTTGATTTCTGAAGAAACTGACCACTATTGTCGAAACACCCACGAATCAAAGAGCAAGGGAGTGGGCGCTGGCACGCCTTGCTGATTGTTAATTCTGTGTCCCCAGTGCAATTCTTCCTGGAGAAGTTTACAGGCATCATTTACTTAAGCTATCAATGCCTTTCAAATCATAGAGATGCTTAGCTCGACTCTTGTGCTGTTGCCTGCCCAGTGGTTTTCAAGATATAATGTATGCAGGCAGTGGGGGGAAAGAAAGAAATGCCAAACATGTACCATGCTCCCACTGTTCTCCTGACTGCTGTATAGAGTGAAACCTCCATCTTCCTGCCAGAGAGCCTGGGGTCCTGCTGTGGAACGGGCTCCTTGTAAAGCAAGAAGGGGCAAGATGTGACAGGTAATAAAAGAAGAGCACGATGCATCCAACAGCTAAATAAATAAGAGGCCTGGTGAAGCACTCCCTCTGCCCAGGCAGACAGTCAGACAGCCTGGCCGGGCAGCCAAGGCAATTAAGCCCTAGAAAAACTGGGCTGCTGGCTGGAGTGACAGCAGACAACATCCTCCCTCGATCCAGAGCAGGAAATATTTTGTACAAAGCACTGGACAGCAGGTACATGTGAAGGCAGGAGTAGTAGAACAACAGTCTGCTGTTCTGAAGGGCTAACCTGGCTGTAATCTGTGGCGTGGAACAAACCCTACTGCTCCATCGCTTACATGCCGTGGTGAATCTTGGCTGACCACTGTTTAAACACAATGTGTGTCCTTTTCATTAGCAATAGGTGTCCCTGCCCATGGCAGGGGCATTGGAACCTGATGATCTTTAAGGTCTCTTCCAGCCCAAACCATTCTATGATTCTATGACAACACAGCATATCCTAGCCATGAGCATCTGGAATAATTTCCATTATTTTTATAGCATCTGTTCCCCCCCAGACTCTTCTGAAGATGTGTTGCTGGGCTGCTTTGTCCCACTTGCCACCTCTTACCCCAGGCTTTGTCCTTTGATCTCCATTACTCATCAGTTGAGATGGCCCCACTCTACCTCACATACAAAGTGGCTGCCCTATTTAGGAATTTTTCCTAAATTCATTTTTCATTTTCAGCTGTGATGAAACAATTGGGAAAGACACAAAAGAAACAGAGCAGAGCCCTGTTGGTGCTGGACAGCAAAAGCTGGAAAACAGTTAGGAACAAGGGTCCTTCAAGCACCCCTCACAGCAACATCTCATCATCTGCAATTCAGATATCTGCATCTAAACTCCTTGCAAAACAGGGGGAGAGAAAGCAACATGAAACATGTCTGAGTGACAGCGTTTTGACAGACGTTAAAGCAGTAGGTATAAAAATTTTTAGTGGGAAGGCAAGAACAGTAGGGAATAGGGGAACTGAAGGAAAAACACTTATGCAAGCTGGGAAACAAACAGAAAAGTTCTTTGGTTTTGGGGTTTTATTTTTATTTTAAGTGCACATCCCTAACCTAATTAAAAAAAAAGGCAACCAACAGCTAAACTTCAAAAAGCATATCCTATAGGAACCATATGATGTGGCATAAGAATATAGACATCCAAAATATTAGGCGTTATCTTCAAAGCCCAAATGGTACATGGAATGGGGTCCTAATCCCTGGGTTTGGAGTCCACTCACTTCAGTAACACAGAAAAAAGAAATACAGCCAACCAGTCCCTCAGGACAGGGAGAAACAAGGCTGGTCCAGCACCCACCTGAGCAGAGGCCAGGGACCACCATGCTCCAGTGGTCCCTGACTACAGCAGGGCAGAGCTGACTGCACCAGGTAGGACACAGGGAGCCCTGAGTTGGCTCTGCTAATGCCTGTAGAGGGTCAGAACTGGCCTCCAGTTGGCCCTAGGTCTGGGGATCTGAAGAGGTAAGTTAAAGAGATCTTAGCCTGGCTGAACAGGGCTTGTTCTTCCCATCTAGTTTTAGTAGCCCCATTCAAAATAAAACACAGCTCATCTGGTAACTCAGGATTTCACTGTGAGCTGTGGTAATAAAGTCCCCGAGCATGCTTGGAGCACGGGCTGAACATCACACCTATCCATTAGAACTCCAACAGTGCAGCAACTGGCCTGGCCACATGACACGTCCAAGTTTCCAAGGTTTCTTTGGTGCTACTTGAGTGGGGGTGCGCAGAGGTAAGAAACTGAAATGACCTACTGCTTCCCCCTTTTGTGTGCTCAGTACTGCAACCTCATCCATTTCCTGCTGCTGCTGCTGGTGTTCCCCTCAGACATGGAAAGACAGCAAAGAGAGACATCCTATCTGCAGTGCAGTTTAGAAATGCCCAGCCCAACAGATCTGGATCAAACCCGAGCTCTAATCACGACGCTGAAGCAGAGCACTCAGTGCCAGCTAATTTACCCTGGGCTCAAAAAGTTAAACCTATTTGTAGTCTGCACCCCAGACAGTGTTTCTGTCATAAAACGCTGGTTTTCCCTTTCAGCTTTGCTTGCCCTGACCTGAAGCATATCCATCAGGATGGAAAATGAGTTGGAGAAGACAGAAAGAAGGTTAACATTTTAGTTATGCCATTGTTATTTATACCACAGTGACCTAAAATAACTCCTGCATGTAAATGCAGCTGTAAACACTGACTGTATTTATGCCAGTTATTCTGACTGACTCATTGATGTTAAAATAATTTTTCATAACTTTAGTACTTCCATGAACTTCTCTAAAATCCAAGAAAGTCAGGTCTGTCAGCAGTGGCAGCCACTGCTCTGCTTTCAGAGCAAGCTAGAGCAGTACCAGAACTCAAGTAGCAAAGCCAAAAGATCTAATGAGGAAGGAGAACCACCTCCTTGTTCCTAAGGTTAGATCTGAGAAAAGCCGAGCTAGATCAACCTGCCCCAGCTTGTGATCATAGTCCCTGGTCAGTCCCCAGCAACAGCAGCATTTGAGGAGAGACAGCAGTTCTTCAGAGCTCCCTGCAAGCCCTGCCAGAGCATAGGTGACTCGAGGCAGTGCAAATCATCCTTCCAGGAGACCAAACAGGCAAGTACTGAGAACACACCCAATGTATTCCCTGTCAGGGCAGCAGTTTCAGAGCACATGGAAGTTTGTCCAGTCCCTAGAACATAGATGGATGAGACCAGCATGGCAGGAAGCAGCTCTGCCTGATGTTTCTTGAGACAAGATACTAGCCTCTCCTTGCTACTGCTCTATATCTGGGCAGTTCATTCATTCCTCCAACCCAAATGCAAATCTCAGCCTAGAAAACCAGATCCAGCAATACCGTTTGCAATACTGCATGGTGTGACAGAGCATATGCACATACACGTGGTAAAGAGAAATCTAGGTTAAGTCAAGTGTTCCCCTCAAGTCTGGAAAGCCCATTGAATTATCCCAGATAACAACATTTTCCACAGCTGTCCCCATTGGTGTTTCACTCCCAGCACTGAGCCATCAGCCATGTACTGAGGGGCTGAGCCGGAGGCCTTTCTCATGAGCTCAGCACTAGACTCACATTCAAACCACCGAATCCAGGCTACCATATCTTAAATCCATATGTGCTCAAGCAGCACCCCAGACTGTGCAACAGATGGCTGAGAACAGCTGTCCATGAAACACTCTGAGAAACAAGGATGAGCACCAGAAGGAAAATAAAAACTTCCAAGGACTTCTTCCTCAATGAAGTAAGTTACTGCTTAGTCTTCCAAGAACCAGAGAGAGCAGGAAAAGTCTTCTGCTCTCCAATAAAAACAGTAACAAATTTATTGAAAACTGGGCATACAGTTTTAGGGAGTGACCTGACTGGTGAACAGACTTCACAGCACAGTGTACTCAAGAGATTTTTTTTTTTACAAGTATACTTTTGGCCACACAGATTATGGTTTTGGTTCAAAATCATTTTATAGCCTAATATAAAGTGCAACATGATGCTTGAAAGATGTTCCTGAAACATTATCCTGAAGAGTATTTTCACTGACTTCCTTAGCAGAAATATTTCAGTTATCAAACACTGGATCAACAAACCTAGACACTTTTAAAAGCTTAAATTTAAAGCTGAACCTTTGATTTTTTTAAAGTGACCTTCTCAGAAAAAAAAGATAAAAGGAGAAAAAGCTGAAACCTGCCTTTGATAGAAACACTCTACTTTTTACTGGGTTATGTTTCTATGTGCCTGAGCAAAATATAAAGTTAAATCATTGTTTAGCACAGGCAGACACTAGCCTGGGACAGGGAAGTCATTTCATGCCTTTGGTAACACAGGGGAGAACAGGATGCCCATGCAGAAAGGAGTGCATCTTCTGCAGCAGCCCTGGGAAACAGGAACAACTCACAAACTCCATCCAGGAGTGCTTTTGTTCTTCTAACTCTGAGTAAACAAATGTGCATCAGGTAGGAAAGTCCTTGGCTCTGGTGTCACCCCTATGTCATTTCATTAGTTCTTTCTGCGTGGCACTAACTCCAGTTGTGTTGAAGATCTTCACCAGAACCCCCTAGAAACGGGACCTCGCTCCCCTTACGGCCACTCGCTTCCCAGCAAGAACTTACTTGCTCATCTACAATTAAATATGCATTTAGCCAGCTAACATATATGATCTGCTAAATACAGCAGTCAATTTATTGAGTATTCAGTGAGTACTCTTGACATCTGGAAAGAGATTTTCTTGATAAATAGCACTGCTCTAAGTGTTCGTGCCATATGCTTTTTGCCACAGTTCTAAGCAACAGACTGGGACATTTGCTGCTAATCAAGGTTTAGGTACCTCTCCAACAGCTGAGAGACCACAGAGAGCTGAGGAGGCAAAGATTCAGGCTGTTTAACTCCTTCAAAGTTGCAATTTCACTGTTGCCTTCAAGGAGAACATTTTCTGGGAAAAAGATTGGCTTTTCTGACCAGCTCTAACTGCCAGCTGTGCCACTGACCCCACTTTTGAGACCTTTTGCCAGGCTTTGCCCCTCCATGTCCTTTCTTGCTCTTCATCAGTTTTTCTTATTTAGAATCAAGTTCCTCAGGAGGCTATTTCTTACCAAGTATTTTTGCAAGTCCTCCCACAGTTTGTCTTTATCTCTAGATGATGTCAGAACAACACAACTGCAGTGTCAAGAAAGGTCAAGCCCAGGCAAAAGGGCATCCACCAAAAACTCCCACCAGCAGCTCTTCCACCCTCTGTGTCAGGCCAGGTCCCAGCATAGCACCTTCCCATGTGTTAGGAGCCTACTCTTTGCAGGAACAGCCCAAACACCCTCTTAGGCGACGTTAACGTTTAACCAAAAGGCAGAGGAGGGAATGTGTCAATCATCCAGAACCTTCTGAGCTTGCAGAGAGCCTCAGAGACATTCCCAGAGACAAGTCTTCAACTACATCATCTTTTTTGACTTCCCTCATTAATTATCCCAACCATTACATTGGAGGACACACTGGTAACCTGTACGTTTTCTGCAATTAGATGCATGTGGTTGTTTTTACACTAATATCACTTCTCAAGAAATACTGGTGTGTGGTTAACAAAACCAAAACAAGCTCGTACTGGGGGTTACATCCAGACTGGATGCAGAACACCACCACGGACCTAATTTGGCTTTACTGTGGCACACACATCTGATTGCCTTCATTTTGGCAGAAGATAGCCCAACACTGGGACTACTGAAGCCTGTCACTGTGCATAAATAACCTTGTGCATGAACGTAAGAAGACTTGACGTTGTGTTTCTGCACTTGACAAAGCCAGCGAGAATCCAAACACTTCATTTCCACTCAAAAGATGCAAAAAGACATCCCCCTGTTTAAAGGGAAACCCTTACTCGTGCACCAGCTCAGCAGTTACCTTCAGTAACTTTACCTGCTTGTGACTGGCATCTGTGGAAGCACATGAGAAGTTGATTTCTTGAGCCACCCCTATCTCTTCCAAAAATGTCATTGTGAGAGTGCTGTGCTTCCAACCACCCCTCAGGGGTGGGGTGGGTGGAGAAGAAACTCATTTCCAGTACAAGTGCTTTCAGATCTTATTTCTTAAGCCTGCATAGTTTGTGCAATCCTTCTGGGAAAGCAGACTGGGAAAGGCACTTAGTAGTGCCTTTCATGTTGCAACAGTGGCTGTGATATTGTGTTGGATAACATGTCTAACCTCACAAAAAATAGTTTATACTGCGAAAAATTGTATACAGTGTATAACTGTCCTTGCAGGTAGCTCACAAATACTTGGGAATCTGCAAAACTGAAAGCAGTTTGGTAGAGACAAATGCTTTCTACAACTCTGATGTCCCCCTTCTTTCTTTGAGCAAACTTTAAGACACCTGGCAGGTTTCTTTTCCTCATTGTTTACATGAGTCAATGAGGAATTTACACATGTGGAGTAAAGAAGGGTGTGACGACCAGTTTCAAACTTTCTGAACTCTCATGTCTCAGAAATGCAGAAGAGAACAAGCTATGGAAGTTTAATATTTGTTATTGTTGCATCTTTCTTGGGCAATGCTTCCTCCACTCCCAGGTTGCATTCATACATCTATCATCAAATATTTTTACTGTGCCTTCAACAAGCTGTAAATTAGGTGAGTTNCATTCATACATCTATCATCAAATACTTTCACTGTGCCTTCAAGTTATAAATTCTGATTACTTACCCTCCCTCTGCGTTTGAACAAAAGAAGAGTTTTGCAAAAGTGATCTGGAATGTGATATGTCCATATATATTCCTTTCAGCTTTCCATAATGTATAGGATCTAAGCCAGGCATCACAGAAAAGCCCATTTCTGTTTTACATACATAGTCTGGACTATTTGCCACCTTGTGATTGCAGCTCATCTGCTAATGCCTGTGACCACCCATTGTATTGAAGCTCTGCCAGCAATTAATCTTTTTACAAGGCTGTTATAATATTCCTTTTAAGAGAATGCTTTTGTGCCAAGTGCTTTCTTAGAAGTGCTTTCTTAGAAGTTTTTAATGATGCAGATTCCGTATTCTACTAATTTATGACTGAAATCCAGGAGGAAATGTATGTAATTTAGCAATGTTCAAAACCCCCTTAATTTGTAACTGTTGTACAGCCCCTGATACTAACATCCCTGAAACTCACCAGCAATGCAGTGTACCTAATCTCTGTGGTAGTAAGTATTCTCTTATCACTACATTAAGCTTGCTAAAATGGTTCATGCTTTGATCATGTAATCATAAGAAAGAAATTATCTTGCACTCAGTTGGGGACGGAGTGAGGGACCAGCAAGAGGAACAAGTAGCATGGCAGCCTCTGTTCCAATGTATTCTCACTACAGATCCCCTGCAGAGGTGAAATGAGCAACCTGAAGCCTGCTTTTTTTTCCCCATCATTGCGAATTTCCCCATGACTTCTTTTAAATACTTTTCTTACCACAGCAACTATTATTTTCATGCTTTTCAAAATAACTGAGAAAATCACTGGCATTCCTCCTCTACGTGGGAGCCGTGTAAGTGGGAAATAGTGATTTCTTCATGTATTGTTCTGCTTGGTACTACTGCTTGGCATGTTTCTTCTTTCATTTCTCTTTCCCAGCTTACTCTACATTTCTAGTACTCAAGCACTACTGAGCATTGTCAACACTACATATAATAGAACAATTAGTTCTGAATAAACTTTCTGGGCATCTGGAAAGGGTGACTGCTTTAAGTAACATATGTATTTGCCATGGCCCTCCGTTGACTGAAAGTGTGAAAGGGTATTATAAACATCTTCTGCTGAGCTTTGCCAAACAGCTAAAACAATTAGCTTCTGAAATACATACAACTTGGAGCAAAGTAGGCAAGGAAAGAGAGGAAAATTTATAAAAAAAAAAAGAAAAAGGAAAAGGATTACTTGACCAGCTGTCCTGCCACCTGCTTTGTCTTTTCTGGCATATTTATTACAGGGCTTTATTTGTTCAGTAGCTTTCTGAATCACTAGACAAAGTATAGTGCACTTTGGGCCCTAACAAAGTCTTGCTATCACTTCTGAAGCCCTCTCCTCCTCATTACAAGATCTGCAGTAAGAATTACACCACCCAGCTCTGTGCCATATGCCTCCCATCCCCATGTCTTCCTTCCCCCCCAACACCACCCCTCCTGGCCCTGAAGGTGGCCAGGTGCCCTGGGTTAAAATCAGCCCCCCATGCCTCAGCACACTCTGCAAGGGAGTGTGGCATAGCTGGGAGCAAAGCGGTCAGTCAAAACATATTGCCATAATCTTGGTGAGCAATGTATGCATCATGGGGAATAACATAGCCTGGGGCTTCTTGGCAAGGAGTAGGAAGCACAGCCCACAAAGAATGCCAACATCTTGTACAGATTAAACGCAATTGGGAAATATCAGCCAGTCCAAACAAGAAAGAAAGAAAGAAATCTTCCTTTATGCCTCGGCATAGACCATGCTCTGTGCCTTGCCATACATGCAATAATGAGGAAAAATTGTGTTCCTCTGCTGCAGGTGCCCCCCAGCATTATGCTGTCTGAGAAACGCTTATCTATTAGCCAAGACATGAGTAACAACCTCTACAAGATGTAGCCTAAGAGCCTGAGAAGCTCCACTGTTGATATTACCTGCCAACATGATGCCTTGCTTTCCTAAAATGGATAGAGGAACAGCAAAGCTTTTTCCAGCACTGACAACATCTGGAGTCATTTGCCCCTATTAACTTTGGAGCAGAGTCAGGAAGGGAGAGCATGTTTCTAAGCTCTCAAAGCAAATATTTATCTGCCTCAATCCCAAATGAGTGGGAGCTCTGATTGATCCCACTTCTGTCAACGATGTTGGGGGTATGGGTCACAGCCAGCGCAAGCGGTTTCCTAGGTCGATTGGTGGGTTCTCCGTGTTGCTCACAATCACCAGCAAAACTCTATTTCCCTGGGATGAAAGTCTCCAGCTGCTGCTCACACAGAAATACTCCTGCTTATTCCTTAGGGCATTTTAAAGTTCTTAAACTACATCTGTGCTGGATGCAACCTTAGCAAAGTGACTCTGCTTCACCCTGGCTCCGCTGCCCAGCCTCAAGCTACCAGCCCTGCGCCGGTCGGTGCCAGCATGCCAGCTCACCATGAGCACTGGGAGCTCTGCCACAACATCACACTGCACCATGCCAATTACTACATGCTCTCTGACATACTCAGCAAATGTAATCTCCCTTATTTTGCCTTGTGCTTTGTATAAATTGATTTCACACACACACCTCTATTTTAGCAGTTCAAACTGGGCTTTGGCTTTCCTAGCTTTTTGCTTCCTCTGAACCACTCTGCTTCAATTATTATTACAATCAGTGGTGCCTTAATGCTTTTTTGTACATTAAGCCTAGGTTTGCTGTCCACTCTTATGTCTTTTGAGCATACAGTTCTTTCCTTCACATAGAAAAGGCTCAGCCTTTTATTTGAGGAATCCTTGTATTCTAGCTTTGACCCATGAATTTGTTTTATCTACATTTCTTAGAATAGTTGGAAGAACTTATTACCATTTCCATACATTTATTTAGACGTGAGGTATTTGTATAGACTGGGTAGCTGTAGTCATTTTTTTTTTTGCTTTTCATTTCTCCTTACCTCACCCCCCATATCCCTGCACTGCCAGCACACAAACCTTTATATTCATCTTCATTTTTATTAGATCTGGTAGCTTCCACTTACAGTTCAAAGCACTGTTTAAACCTTTCCCATATCTCCTCAGTCTTCACCATAATCTTTAAGGCTGGTGAAGGATTTACAAGTTGAAACTCACACAGACTCCACAACAGCATAATAAAATAAAATAAAGAAAAAAAAAAAAGACAGAGAAGGGAAAAAGCTCTCCCTATGGATCTAAGCAGGAGATTCACCAAAGTGGTGTCATCTGTTTCGTCTCCCAGGAATAAAATACTGTATTAAAACAAACAAGTTTGCCAGATGTTGTACCTAGTGTCACAATGTATTTTAGAATTATCCCGTATCATCCCACGTTTGAGTGATTCCTCCTTTACAATACCCTTATGGGATACATCGCTGTCAACCACAGGTCAGAGGTGTGAGGAAAAGGAAGAAATGCTTTGCCTGGCACAGATCACAGCATGAGAACTTGCAAGCTTCCTCACGTGGTTTGCACTGCTCAGCACTGTCCCCCCTTAGTTTATGCTACATCTGCATCTATGCAAAGGGTCTGTTTGAACCCTGTGCTGGTTTGACAACTGCCAGTGCTGCAATAATTTATCTCTCTGGAGAGCAGGCCTCGCTGTCCCACTGCAGACATTCGGCTCCTATCTGGCCTTATCCTCTAACAGGAAAGGAAGGACAATTCATCTCCCAGGCTCGTTCATTTTTCACAGCTCCCTAATGAAGCTCCAGCCGAAAAGCCAATCGGCATCAGGTGAGACAATGGCTATTGTTATGAGAAGACCCGTGTGAGACCAGTGTTTAATTTCACATGGCGCTTATCTGGCGATTTCAGAGGCAGCAGGGACTGAATTCACGCTGAAGATCCTGGAAGTTAATTCAGCTCTGGGGCCTTTTAAAGAAGAAAGGGGGAAAAGCTGAAACCAGAATAGCCTGAAATTAATTTCTAAATATATCTGGGAGCTGTGCTGAGAATGATAATTCCCAGAGACTTGGGGAGTTTCAGCATCTCCCTTTATTCCAGTTTGGGAATACTGGGAACCTCCAATGGGGCAGGAGCTGAGTTTTTCAGAGTTTTAGAGGTTTGCCTCCCTCTCAATCCACCAAGGGAGGAAGAGGACCCAGACAGACAACTGACAGGGAAGTCGTGGAACTGGTACCTCCCAGGACTTCTCTTAATTATTTTGGGGTCTTCCACAGAAAAGCAGACTGGCAAGAGACCAGGGAGGCCTGTCAGCCTCTCGTCAATCAAAATAGCCTCCCTGGGACAATTACATCACAATGCATCTGCACACACTGGCATAACCCTGTTGCACTAGGGGATTTAAGACAACTGGAGTCTCATCTTTCTGTGCCCAAGAAAGCTGACTTTGAAGCACTGCTTCACTTGCTGCCATTGCATTTTATTTGACAAGTGCTGACCATCAGTGCCACAAGCACCTTTGAAACTCTAAGTTCTTCTTGAGAAAAAACTCTGACAGCACAATCAAATGCAAAGTATGAAAGCTTTCACAGTAAAAGCAGCATTTGTCACTGCTCTCCTTATGATCAGCTCATCAACCAAAACAGCAAGCATTTTGTTTCTGGTGTTTTTGTTCTTCCCTTCAAATAAGAGTTGCAAGTGCAAGGGTTAACTGGGTTAATCAGGTCAAGAAGCACAGCAATAATGGAGATACAGAGAGCTGAAACACATGCTTATTTGCCTTGGCTGAAGGGTAAGCACTAGGCTTGGTGACATCCCAAGGCAGAAGTTATGCTGAGCTCAGACCCTGCTCCCAGGTACAGATCAGGCACCTGTTGTCACCCTGGTCTGATTTGCTTCGATGCCCAAGCTACAAATATGGTGGAATCAGTAACAGTCTGTGGTGGGCAGCTGGCTCACGGTCACCCAAAGGGAGCAATCTGGTTAGTAGCCTTTTGTATTTAACTCCCCGCCAGCTCCCATGCTTCCAGAACCCCTTTTTAAGAAGTTTCATGCAAAGGCAGATCAAGCAGGGCTCCAAGCCTCTTCTCTGGGTTTACAGTGGGATGATTCACTCTCATGAAATCCACTATAAAGTCATTTTTCAATATAGATCACCTTTGTTCTTTTTCCATCAGAAATTATCATGCACCAAGTGACTAAGTCTATTAGACAAAATCGACCCTGGAGTCATTTAGCTAGGGATTTGCCAAAGCTCAGAGGTATTTATTATTCTTATAACCAATGAGGCATATGGTTGACTTTTCCAAAAGCCATTTCTGAAAGAAAAGTAAGTGACCGTTTCTTTAAACGGAAACAAGAGATATTTAAGAACCTTTAGTCCAAATCTGGGCAGGAAAACCTCATCACCAGGCTACATAAAAAAGGTGCAAAATGTGAAGAATTGCTCTATGTCACGATTAACACTTGAGAGACCACATACTGTGGCTCCTCAAAGGGTGCAGAGACAGTCAAGGTCAACAGATGGGCAAGTGCTTATCAAGAGGCTTTCATACCTGTGCTCCAGAAGTTAAATGGAGATGCTCCAAGCAAAACTAGAAGAAGGCTCTTTGTTCATGAGGGGACCAAGGTCTAACACAAAAGCCTGGAGACATTTCAGTTTGAGTGGAGTGAAGTTTGTAACTCAGATGTGAATCTGCAGGAGGTTGGGTTAGACAGTGGGTTCCAAATTTTCCCTTTTTTTAGTTTAGCAGAGTTCAAATTCCGTCTGTAACAGTACTAAAACAGTGTTTCAGTGGCAGCACAAAGCTGTCAGCACAAACCAAAAAATTCTCTTTGGGGAAAGTTAGCTGAAGCCAAACATCATTTGTAACCAAATAGCAAGAGAGATAGCAAGAGAAATAAAAGATGTCTTACCCTGCACCTCAAAACAGACCTATATCTGTCTCTATTTGACAACCTTTTGCTCTTCAATCAAGAATTTCAGAGCTTCTGTGCACAAGAAAGATATATGAGCTAAGTTTAAAAAACCCCAAGCAACAACAACAAAAAACAAAACCACACACACACACTCTAATGAGTTTTCTTTCAACCCTATTTTGATTATTTGTCACCGTTTTGGAAGTCAAGGAGGGCCAAGCTTACATTTCAGAGCTAGTTTAAAAAACCTAAGGAGTATAATGCATAACCTGTTTTTGAAAACAAGACTCAGTATATTTAATGGACAAGCTCATTTGACAATTTGATGACTATGGGCATCAGTGAACTTTACTGCCTCTAAGAGAAGAGCAAAATAATTTTTCAGGGTTTTTTTTGTAATAGTAGAATAAATCATTAGTCTCAAAATAAAATCTAATGCTAAGGTTTTATATGGACACAGAATAAAGGATGTTCTTCACATACAATGTACTCAGCTGGCTGCCTATGTCGGGAGATGGTGCTGCCAAACATAAGGGCTCCCTTCCCAGAATTCAAACAGCCCTGGTTAAAAAAGGAAGATGAGCAGCAATACCCAGACAAGAGAGGTGCACAAAAGAACAAATTGTGCAAGAATGTGAAGAACCCCAGTACTCTCAGGAAATCCAGAAACCCCTTCCACCATGTAAAAATGTCTCATTGGGACACCAAACGCATAATTGTCATTTATCTACCAGATACAAAGACTTTTATAGAAAATTATTTGCAACCTCCTTGGCCAGTCAGTTGTCCTGAAGTTCAGAGCCCAGCTGGTGATGCTTTTTGTAGAAAATAAACTAAGCATGCTGCTGTCGTGGTTGCGGTGCGGTAGCCAGTCACTGTCAGATGCCAGGTAAGCTTTGTGGCTATTGACAGTAACACTGGCCTGCCTTGGAACACAGACAGAAAATCCCTGACTTCTGAAATGAGAGTCACAAAGAATTATGTTTTGGCATGCACACAACAAGAAAGAAAGAGTGCCAGAGCACACTGGAATACCTACAACAAGTATAGCACAAAAGTTACGGTTATGCACAACAGGACCATTCACGTGAGAGAATATTGCAGGCATGACCAGTTCAACATGCTTTCTGCTTGCTGAATGCTTTAAAAATGCTCTGGGATGCCAAACCACCAGGCATTAGGTCCTGTGGAGCATCGTTCACTGTGAAAATGCTTGGGACTTTTACAGAGATATTTTTCCACCAGAAAATGGCACTTTGTTAAAGCCTAGCTACTTGTAGAGAGTAATTTACAGCAAGTTATCTTTAAAAAAAATACCAAAGTTGAAAAAGTCGGCTATTATGACACCACTAAACACAGCTCCTTTTGATAGAGAACATATTTTTTGTTTCAGAAGATAGTTTAATTTAGAACTAAAGAAGCTAGAAATTGAATGCTGCAAACAAACTTGATTTAAATGACTGTCGGGCATTTCAGACTCACAAATTTCCAAGCCAGGCAGTTTATGCTAATCCGAGATCCAGAAAAAAAAAAGTAATAAATCTTCTCATTTCAGAAATTATCTTGTATTATGGGATTTGTTTTGCCAACAGGACCATTTCTGTTCAAAACTCCTCAGAGCCAGGCCAGCCTGTGAACCCAAGGAGCAATTCTGACACCTGCGCTTCTGTGTGGCAAACTAAACTTGCTTCATCACATCTCCAGTGGAAGATCTGCTTTTATGGGTTGGTTTGGGGTTTTCTGTTGGTTTTAATAGGGATCCCCTTCCCCTGGTCTACATTCACAGGGTGCAAACCATTTGTGAGTAATTCAGAATTAGCTTCCTTTGACTCAAGAAGCTTACTAGGTGCTGGCATTAGTTTTCTTTGAGTTGCTAATCTGATGGTGCTAATTAAGACTTGCAAATACTGTTGCAATATTGTAATTACACAAGCACATGTGCTTTAAATAAATTTACTGTAGAACAAAGCGGGTTTTGCTATCCAGGTTTCTTGGCACTATGTTCACAGCACTATGTTATAGTTTGCCCATCTTGACATTATTTAAAAATTCAGCCATCAGAAAGACACAGGAGGAAGAATCAGAGAGGGCAGCAGATACTGGCTACAAGAGTTAGTTTTTTTCCAGGTGCAGGGCTAGTTCAGGTATCATGTGACTGCTTGTCAAGCTGCCACACCGGTTACAGGCATCCTCCAGACCACAGATGTTCCTGGGATGCCAAAGCACTTTCCTCCCAACTGCAGGACACCTCCTGGCTTCCCAGCTCTGAGAGATGCCTTCAAGAGCTCAATCTGGGCCTTTCACTGCCTTTTAAAATGTCATCTCACAAGGGCACAACCAGAGAGGGAGCAGGTACTGTCAGTCCCTCGGTGTTCCTCAAACACCCTTGTAGGCCTCCATGATTACATGCATTTACATTATTTCCTCATTATGAGGAATGAAACCTTGTCCTTGCCCTCCAGCACTCGCTGCTCTTTGGGAAAATGCAGCATTTCACACAGTACGTGCCTTTGACCTGGTTGTTACTCACGTCAAGAATAAATTGGTCCTGCAGGTTTGCCACTCTGACTCTCCAGCAGCGCAGACTCACGTTATGCATCTCTATCACACACATTAGCAATACATGGCCAATGTTCTGCCCAGAGATCCGGGTTCATATACATTTCCTAGGAGATATGGCTTTGAGGAGCAAAGCCTTAGTTCTTTTCTTACTGAGATTTTCTTAACTATTTCATTCAGCAATTTCTAGTTAAACTTAATGCTCCCAATCTAATATATTCCAAAGCCTCTGGTTTTCTTGCACATACTGCTGAAAGGGGCAAGTTCTCAGTTATTGCTGATTGGTTTCGGCTCATGAACTTTTAACCATCTCCTCCTATCTTTTGCAGTCCTTTATAATCTGGTAGGATTCAGCTGGTTTTGTGTTGGTTTTGCCTTTTTTTCCCCTCCTCAAATATTAGACTTTCTTCTCAGCATAACAAGGATGCAACAGAATGCAAATGGGACAGTCAACTTTATTTCCTTATTTTCCAGCACCGTAAGTTTGCATGACCCATTTCAGCACACAGGTGTCAGAACATTTCAGCAGTTCTCCCCACTCCAAACTGGGTTAAGAAAGAAATAAATCTCCAAGGAGCAAGCAGAAAATCTGGAGAAAAAAATATTTCAGTGCGTTCAAAACACTTGTTTTTTTTTATTTCAGCTTCCCAATCGCAAATTTTCAAATGGAAAGCTCTCTTGAGGTCCAAACACTCCCTTTCCATATGTGTTAGAACCAAAATAAAACCTGCAGCAGCGTGAAAGCCAAAATGAAATGCAGTGCAAAGCGTATGGTTGGTGACACAGCAAAGGGCTGGAAAACCAGAGCTTGAGAAGATCGTGAGCTGCTCTACGTTTTTGTAGAATGGGAAGTAAGACAAGTTTGTGAAGCATCAAAACTTTCACTGCCAAATAAAATTACTCCTAGCTGCCTTCTAGGTAATAAAGGATCAGCCAGGGAGGTGAAGTTGTAGGGGTGTGTCCCTTTAAAAGGGCAATGAACTTGTCTTGTTAACTAATGGCAGGACAAAGGGTAAATTGCTCCAAACACTCTGATGCAGAGCTGTCAGAGGAACAAAACCAAAAAGCAGAGCTCAGTATCAGTAGTGTAGACCCCCACCCCTCAGCATGGCTCTCTGAGTCCCTTGCTCCCTCTTCCTAAATGTCAAAGTGATTAAAATACTGCATACAGTGAAGTATAAAGCAAGCTGGGTTAGTCAGGTGCCACTCTATGCATGTAATGACACTTGTCTTCAAATGGTTTCCTTCTCTAATTTATGGTGTTTTCAACTACATTGTTTGGAGGAAGAAGAAAGAAAGGGGAAAATAAAAAAGAGGGGAAAGCCAAAGAAAAGCCAAAAAGTACCCACAACTATGTCTATCACACAGTGACTATTGATTCCTTTCTGATTTTCATACACGTTTGTCAGAGTCCTGTCATTACAAGATTGATTTTGATGCTTCTGGGAACGGTAGCTTATCAATATAATTGCTACAATCAGTGCATTTCCACAATCCTTCCTGACATTCCTGCTCCAGTAGCAAATTAGTGCAGCTTTGACTATTTCCTCACCTGAGCCAGGTATAGATGCATATTCCATTTATTTACTTTTCTCTCATTCTGGTAGAAAAAAAGCCACACACCTACCCCAGTCCCAAAACCCTGAAACCCCACGGAAGAGTTAACCACCAGCCTGAAGAACCCCACGTCTTTCTGGTGCTTCTATTTCAGCAGGTGTTTCTCCAGACAGCAATTCTGGGGGCAGGCAGATTGTACCTTCCCTCTACCTCCGGAGAGAGGCGCAGGGAAATTAGTGACCTGCAAGGCTTACACAGCATTGCTGTGCTTCACCAGTAAATGGCAAAGCAGCAGAGTCACACGGGTGCTGGTCATGCAAGTGAGCCAAGCACAAGCTGCCACCAAACCCAGGAGAAGCTGAGAAGCTCCAGCTCACAGGAGACTTCAGATTCTCCTCACCTTTCTACACCAACCTACCAAAGTGAGCTTATCCCCCTAACAACCAACAGCACACACACACACACACACACATATAGAGAGCAGCTGGTTATGTTACAACCCTCCTGCTCCTCCAAGCTTGATCCCCATCCCTGCTGCAACCTTTATAGGCAATTTGTTTCTCCAGCTTTAATTTCATTTACAGCTTGTAAATAAACTCTCCTCTCCCACAGGGCTGCAGATGAGGGATAAAAGGATCTGCCGCTCACCGAACAGATTAGGCACAGGCCCTGACTTACTGACCTGTCAGCGAGAGATCTCCCCACATCACCTTTTTGTAGCCACAGCACCCAGGTTTTGGTTGCTTGCACATTTTGAGAGCTGAAAGCATGCTGGCAGAGCAGCAGCACTCATCCACCTGTGAGCCAGATCCAAAGCAGCTCCCTGAGGCTGAGCCAGGTTTATTCATGACCCTCTTGCCAGCGCCCCACCAAGAGAAAAGCACAACAATGGGCTAATTGGGGACCCATTGAAGTCACTGGACTCTGGAGCTGGCCTTTAATTCCAGTCATCACAGCTTACCAATGGCTTCCCTGCATACAACCAGGTGCCTCAGAAACATCACATCCCACAGGAGCAAAAGCCTCAGACTCTCAGTTGAGCTGAGCTTTGATTTGGCTCTGAAGTGCTAAAGGATTTGAGATCTCCATCGAGAAGTAATAGTGGGAACTTTACTTGTGTGACATTGAGGCCTTTGCAGTAGCACATCCTCTGAAATACAACAGGTCAGGAACTTTCCATAAAAAACCCCAAGAAAACAAAAGAGAAGCTCCTGTTCTTTCCCCTTTTAAACTGAGGATTTACTGAAGCAGAACTTTCCTATGAGAAAACATCAGTTGGAGAACAAAGCATTTTTCACAACAGCTTTTCTAAATGAAGACCAGCACTTATCTCATGCAAAAAACCCTTAAATTCAGGGAAGCAGCTGAGTGAAAACATGACTTAAACCCTGACCTGTTTACAAAAATTCACCTGGTAGTAACACAGCATCCCTCTCCCTGGGATACTTCAATTCCTGTGCTGTTCCTGCACATCTCCCTCAAGCCTCTGAACATTCCCAGCCCACCCCAGCTTTTATTCCAGTGAAGTCAAACAAGTGTTGAAGAGTCCACATATCTCATTTGTTCCAGTGGAATGTTGTTTCCAAGCCAAGTCCAGCTCTAAACCTGTGCCATTTATCTGCCTCCTGCAGAGGCTCTTGGATGCTGCCAGCCAGCTCTGTCCCGTTCGCAGCCGCAGGCCCGCACCGCAGCGTGGCGACACGTTAGTAATTCGCCTGACCATAACGGGACTGGCAGCAATAACACCCTGATTGTGGCTAACAGGAACTCAACAAGTCTTCTATAAAGCCCTGCTCAGTTATGTGCAACACAAGCTTGCAGCAAATCTTTCTAAGAGGTTACAAAAGTGGCCTGAGCCAACTCAGACAATACAGAGTGCGCTGCCAGCCGGGGATATCGGCGGAGTAACCAGGCCACTGTCCCAAGGTGCACACTGTCTCCTAAACTTTACTGCTCACACATAGCCACAAATTATCTGCCCTGTGTTCAGTTCGTATGGAGGACATTATTTGAATGTCAGCAGGGCTGTGAAAGCAGCACTCCCAGCAGTGTTTAAGGTTGCAGAGACCTATGCTCCCGAGAACTCATTTGGCAGAGGCTTTGGTATTACAAGGTTAGACACAAATTCACTTCTGTTGAACTCCTGGCCTATCAAACATACATTTACAACAGATAAATATGTACAGCATAAACAAGCCTGAGGATTACCAGGATTATTCACAGTCTTCTCTGCTGCTGCCAACATCACAGACAATCCATTTCACGGAGCCAGGGCAGCACATCACAAATGCACAGTACCTATAAATCATGTACACCTGATGAACAAACCCACTCACTGGGAAGTGCCAGAGATGTAAATAAAACAGGCTTTGATATCTGCTCCTGCCTCCTCCTCACCAGAGGGAAAACACTGGAAGCAATGCACACCTGTGAACAGCAGCACAAGGTCAGTCGACACCGGCCAGGCTCAGCACTGCAGCAGTCACACTGATTTCTGCACACAAACAGTTCAAGTGAACCTTGAGCATGTAAATTATTCCTGTTAGCCCTCCAAAACACTGTAGGCCTGCTCACTTGAGGACAGGCTTGCAGAATTCTTCTGCCTCTGGTTCTTAGTATACAGAAGGCACCATGAGTTGGAGAGCCCTCTGCCACCACTTAGTAGTTGACTGCAGCATGTCCCCAGACCACAGGAGCATCCCTCCCCAGGGCAGAGGGGAAACACCAGAGGCAGCTTCCAGCACTGGAGCTTAATTTTGAACTAAGAAAGTTTTTTTGAGTTTTTGTCTTATTTCAGTCTTCCCCACCCTGAGAATTTTTGTTCCAATCCATTACAATCCTAACACATAACCCAGGTAAGCACCAACTATTTGGGAGAACTTCAGGTATCTCTGTGTCAAGTGATATTGGTCAACTAAAAAGAAATTCCAGCTCTGGAAGCTAGAGGTATCTTCCACAGAATTATATAAAAATAAATGCTCCTCTATGATATGTAGTATCAGACACTCACATTCACACCCACCCACCCTTTATTTAACAAATAGTACTTTATTTATTAATACTCTACAGCAGGGAGGTCTGTCTAGCAAAGCATTAATATAGCATTTCTCAAACAAAGTCCTTGTTCTGCTTGATCTATTTGGTAAATGTTTGGTAATCTATCTTGATATGCTCTTGTCTGTCAGGAGCTGCTGCCTGCTTCGTGCCTTTGCTAGAAGAGGTGGACAGTGGCACTGTGAGGGACCATCCCAGGACCACCCCTTTCCTTCCCTAGTTATATATGAGAACAATTTCACTGATTTTCAAGCTGATGTGAGACATAAACAACCAGAAGTAATGTGCAGCACTGAGGGCGAGTCAGCATTTTTCAGTATGTAAAGACAAACTAGAAATGTCCCAGTCTTCCTTCCTCACTCTTATGAAGAGTACAACGTTTTCACCAAGAGCTTAGTATGGCAAAATTATGGGACAACTTACAGATAGATGGCTTCAGTTCTAAAACTCATTTCCTCTGCATGTACCTTTTGGGGTAGATTTNTAGGATAAAACCTAGGTTAATTTTATTTAACCATTCACTAAAAAGGTATTTTGTCAAATTTGATAATCACATAACATGAACCACCACAGATAATTTCAGAAAAAAATAGTTCACTGAATTCTCTGTGAGCTCTGCTGCAGATTTTGCAAGATGCTGATTTTGTTTTCTCAGGCAAACCATAAAAATGTTGGGAAAATTTTTTATTCTCTAAAAAGTTAAAAAAAAAACATGACAAGCCTCTTCTAAATCATTAAATCTCTGCTATACTTCACTACTGCAAACATATTGCTGAATAAATAGCTGACGAGGAATATCCATGTATACACTCATGAAACTCCTGACACAGCACCACATTCAAATCCGGTAGATGACATTATTTACGATGTTTTGGGATCCTCCAGAGTAAATACTTCTTCTAGCAGGTGATGTCCAGCACATCAGCTGCACAAACAGTCCCATAAAGTCTGACATTAAAGCTTTCATTCCTGACTAGGAAACCTACAAAGGAGCAAAGACCAAAGAAATCAACAACTACAGAAAGGGTTGAGAAGCAGAGACTGGGCAAAAAGGGATGGAGTAACAATGAGGCTTTGGGGACATAAGCAACTCCAGAGTCCTCCTATTCCTCCCCTTCATCCTAGTTGCTGCAAGTGCCTCAGCAAAAACAGATTTTAGAAAGCGGGAGCTGCCGAGACAAGGTCTCTTGCACGAGCACAGATGACACCACACAGGGAGGGAGGGACAGTACAGCCCCAAGCACCTTCGCCACCCGTGTCAGCAGAGAGCTGCCCAGCTCCTGCCAGGAGCACATGGTGTTCTCCCCAGCAGAATTTGGGCATGGAGGGAGTACTTCTGAATGGTGGGGAGGAGCTACGGGAAGTACAATAAAGGTACCCACAACAGTGTAAAGGAAGGGAAGGAGGTGGATGAGGATGTCAAAAACAAATTAGCTCCAACAATAACACCAGCTGCAATTCTTCCCCCCCATCCCCCATGAATCTTCTCTCTAAAGGAGAAGCCACACATGAGGCAGTTGCTTAGCTACTACACCTGGGCTTTGTGCATATCATAACATTCCTCTGCCACCTGTTAATGGTATTTAACTGTAAAGTTCCTAAATTGCCTGTACATGCTGCAAGTGGTATCTCCTTACATGCAACCTATTAGCACAATCATGCAAAATCCAAACTATATTAGTTCTCTGTGTTTGCACACATTGGCACCAAACTGTAGGTAAGAAATAAAACCCAGGCTGTGGTTTCAAGAGACAGGATTTGTGTTTCACACATGCTATGACCATGCACGATGTGTTACTGAACACAGCCCCAGAGGAGCACATTTTTTGTGTTTTTCACTCTGCCCCTCTAAGCAACTGACATAGAAGGTCCTTGAGTGCAGTCCTTGAGTTTCTCCTTATTGAAGACACTAGTGTGGTTTCCTTTGGGTTCTCAAGTAGTTTGCCTCAGAGATACTAGTTTTGAACAAAAACAGGGATGGTTTTCTAGGGAGTCCTGCTTTAGAGACGTAGAAAATTAGCCTTCCTTTCCAAGTGAAGACAGGTCTGCCATTTGCGAGGCAAAGCCATCACTAGCCAGAAAGAGACACACAGATTGTGTGGAGAGACACCTGCTTTCAGAGGGTCAGCACACCTTGGCATGTAAAAATTTCTAAAGGGGGTTTTCGTTTGTCATTTTCTATTTGAGAGGACCCTTTCCCCACAAGGAATGACAGACACCAAAATTCCTTTTTTCTCTCCACAGGACACTGTTTCAAGTGAGGTGTCAGTCAATTCTTGCTGCACATGGATGGGGATTGAAAGCATCTTCTGGAGCTCAAATTTACCCAGCACCATTACTGGGTCAGAACACATCACTACTAGCTAACACGACAGCGGATGGGAAGCTTTTCCCTACCCAATAGACTTCATTAAAAAACAGTTCCTTTATCACGGGGAAAAAAACCCTTTCTTCTATTTACATAAGGAATAGCAGTGTTCACCATGTTTAAATATACTGTCTGTGTGCAGGCACAGTCACATGCAAATGTAAAAATAAAGACCACATTCTTTTAGGCATGTTCCTCATGAGCTCCAAATGAGAGAGTCCCACGTTTTCTATCCAGAAGCACCTGCTTCACATATTTTCTGAGATGAGAGTTATTACTGCATTAAAATAACTCAGAAGGAAAACACAGGTTAAGCCAGTACTGGAGAGGTACAGCAGAAGAGATTTCAGGAGAGTTTGAAGGGTATGGCTCTTGTTCAGTGAGGCAAGATCAGCATTTGGAAATTACTCCTGTGTGTCTGAGGTCTGGACACCTTGAAACAAGAGCGGTCACTTCTTATTTCAGTCTGACCTTGAGATCATAATTGCTAGAACAGCATTTGTGTGTTCCTCTTAGTAATTGGCAGCCACTGAGCTGAAGATTAAGCTAGCATGAAGACTCGATTGCCATTCAAGTCTTATAATAAATTGGAAAAAATAGCTAACTAGCCTATATAAGTGCAGAAGAACTAAGGTTAAAAATGGCAGTGTCTGCTCTTTGGGTTCATAAGATACCCAACGTGCTGATAATAGGATCAGCATTAGCTTTATACACCTTATAGTGAAGACAGTAAAGACCTTCCCCCCAAGTCACTATACTAATGCAGGAGCTCTGACTTGCCTTTGTGGGTGTGTATGCATGTTATTTTACATGTTGCATCAAATATGCAGTGTCTAGTGAAAGGATGCTTGAATATTTTGTGTCAAGTTCATTGTTCAGCAGTTTTCTGACTAGTAGCTCCCAACAGTCAAACCTGAAGTTTCTGTAGCTATATAGATATATAATTCAAGAAATAGAAGAATCAGGCGAAAGCACCTGGATATTTTTGGTGGTACTGAAGTGCACCTCAGACATGGTTTTTACCTCCTCTCGTGGATGTAAGCCAGCTGTCACTGCACTAAAGCCAAGGAAGCTGCCTGGGTAAGGCTAAAAGGAGAACCAATGGACTTCATCTGTTGTCTACTCAGACGTGTTTGTAGTTGCAAGCTATAACCTACCACATAGCCACATTTGCAGAATGCAATTACACGGAACAAAGCTGATGACTCTTTTAATGCCCAGAGATCATTAGAAAACAGTAACCAGTTGCAACCTATTCTTTCTTTACAGCAGAGGAATAAATTGATTATGTGTCAGCTGATTTTCTGTCACACACAATTGGAGGTGCACTTAAAAAAAATCTACTCAAGCCTGCCAGCTCTATCTCTGACGTTCACAGGACAAGCAGACAGAAGGAAAATAAGCTGTTTTGGGGATGCTGAAGAGGCCACAAGAACTCTGTTTGCTACTGCAGACACCAACATCCAGTACAGGTACAAATTATACCACCACTGTAGATGCACCAGCTTACCCCAGAAAACAGGTTGCTGTCCATAGATAGTGCTGTCCAAGGGCTTTACCACACTACTGGTGCATTAAGCCCAAACCCAATGCAAAACTAATAGGGTAGCATCTGAAAGAGGCTGGATTTGGTACACCTTTTTTTTTTTTGCTATTACAGAACATCAGGAATTGGAAGGGACCTTGAAAGATCATCTAGTCCACTCCCCCTGCCTGAGCAGGATCACATAGATTAAATCACACAGAAACGCATCCAGAGTGGTCTTAAATGTCTCCAGAGAAGGAGACTCCACAACCTCTCTGGGCAGCCTGTCCCAGGGCTCTGTCACCCTCACAGGGAAAAAGTTTTTCCTTACATTCACATGGAACTTCCTCTGCTCCAGCTTGGACCCATTGCTCATTCTCCTATCATCAGCTGTCACCAAGAAGAACCTGGCTCCATCCTTCTGACACTCACCTTTTACATATTTATAAACATTAATGGGGTCACCCCTCAGTCTCCTCCAAGCTAAAGACACCCAGCTCCCTCAGCCTGTCCTCATAAGGAAGATGTTCCACATCCTTCATCATCTCAGTGGCCCTGTGCTGGACTCTCTCAAGGAGTTCTATGTCCTTCTGGAACTGAGGGGCCCAGAACTGGACATGATACTCCAGGTGTGGTCTCACCAGGGCAGAGTAGTGGGGGAGAAGGACCTCTCTTGATCTACTAGCCACCCCCCTTCTAATACACCCCAAGATGCCATTGGCCTTCTTGGCCACATTGCTGGCTCCTACGACTGGTCATCCTATTATCCACCAGGACCCCAGGGTCCATCTCACCTACACTGCTCTCCTTTGCTACTCTTTTACTCTTAAAATAACAGGGTAATATAAAAGGATTTCCCTGCCATTTATTGGGCAGTTGATCCCTCACTGCAAAGTGAGGGTTCACAAAAGATGGTAGCCATCAATTGACTTCCTACTCCTTTTTCTTTTTAATAATTAACCTAAGTTTTTCCATCATACATCCAGCTCACCTCAGGGAAAGAGAACTTAAGCAACTTAGATTCAATTCAGAATGTTTTTGGTGCAAAGGTTGGTGACATCAGTGTGCTTTTTCCAGGGAAAACAGTTTTATTTAGAAATTTTAGAGTATCCCAAAATAGCAGCTTGGGTGACACCCAAACCTTAAACTTGAGTAACCAAGCTCTGATGATTTTGCTATCCTATTTGAGTATCAATTATTTACTTGAAAACAGCTTTTCAGTCTGTTGTGGCCAGAAGTCACTCTAGTGTTTTTGCCATGTGGTTTGTTGAACCTCAGTGATGAGGAAGGAGGGTTTTATTACTGGATGGTAGCAACATTCACTGGCCAGAAACTATTTCAAAGTGTTTTTATCAATCCCTTTGTTAACTCATACCCAATGCTTTACCCACCATTGTAAGTTGGGGAAGGGGTGGGGTGGTCTTCCAGAAGCAATTAGACTTGCTCAGCTTATCCCCAGAAAAACCTTACAAAGGCACTGTTCATTTTAAAGATTCACTGCTAAATTTATAAGACTTGTAAAGAAAAATCTTTGACTATGAATTTAAAGATCAAATAGTCAGTGTAAAGTAAATCACAGCCACCCTCAGAATCTCACTTTACAAATAAACAGAGACAAAAAATACATCACAAAATACGTCAAAATTATTCCTTTAAAGTCAGCTACATTTTGTGTTATTCCACAAAGCTCAAACTAGCAAAGCCACAGGGTCACACTGCTCTTGGACAGCCCCTGGGTGATCCAGCTCACCCTCAGGAGGCTCCAGCATTGCTGAGGCAGGTCACAGCCAGAGCATTTCTCACAGGCTATCTCGGGCATCTCGCCGCCTTCAAAGCAGGTGCTGCTTATCTCTGGTGCAAGGCTCTGTCCAGAGCAACGACCTTGAAAAGCAATTTTGTTGATCAATATCTGTTAGGGCTCAGATTAGCCAAGAGCATGTGCTGGTGGGGAGGCTGCACAAGAGCTATCAGGCTGGTGAAGCCCACGGCTTTGTTATTTCTTTTGTCTTTTACTCTCCGATATATCGACTACTATAGATATGCAACCGATTTCACCCCTTTCCCTCTTATTTTTAACCACTCCTACCCACAACAGCAGCTGTGCATAGCCAAGGTTCAGACATTGACCCTCTGACCCTGGGGGAAAGTCAGAAGTCAGACTGGCACTGAGCTGGTCTGTGCATCCAGCTGGGACACACGTCAGAGACCAGGCAAGCGGCAACGCTCCGAACGTGCGCAGGGAGGGCTGAGGTGCCACCCTGGAGAAAGGGGGACAGAACCATGCCAAGAGTCATAACGGGCATTTCTGACCCACCAAGACAAGCTTCTGCTTTTCCTCACCTGTTCAGAGAAGACAGGTTTGTAGCATGGGAACCTGGAGGCAACGCATCCCACAGATGCTCAGATCCCACCTTCCCTTTAACCAGTCTGCTTACTTGCACTAAAAGGTTAAAAGCCATCTCTTCTGGAGCAAACATGTAATTCCCCTTCACATTCATGGAAAGATTTATTTCAGCTAAGCAAAAATCATTTCAAGCTTTTCAGAAAAAGGAGGCAGAACTAGAGGAAATTTTTCAGCAAGTAAAACCTTTTAAACAGTGTATTATTTCTAAACCTCCCCCAACTTTTAAATAACTCTTTTTTTTTTTTTTTTCCATAAAATGCTTTGCTTGAAGTCTTCAAAGCACAAACTAAATAAAACTGCTTTGGAGAAACTTATTTTCCAGATACCATGGTGGTATGGTCACAGCTTCATTACTATTACAAAAAAATCCTAATTGCAATAGATTTTTTACCAGCTCTATCTACCCCTCACTTCCCATGCAGACAGCAGTGTTAAACATAAAATAGAATGGCTTCTCTTCAGGAAGTGTAATTAAATAAAATGGGAAAATAACTAAGGAAATGAGCCCTTTACGATTCATTTAAGAAGCTGCACACTGGTGCTGGGAATCTACCAATGGCTGTAAATCCTGACTGAAGCACGGGAGCTTCCAGAGAGATTGTTGGGAGTCTCCTTTCCTCCAGAGGAATTGTGAGAGACTTGGCAAGTTATTTCTCCAGGGAAGAACACCTTTGCCCTTACATTTCCAAAACATGCTGGTGGCCTTACACTCACTAATGACTTGATCTGCATTGTGCTGGTGGGACTTTTTAATCCTAAACTGCACATGCAATTTTATAGTACGAATAGTAGTATCTAGGAATACAAGCAGAGGGTTAAATATTAATTTTTCCCTTCTCTAGAAGTTTCTTGCAAAAAGATAGAAAATCTTCTTTTCTTCCAGAAATGCCAGGCTGCCAAGGCTTTGCCTACCCTTGAGTGATCTAGGATTCAAACTGTCCAGTGGCAGCACTACAGAGAAAAGAGTAATTAAATCCATGCCATACATGAACAAAAGCTTTCATTCTTTCACCTTCTGAGCCAATAGCCAAAACCTCTATTCATACAATCCTCCAGAAAATTTTTGCTTCTTCAGCACAGAAATTGTTTTGCTTTGTTTTTTTCATGTTGAAATCCCACGATAACATTCCCACAATCTGTATGCTGGGACAGCTGTGTTTTCTTGCAGTTCCCACTCTGTGCAAGCACCCCGATTGTGGCTCTGAGACCTATAAAAACACAGATTTAAAGCCAATGTGGAGATCTGATTGGTAAGATCGCTCTCTTTCTATTAACAGTCCTCTTCCATGGTGACTTAGCAGCAACCAGAAGGGTCACCTTTGCCTTACTGTAGTGGTGACACTCACAATGATTACTGTGATTACAAGAACCACAGCGATTGACCCATAATCTCAAACAGGGAGAGCATTTCTTGCTTTGAGGTACAATCAAGAATTTTGTAGCCATGAGTGTTTAGCTTACAGACAGACAACTTCAGCTTTCAGAGACCCAGACCTGTACAGAGAAGCCAACACATATGAACTATCTCTAGCTGAGGGAAACCCGAGTCACACCAAGTCACAGATACGGCAGCGGCTCTTTATTCTGGCCAGGACAAGGAGGTTACAGGAGGTAACACGCTATGGAGGTGGCTTTCTGGCTTTTCATTCCAGTGGGAGGTGGTTACTGGCTCCAATCCCCCATAATTAACATTTACAACAGGGTAGACATTTCCAACATGCCTCAAGCTAGATAAATAGACTGACTTTGGTAAGCAGGAGTGGCAACACTACAGAGGATAATTTCTGATATTCTGGGAGAGCTTGTCATTATATTTGACTAAAAACATTTTATCTTCCATCAGAATCACTGCTTTGCATGCATTGAGAGTGTCATTGAAGAGGCTTCATTGCTCTGATTAGGCACTTGCACAGATAAAAACAATTCTGCATAGGAACTGAAAACAAAGAGTTTACCCTAAATCCACAAGTCATTTCAGATCTAAAACTTAAAACTGAAGCAGCCTAAAAGGACAACAAAAGCACTATCTAGCTTTCTCAGACTTCCAACAGCATGACAAAAATCCCTCCCAGCAGACAGCCAGCAAGGGACAGATGGGCTCCATGCCATTTGCTCTGCCTCAGTACCCTTGGTCACTCTTGACTCAGCAATACAAGGTGAGGCACGGTTGGGATCCCAGCTGGAAGTTTGCAGGGATGAAGGATCATTACCCTTGCACATTCCTGAGGGATACCTCCATCTAACAGTAAACCAACTTTCTCTTCCCTCCCCCCCACCCCTTTTGTCTCCCCTCCTGTCCTTTTTTAAAAGCATAAAGATTAACACCAATGTAACAGTCACTGAAGTGATGCAAAACAGATCCCTTTTCTCCCCGATTGCATAGGTTGATCTTCAGCTCAAGTTGCACCTTTCAGACTTTGTTTGGGGTTTAAATACTGCACTGGGGAGAGTGTGCAACACTGCTGTTCCCTGGGGCTCCAGGCCTTTGCACACAGTCAGCTCATCCCTTTGGGGAAGAGCTATCAAAGGCTGTTGTGAGGGCTGTAACTCAGCTGACATTTGTACAATTGCTTGTAAAAAACGACTGACACCACCACCACACATCCATCCAATTCTGGCCTGGCAACAGCTACTGGAAACCAATGACTGCTTAAAACAGTTGTAGCTTCATCATGAACTTTACTGAAAAGAACACCCCAAATATTCAGCACATCACTCAAGAAGTGTGGCGAAATGTCATTACTCTCTCCATAATACAGAGCACTCTGAGTGACAGGGCATGATTACATCCTTCCAGGCAAGAAGAGAGAGAAAAGGGATTTGAGAACAAAGCCACCTCTCCCAGAGGGACTGGCTCAGGTCTGAGCTGGCAAGTCCTTTGGACCAGAAACCTCCAAAGGACCTACTAACACTGCTGGTTCAAAGGATGGTAACTGAGCACAGGCAGGGGCTTTATGGGATGGGAGAGGTCTACAGACATCTACTGAAGTACTCTGTATTTGACAAGGAGGATGTTTGTTAGTCGTTTATCCTTGCCCAGCAGCTGTCTGCATAGACTTCAGACCCATGAGCTATGCATTACCAAGCCGACCAGAGACAGGCGTCTCCAGGAGCACGCAGCATCACGCTCCATGGGTCCTGGCTCTGCCTGGGCAGGAGCAGAGCTGGCAGCTCAGACCCTCCGTGCACTCCTGGCCACACAACACTGAGGGCACTCAAGGAGCTCAGGGCAGCACTGCTGCAAGCTGCCAGGAAGCCACAGTGAGCAGGGCAAGGTTCAGGTCTTGCCCTTTTTCTGGTCTCCTCCTCCCAAATTACCCTGCACAGCCCGTGCAGGAGGGTTTGTACAAGAGGGTGGGTCTGCAGGGGTGGCAGTGGGCAGGGAGGGGCAGACAAAATCCTTGTGCTGACCACTGTGTCCTTTCAGAGAGGGAGAGCCATGCTCTCAGAGCCACTCTCCATTGGAAAGGGTCACAAAGGATGATCCAGTTGACATAATAAAGCTGCATTTTCTAAAATCATTTGAAACTGCTCCTCAAAAGTGCTTCTTAGTGTGTCTCAGCTGTTTGGAGACAGCAAGAGATCATTCCTCAGATTAAGGATGAATTTATCTTTTAGCAACTTATCTCTTTGCACCTGACTAAAATATAAAGTGAAAACAATTTGTCAGTTTTCAAAGAAGCGCACAACAAGAAAATATTTCCTAGCTTTCTGACAAAGACATCCTCATTTCAGTTTCGTTTTAAAGAAAAATGGGGGCACCCAATCCAAAGGTTTAGAGGAAAAAAACCCACTTTCCATGTACATTCAAAACAAGTTAAATCTCAACTATGAGCAAAAGATGAGACTATTTTTGACAGGGGACATACATATTAGATGTACCAACAAACCTTTTGGGTTTTATTAGTTAGCATAGAAAGAAGAAAGACCTCTCCTGCTGTACAGGAGTAAACAGTTCAATTAAACTCCAATGGGATGTGTCAGAACACTTTGAAACACATCTATATTTTAATAATGGATCAGTGATATACCAATTATTACATACCAATAATCCAATTAAAAACACACTCTGAATAAACAATCTGGCCAAGCTCCAAATATGCAGACTATTTAAACAAGCTAATGGAAACATTAGGTGCCAGGATGCATATTTTGTTTTCTAATTAAGGCAGCATTTGGCTGACACAGAACCAATTTACATGTAAAAGCCAAACAATTAAAAAGGTCACACAGCTAAGACTTAGGCATGTCCCACATGCAAACTGAGCTATCCAACATGAAACAAATCCACGTGTGCAAGCAGGACTGAGTCACACTGCACGTGTCTCTGCTAACACTGTACGCCACCGGGGCTTCATTCACATCTTGTAATTGCCTAAAATAAAATCTGAAAAGCAAAGGAAAATTAGAGGGGTATGGAAGGTAGATGAAGATTCACACCTCCTTAAAAGAGGACCAGAGCTAATTTCCTGTCCTCTACAGCAGGCCAAATATCAAAGCACTCATAGATGGGATCAGTGTTGGATGCCCGAACACAATTGCAGTCTCTTCTGTGCCTTGCAGAGCAAAGATGGAGATATATATATATATAAGTTATAAATGGATAAGTTTATATATAAACTTATAAATGAGAGAGAAGCTACAAAGAACAAGAAACACAAATGCTTGATGGAAACCAGACTTCAAATGCTTCTGTTCCAGGGTCAGGGAGGGAAGACCCTGCCTGGGGCAGCGGGTACCCCTAAGCTTCCTGCTTGGTACTCAGTTTGCCAGTGGTGGGATTCAAAATGAAGGCACTGTGTGGTGGTCACAAAGGTAACTTACTAAGAAGAAAAAAGAAAAAGGGAAATAAAACATTGCTCTCCTGAAGCCTGGCAATTTCCTAAGCTTACCACTTCACCCAGCACTGGCCCCTGCGATGTGTGGGCCATGTCGGTGCTCCGCTGCTGGAGAGGCTCCAGCAAAACACCAGGGACACACAGAAGAGCAGCAAGTAACAAAGCCCACTCAAGGATAAAGAGAGGCCAATTTGAGAAGTCTTCTTGCTCAAACTGCTCGTTATTTCAATGTAAAACTATGAATATATTGTTTGGGGCAAAGTTTCAAATCTTCACTAAACAGATTTATCCCCAGATACGGGAATTCGGGTTTTTAAAGGACATTACTTATCACCACCTGACTATTTCTCCCTCCTCTTTTTTTCCTATCCCTCAGATGCATGAACGTACCATGAGCCTGGAAGAAGATTCCTAAGTTCACAAGTTAGTCCATAAAAAAAAAAAAAACTAAAAATTAGGCAAGTCCATTGGAGGAAATATTATATATGTGAGCCATGTCAAACGCATTAGTCCACTCCTTCAGGAAGGACAAACGTTTTCACTTAGGCAAGTCTCAAAAGGAGAAGCAAAGAGCAGTTGTAAAGCACTGATAAGCCCTCTTAGTTACCTGAGTTGGGACAGTTGAAGCACATGAGATGATATTTTTTTAACTAGTCTTTCTTATATCCTTCTCATCCTCCCATGGCAATAAAACAGTCCTCCAGTGAAAACACAGAGAAAAGTCATTACCCACCTCTTCTTCTGGGACATTATGATTCTTCATCTCACCAAAAAAAAACCTGCACAACTCACAAAAAGACCCTCTCTCTTAAACCAACCTATACCTCATGTATCAAAACCACCTTAACGGTGTTTAAGGAAAGCCAGAGAAATGTGACACAAATTGCTCCTTCCCCTTCATCAGAAAAAAATTGGAATTTCATGTGCACCTTACAGCCAACATAAAAATCTACCTGAACAACAGAACAATTTAATTTCAAGGTTTTCAGGCAGGAAGAGGGACAATATTTTGTGACCAGTTCCTCAAAAACACTTTCAATTTTTCAGCCAGATAGATTCGCTTACACCAGATAATTCTTTCTGCTTTTAAAATTACTGCACTTGGAATGAGAGCTGCAATACAGCAAATATGGATAAATATAAACATTCCTTCCTACTCCCATCACAAAAGGTAACATTGCTTTGGTGTTTACAAGCTAAGAAATATCATCTGTTTTTAAATATATATATGATAGCAGATGCTGCATGAATTACTGAACTAAATTAACCACAGACAACTAAGAAATAAAAACATTAGCATTAATAGATTATAAACAAAATTTACTCCCAGCTTTTTTTAATGGTCTCTGCATTAGTAGTCCCTGAAACATACTTTAGCCCTTTATACAACATCAGGAGTGAAGTAGCATCTGTCTGTAGTGCTGAAAGACTTCTGCACTGTTGATATGTTTAAACAATTAGATCTTTTAATAGGACTTATGTCTATATGACCCAAAAAGGTGGCTTATACAGGATATTTGATAAAAGGCCAGAATAAATAAACATTAGGTATATTAAGATATGATTAATCCGATGCCTTTCATATAATCAGAACTCCACAAGAGCACACCTATTTCTACATTATCTGTAGGACGACAACGGGGATGATCCCAGAGGATGACCAAAGACCCCCCAATATGAGGCTCTGCCCTGAGGCAGAAGAAAATGGCAGGCACTTTGGGGGGCTCTGCTGATGAATGGGATGTAAAGCCCTCTCTCCAGTATTCTCCTCTCCTAGTAGGAGAATGCTAATTTTGTTGTCTGCAGATTTTAATGATTTAAACATATTCAACATACTGAAAGTTTCAAAACTGATCAAAGTAAAAATAATAAAATTAAAAAAAAACCTTCCACAAATATTATGGTATGGGTTTGAATTAATCATCCAAAATGCTGAAACAGCTTTGAAATCTCCATCTGTGTGTCTGACAGGACATGCACAAAATAATGGAGAGCTGACTTCTACTTTGATCAGAGACCATCAAAGGGGTTCTGTGGAGTTAAGCCTCCAAGTCCCACTGAAATTTAATAGCTTGGAGACTTTAAATGTCTTAGACTCAATCACAGCATCAATTTTTATCTTTATTTTTGTCTGTCAGAAAACTTGAGGTTTTTTCTCTCTAGTGCTCAAAAAACAAAGGCAAGTGACATCTAAACATAATCAACATGTGCCACTACTCAATCTCTCAATAATGACTTAATAAACCCATCATAACCAAAGCCAGGTGAGTAATTTAATGCTAATTGTCTCCAATTAAGGATTTCTTTTAAAAACAAAATGAAAAATGTAATATTAATGTTTCTGTCTTTAATAAGTATGAAAACTTTTAATTTGCAACGTACCAAGCAGTCATTTTGAGTTTTGCTCAAAAGTACAATTTTTCCTTCTCCTTTCCCAACTGGACAAATTACAGACCCTCAGTTCCAATGTAAGCCTTGATCAAAATTCAGTTTGGGAAAATTTTGAACAATGTATTAAAATGGAAAAAAACCCACAATTGACCAGAAACTGCAGAGCAGGACTTTTTTTTTTTCTTTTTCTTCTTAATACATTGTTTATCTTAACTGTTCATCAAATCCTACATATAAAGAAGCCTTTGTCTTTGAGAAAATAAGCACTTTATTGGTGAGGAAAAAGCTAGAATTTTCCCTTAGGCTTTACTGAAATATAATTGAAAACAAACAAAAAAACCAAAAAACCCCAAAACCCTATCTCCTCTTCTTAATGCTTGTTTAAAACATTTAAGGTCAAAAAAAGGAAGACAAAGCCACAGCCACTGAAGCAAACCTGCTGCCAGCTCCGAAGCGGCTCACCTTGAGCCCAATCCTGCCCACCTGCAGCAGCATCCCTCAAGGCACCCCGATGGGTGCTACCAACAGCCTGGGTGTTGTAGCAGAACTCTTTTCTGCTCCCTGCCCTCAGTGACCACCAAACCCCAAGATTTCAGTTGTAAAGCAGCATAATTTCCCACTACTGGCATTGCACATTGTGCCCCACTCCCCCACCCCCTGCACCAAACTTCCCAGCCATGGTCAGTGCACTGCCAGCCACGTTTGTCCCTTCTGTCACTGTCCCTTCCTGCACTGCTCCTGCTGAAGCACAAGCTTGTCTCCTGAAAACAGGAGCTGCCTCCACACAGGCACAATGACTTTCCCCAACTGCCCTCCCTCCAGGAGGGACGCTGCCACCTTCCACAGTCAATCCCTGAATGGCAGAGAAGGGTTTCCCTTTAACAAGCCACACAGGTAACAGGATTAAGTGATAAAGAATAATTAAATTGATGGTCTAATCAAACACTTTAAAGTTTTGCATGTTTTCACTGTCTGCTATTCTTAACAAAAGGTTTAATACACTTTTCATGGCACTTAATACTGTGGAACTAAGCAGGCTTAATAACCAAAGGCCTGGGACCAGCACAACGACCCTCTCCTATCCAGGGTAGCAATGTAGGATGCTTCTCTTGCAACCTCATGGTATCTCATGGCAAGGTACTTACACCACTTCAGGAGCTCCAAGGCCAAGCAAGCTGTTAACCTGCCCTGTGCTCCAGTATCATCTCTCCCTGTTTCTGAGATCACTCTCCCCTACAACTGCACTCCACCATCACTGGTGGTGTTTCAGTCCTGAGAGGTCTACCTCAGCCTCAGCCTCCAAATCCCACCACAGAGACCACAGGGGAGCCTTCCTTGCCTCCACAGACTGTGACCAGACACTCCCCTCACCACCATCCCATGCCAACCCCCTCTTGCTGTCCACAGGCAGCAGTTTGTCCTCCTGACTCCCTGGCAGTTGTTCAGGTCCTGTCTCAGAATAATCACAGTTATTGCCTGCATCAGCCTTTGGAGCAGGCCAGGGATGATCAGCAGCTGCACTGAGCTGTCAGGAGCTCCGAGTGACACAGCTATAGATTAATACAATGGCTTGTCTCTTCTTCTGCATGCAGCAAACACTTGCCATCCTGACATCTACTTTCCAAAAAGCAGGACTCGCTTTACAACAGATCTCTGCAGTGCCCAGAGCACTGATTTTCACCTGTCACTGAATGTAAACAAGCTACAGTCGGGAGTGAAATGTGGTTTACTAGAGCCACGGAATTGAGAGAGCTTCATATTCCTCCGTGGCAGATGTTACAAATATGCAGACAGACAGTCCTTATTGATCCAAATGGTTTGCAGAAACTCCATTTGAAAGCATATGTTTCTCTGCTTGACATTTTGACATGAATGACAAGACAAAGCCAGGAATGCAAATGTGCAAAAAGAAACAGTTCTTGTGTTGTAAAAGCACATTCCCCTGTCAATGAGTTGGGTAAAGGTTGCACAACTAGTCACAGCCAGAAGAGACGAGTGAGCAGGTCTACAATCATGGAACAGGAGGGGAAATCGAACTGCTCGACCTTAAAACAACAACTGTGCTTCAAACCTTATCCACACAGCCCTGGTAGGATCACCAAGTGTTCCCTCCATGTGCCAGGATCAGTCTAACCCAAGTTTCCTCGTTTAGCATGACATGGATTTTAGGAAACCTTCACACAAGTAACGATGGTTGGACCACAACAACCTCCAAGTGCATGGTTCATAACCTGCTGACTATTCATACTCCACCACAGCATTTTCCTCATTCCATTTTCCAAGCCTCAGTGAAGGGCAATTCCCACCCCAACACCTTGCCTACACCACAGGGCTCCCCTCCTCAAGAACTTCAGCCCCCCTTCCCCAGCAGGTCCCTCTCCCATCACTTCTCTGGGGCTCCCCATGTCACTCTGCCGCCACTGAAGCAGGCATAAGCTCTGTGAACCTCACAGCAAACACTGCAATTTGAGAGCTCTCATGACCAAAACATCCTCCCAAAAATTGGTTCCCACTGTAATTAAAGCTGGCTTTAGAATCAAGTGAGACATTGTGATGTATTTTCCTGGCCAGCTCTCAAACAGCAGCTGAAATGCAAGAGCTACTCATTTTCACCAGCTTGGGAACACACCTGCCTACACCCAACACTTCTCGGATGAGTTTCTCCTGTGACAAGTTATCCAGCCAGCAGCAGTGATATAGACAACACCGGGAAGCAGCACCCCAGGCAGACACAACCCCCAACACAGCACACATGGACATGTCCCTCCCTTCACCCAGAGCAGGACACACCTGTCCCTTATGATGGGGGCAATGGCCAGCAAAAAGGGCTGAGCTCAGTCCTCTGGCTTCCCTACTGATGTACCCTTTTGGAAAGAGGTCTGCAACAGCAACTCAAGATTTCCACCTACAACCATCCAGATTTATTCATAGATGAGAACTCTGTCTCAGGCTGAAATAGTTGTTCCCAATGCCAATCCCATCCCCGTCTGCTGCTGGTGTGGCTACCACTGGCTGTGGGATGCTACACCACATCACAAGTACCAGGCACCATGAGCCTGGGCACTGGCCAGCAGCACCAAACACCCTGGAGACCTGACACTGGGAAATATACTGACCTCAGCAGAGCGAGGTGATGCTTTCTATGTAAGACAGGGAAACATATCCAGTGTCTGCACAGATTTATTTGCAAATATGCATTTCAGCACTTTGGTGGGCTGGAGTATTTTACTTCTTGTAAGTACTTAATTTGATGGGATTGATCCAATATAAATCATATAAAAAGCACATTAAACAGAAGTCAAGTTTTTTCTGCTGATACACAGGAAAAAACACATAAATCCAGGATCTCTCTTCTTCACAGTCCATTGTCATGGTTGTATGCTCATTTGTTCTTTTAGCTGCAGTTCTCATCTAAACTGCTGGGCTCCTTTGTGCTATACTTAACTGCTTCAAGAATAATTCCATCAGAAAAAAATACATACATCTTACCAGAGGAAAAGAAATGAAGAAAAAAATGCAAAATAGAAACCAAAGATATTTCCTTTAATCAATGGCTTTTGAGAATCAGAGCCTGAAAGTAATCTGATAATGAACTGAAGCGGTTTTAAAACTCTGGTTCCATATCCCTTCCCATACAGTTTCAGTTGTGACATTATAACAAAACAATAATAATTAAAAAATTCTCCATCTTGAAAACAACCTGGGAGCGCATAGACCTAAAGTTTGTAGTTTTTCACCTAAATAACATTTCAGATGATTTCTACAGCACAGTCAAGCAGACATAATACTAGTCAGAAGTCATGTTCTGTCCCAGCCATCCATCCAAGCAGCTGAAGCTTTGCCAAGGTGCACAAACATTTTTATCTCCAGGTTTTTTTTTCCTCTATGCTGCTTTTTTTCTATATCTCTGTGTGTCTACAACTGTGAGGACCTATCCCCCCCTCCCATTCCCTTACTGAGACCAAAACAAATAGAAACCTTAACACCATCAAAACTACAAAGCTTTCCAAGTAAAACAAAATATCAGAACTGTTACTGAGCAATGAGACACCTCCTAGTGAGTCTTAGATGGAGTGAAAAAATCCTCAAGAAAACAACTTTCTTATGGTGGTGCTCTATTGCAATGTGACAGAAATTACTAGCAGCATTAATCAATTTTTAATTTAAATCAACTTAAGTGAGGAAAAAAAGAAAGCAATTTAAGTAGTACCCTGCAAGCACGCAGCCAAAATAAAAAAAAATTAAACCCCATCAGGCTAAGAAGCCTGACAGCAAACTTAAGAGAAAGAAAAACTCAGAGCCTAAAGCCTTACACATTACTTATGTTACTAGTTACCTTGCAAGCCTGGAGAAGCCAAGTTTCAATGCTGCTTCCCTCCAACAGGAATGCTAAGAAAATGGGATCCTTCTCTCAAAATCCAAAGTTAATACCTTAGCTCCTCGCCAGACACTGAGAGGTTAGAGGCTCATGGGTGAGGGATAAAGACGATTCTTCACAGCTGTAGCCCTAGGAGCCTGGGTGTGACCTCCTCCAACAGCCCACACTGCACTGGGTAGGAATCACTGAGCCAGGCTGAGCTCCCCACCTGAGAGAGATCAAACCCAATTAACCCACCTCTTCAATAGCATAACAGCTGTTCCTGGTAGAACAAGTGCTGGCTTTTATTTATTGCCTAAAAGTTAAGGAAAATAATCATTTTCTGTGGTGACTGTTTCTCTGATGGCTTCTCATACAAAGCAATACAGCTTTGCTGAGTTGTAACGGCCCCTTCCTCCCACCCACTTCACCACATGTTAACTTTTACCTTTAATTTTGTTTCTCTGCAGAGTTTTCTTCCAACATTCTCCTTGCCTTTCCCAGGGTTGCAAAAGGATGAGGATTCTTTGGGAAATTTCCAACAGGGTCCCAGAAAGGTGCTGTGTTTAGGTCTGTTTTCTTTAGATGCTCACAACATAAGTTCAGGTCAGCAAAACAAATATATAAATAAAATAAAAAGTTCTGAGCCCTGTGGTTTCTGTACTGCCCAGAAATGTGATTTTCTCTGAAGTGAATGCTTCACTTGCTACCACACTAACAGTTTTTAATCTTTCTTAGAGGAGAGGTATATCTAGATTGGAACAGATTTTAAGAAAAATTTATTCTCTAAAATATTTCAGCATACAGTTCAAACTCAAATCCACATCAAGGGCTCAAAACAGTAATAAATGTTCCTCTTTCTGTTTCATTTTTGAGACTCTCAAAGCATTTTCCTTTTCAGAGCTATTGCTGAATACAAGTTTATGGGAAGCAGTGCTCCCAAGACAAATGTTAAGAGCCAAATCCACTCACCTACTGAAACTTGATATGGTTTTCACGGGAGGGATGCTGATTTACACAGGTGAGAACCCAGGTTTAAGTGTTTTATTCTATCAGCAGACTAAAAGAAGGTGAGTCATTTTGCTGAGACTTCATCTACAGTGCAGCAATGGTTATCAAAGCAAGGCAGATATTGGGAGTTTCACTTTGCAAGACAAATATTGCACACGTGTAGCTGTAACTCAGCATAAAAACGGTCTATCAAGTTTCAACTCTGAAATTAAAAAGCACAATTACGCTTTTTTTTCCATTGCAAGAAGAAAACATGACGTACTAAGAAATAAGAGCAATGCATCCTTCATATTGCAAGCAGGTTGCCCGTGGATTGCAAGCAAATAGAAGAAGCGGAGTCACATTTTTGTATGAAAATAAAGTCATTTCTAAACTAACGGATCGATAGAACAAGACGCACTACAAGTGCTGTGCCACAGATGTCACTTACGCGAAAGTTCATCAGCAAAAGAGCACGGTAAAAGGAAGGTATAGGCACTCAATTTCCATTTCACAACCACCTCTGCAATGTAAACATCCTGGAGGAGCAGGAGTATCTGGGGTCATACATTATTCCCTTCTTTAAGCACACTCGGGGAAAGTTCCATTTCAAAATCAAGGGCACGGTTTGGTCTTCAAAGTTTTCAGGAATTTCTGCAGTTATTCCTACTTCAACTTGCCAGATATGAAAAGTGAAGGGTCAGATCTGCAGGTGGTGTAAATAAGCACAGCTCTGTGAGATCTTTGAGCTTATGCTCGTTTACATCACATGGATATTACATTTCTCACTTCTGTGAGTGACTCTGCATGTATATATATATATATGCATGAGTATGTGGTGAACACATATTATAAAGAAAGTGAATGCTTTGATCTGCCAAAATGAAGATAAATATAAAACAGGAGACAGAATATGGAAATAATACATTTTGCATTTACTTTGAAAACTGAAAGTTATGGGGAAAGAAACATTGTTTATGTTCAAGGAGAACCTGGTGGTTTGCTTAAATAATCTAAAACCAAACCACCATCACATGAAAGATTTAACAGCTTCCCGTCAGGGTTGACAGGCTCAAGCTATGACTTGCTAATTTGTATATAACAAATAATTACTAGACAGCGACGGAGCCATTGTGGATTCCTGCTTTTACAGTATAGACCCTGGTGCAGCAAAGCACTCAAGATGGAAAACTTTACACAACTAAATAGTTCCAGGGAGTTTGGTGAGCACACTCACCTGCTTAAAATTAGCTATATATTTCACTTGAGATGTGCATTTATGTCCATCATTAACCATCAAATCACTCCAATCTGTGCAGAAAGCAGCTGCTTTCTATAGGGGCTTATACACATGCTTAAATACTTTTCCTGAAAGAGGTCTGTGTGCTTGGATTTTTTTCAGGCTCCTGTTCATTTTAGATGTAATCCTGCAGAGCATTCAAACAGGCAAGTCATATTCTATGTGTAAGAATCGGTGAGACCCAACACTGTTTGTAAGTTAAACCACACTTCCAAGCTTTACAGCACGTGGTGAGACTAAGCCAGGGGAACACTGAACATGGAGAATCTTAGTTAATCCCCAAAATACACTGTATCCACAATGCTTTCCACAAACTCAGTTCAGTTTAAATTATTCAGTACAGTGGCTTAGAGTGCAATATGAGAAAGTTCCAATATGTCTTGTGAAAGCAACGATGCCTCAAACTAAAGGAGGGTTCCAAGCCCCTGGTCTGAGCTTTTCTGTGGCAAATAAAGAGCATGTTTTGTGTGGAAAGGGCAGGGGAGCAGCTTGGACAAGCTCCGACAGCCTTGTTTGCTACGGCACTGGTACAGAGACAGCTGCTGTGAATGCACCAGCTGCGCTCACTGTGCATCTTCACCGAGCAGAAGGATGGGATGGGCAGCTGCCTGGTGCCCTCGAGGTGGCCAAGGGAGCTGCTCACCCACCTGAGGGGCCATGGCCTCCTCACTGGTACCACCACGGAGGGAGTACCCGCTCCAGCTAAGCCCTAACTTGCAGATCGCACCCTTGTAGCAAAACAAGCATCTCCTTTTACCTCTTCTGAGCAAATTACTCTGCAGCTGCAAAAAAAATCTTAAATTGGTAATAAAAATTAAGGTTATTTTTCCAGTGCAAATAGTTGCATGTTTTCTTGTAAGCATCTTTATGGATAGCTCCGTGTGCAAGGTCTTTTTTGCACAATTATTTCTGCCAGAACTGGTGTAATCATGGAAAGTTGGGGAAAAATCAGGGGAAGAAATGTCCATTTTTTTTTCCTCTGGCCACAGGTTTGTTAAGATAATGGTAAGAAAAAGTATGATAAAAGAAGAAAGAAAACTATTCCAACATTGTGTGGACCAAGTCTCTAAACAGGATAAATCTCGTCAGCTGACTAGACCATTATTCATTTTTTAATTAGTCTGAAGCAAATAGTGCAATTTGTGCCAAGCTGCAAAATCACACCATCTTCACAAGGATCCAGTATGTCAAGAGAGACAAATTAATCCCTGTAAGAGTACTCCTTCTGTAAGCTCACCATCAATACTCCTCATTTAAAAAGCAGTATGCTGAGTATGCTCTTCCATTAGCCTGGTTTTGTATCACCTACTGCTTAAACTGATAATGCAAAAATGTGGTGACTTTCATCATCCCATTAATATACCTGTGGTGTAATTATGCAAATCAAATTAGGAGCAGTCAATGAAATGTTTATTTATCCAAAAACCTGACCCAGATCGCCTGCCGACTTCCTTGGGATGTGAATGCATCTTTAGCCCTGTTCAAACATCATCTTTTACCTTAATGTAGGCAGTGATTTTGCTGCACCGAGATCTACAGCCTTTTCCAAATAGCAGTGTGATAATAAAGTGAAGAAATCCAGCTGCAAATGAAAAATATATCCTATCTATAGGGATGCTTTTGAGAAGACACTGAATTATGCCAATTCAGAAAGATAGTGGTGGTCCATTAGCAAAAGTGGGCTGGGGGGAAGGTGCAGGATTCAGTTACCTTGGGCATTTGAACTACTATCTAGGAAGGAAACAATTTGTTTTAGTTTTGCTCTCAATCTTTTTTGTCACATGAAATTGCATTGGCGATATTTGCGGAACGAGACATTAAATTCTATATAAGTGTTGCTCTATCTTTGTCCTCTGATTCTGTTTCACAGACAAAAAAAAAAGGTATTTTATGGCCATTTCTACTCAGATTAAAGGCATGGCCATTAGAACATTTCTCTTTACAAAATCAATGCGAAAAAAGCAGAGCTGTGCTTAGAGTCGTGAGTTTAGCCTTGCCATTCAGGGATATGACTTCAACAGACAGCATTACATCCATTATGCAGCAAATTCCTTCAAATCTTATGGAAAGTGGTGGCACCAGAGGGCACAGTCACTGCAGCGCCATTATCTCCTGCCCTTAAAGCTCTTCCTCGTCTCACCCCTTTCAGCCATTGGTTCCTCCCCATGTTCGGTCGAGTTCACAAGACACAAAAAAAAGAAGTGATCAGTTTTTCTTAAAAGCTTTCCCCTTCACCTGAAACCTGTTGTTTATCAAAGCTTTTATACATATAATATATATGTCATGTATGCGATATATATTATATATATAACAAACCACAGAAGGTTAAATCAAGAGTCACACAGCACAGAAGACATGTAAAAACACAATTCAGTAATCCTGTGCTTAAATTTAGAAACTGTGTGGAAGATTAAATTGTAGTTAGAAGGGAAAAAAGAAAATATCTTTTTTTTTTGCTGTTTCTTGGATTTTAGTTATTCATGTTTAAAGCATTGTTACTGCTAATACCAGCTGTTAAATTCTCCCGAGTGATCTGCCATCTTGACAACAAATTAGAGTTCTGGAGAAAGGAGAGATTTGAGCATGGTGAACTTTCCTAGCAAGAAATGGGATTAATTTTTTTTTCACTTAAAGGAAAAAAGAAAAAAAAAAGTAAGGGAATAAATGTTGAAATCCACGGAAAAAAAATGTACGGCCCTCAGTCCCAGTAACTGGTCTTCTTTGGCACTTGAGAACGATCACAAGTAGTTTGCCTTTTTATTCATATAGAACAAAATTTACAAAGTCATTCATACATTTTTCTTTGTTTTTTTTTTTTTGTTTTGTTTTTTACTGACTTTGAAAATTGGGAATATTCAAAATACACTTTTACCCCACTTCATTCTTTCATTATTTACAGGTATATACATGAAAAATGTAAGAGTTTGTTTTGTGGTTTCTTTTTTTTTTTTTTTTTCTTTCTTTTAAATTTTGTATTAAAAAGCTCTGCTGGTTGTTTTACTGTTTGTTTTCGTCATATGGATGTTCCATGAGAGGGCTCCATTGCTTCTGGAATGACTCCCCCCGGCACAGACTGAAATGACATTGGGATCGGGGTTTTCACGGGGCTCTGACGAAATAGTCCTCCGTTTGGTGACCTGTGTTTACACTGTATGGAGGGCATGGTGGCTGAGCTGCTCAGGGGCAGCGGCAGGTTGCTGCCGGAGGCAGCTGTGAGTGTCCTGCTGGCACCATGAGTTGTCTGTTCTGGTAAAAAGGTGGTGACAGAAAGTTGTGTGTTCTGGTATTCGCGTACCGGCTCCAGGGTCTGAGTTGGCTGCATGCCACCGATCTCCAAGGCTGAGATTTCAATGGATGCTGGAGAGATTTGCTTGTGGGCTATGTCTTCATCGATCAAACTGTTCATGCGTCTGTGGACCTGCTCCAGGTTCACTTCTTTGTCCTAGGGAGGAAGAAACCAGAACAATCAGTTCAAACACAATCTCCAATCCCATCCGGCCCCACTTCACATCCTCTGTGTGACAGGAGTTGCTGTCCACTCATTACAGTGCTTTAATTTCATCTGTGCCTATGCAAAACTTCAAGGTCTGCCCAACATCTCCAGCTGAGAAACACATGCTGAAGAAGACACCAGCTCAATATCAGTCTGTAAAAGCCCCTGACACTGTCAATCCTATCCTCTTTGGTAAACCAATGGCTCTAGGTCACTCAGCAGGACCTGGCACCAGAGACCAGCACATCCCACAAGCCCTTAGCTCAACTTGCACAAGCCCTGAAAAAAACACGAGAGGCAAACAAGTGAGTTAGGACTTTGAATTCCAGTGAGCAGCTCTCCATCTTGAAACCCCAAGATAGTGCACCACTGCCTCATCCAGATGCAGTGCATTTCCTAAGGGACATGTCAGCAGGACACTGTGCACAGCCTAGCTGACTCCAGGGTAGTTGAATCATGTGCCAAAATCTACTGGCCTGGGTTGTGGTGGTGGTGGTGATGGAGTCTTCCCAGCATGAAGCTCTGGGTCACCTGCGTGGCACAGATTATAGACCTACTGGAACAACACTGAGAGCCAACACCCTACTCTGGAAGTCCTGGGGAGGGCTATAATCAGTCAATTCTTGATTTGAACAGTTTTGAACAGTTTTGTGACCAAGTATAAGCTGTCTGCTATCTTGACATGTCACCTAGCAAAAGTCTGGACAGAGCTTGGGAAAGTAACCCTGGTCTTTAGAAAATGAATCACCATCTTCTGAGAATGCACTGCCTAAGGCTCCTGGAGCAGTCTCTTCAAAAGCCATTTGGAACTACTTACTCAATGTGTTATAGCTTCCATGAGGAAATACAGCAAAAAACGTTGCCTTTAAAACCTGAAGCAGCAAAGACCTGCAGTAGGCTGTTTATCACCTCAGCACGGCATTCAGGATGCTCAAATTGGAAAGCAACAAAACCGGCAGGGTAAAGCCAACCATGGCAGATGCTGTATGACTGAATGTTAATAGCTACTATTGTACTGACAATGAAAAGGTACTGTATTATATCATATCTTTATTTTTCATAAAGCCCAGCTATGATCTACAGCTGCAGTTACCTGGTGCAAATGTAACGAAAGGCAGACTAGCAGCAAAGCATCTATAAAAGTTGCCTGGTCTGACAGAAACCTAGCCAGCCAGCACAATTCCAGCCCATGAAGTAGACTAGCTGAAACTTCTGTGTTCCAGTAATCCCTGATCACCCACAGATGAATGTGTGCTTAAATGTTGCTTAAGCCCAGCATCAGCAGTCTTACAGATGCTCTGATTCATGCCAAAAGCTAGGCTTTGCGAACAGAGAATTATAGTGCTGCTCCAGCCCCATTCCTCATGAACTTTTGCCACTGGTGGTAGGTGGAGTACAGAGAATTATGATAGTATTCCAGTGGTATCCACCACTGTGCAACTCTGCTTCCAGCTGTAAATTGACAAGTCAGCTCCAAAGCCCTTGACTGTAGCCAATGTCAGCTACAGATCTGGTTCTAGCATTCTGATTTAACACTTCTACATTACTCAAGAACATTTGGATTTACAGATTTCTGAATGGATTTGGAAATTAATTAGTGTTACATGATGATGAACCCAAACCTGCATCCTTAGCTTAGGCTAAATCCCTATTGATTACTACAAATGTTCAACAATTACAGGTCTGAGCTGCATGTTGCACCTCCTTTGCTAATTAGTAGAAAATAAATTCTTATTTCATTTACATCACAAATCCCCCAAACTATCAATGAAGCTGCCAGGAACCCTGGGGATTTCATCTTCCTTACCAGAGGAACAAATATTTTTTTAAAAATGCTGCTTTTTCAGTCAAATCCTCTACTCAGATAATTTTGAGTTAGAGAAAATCAATAGATACTAAATAAAATCATAAACATTTGTGTCAAAAAGGGACCACACAATACTTGACCAGATAACTCCTGTATCTGTGTTAAATCCTCTTGCCTGTCTGGTTCTTCACTGAACAAGTTAAGACAATGCACTGAGCTGCAATACCACCAAAGCTCTTTCATAAACTCTGTAGCTAGGTATGTCAAGGCTTTGTGGTATAAAGGCTGAAGGATTATCTGGACTGAATTCATAATTTTATTTATTTCTATTTCTTGAAGGAAATCTGTGGGCATGTGTGAGAGGTGCTGTTATCCCCTGATGGGAATAAGGGCTTGACCTCTAAGGGCAGATTCCTTTTGCCCAGATTTCCAGCTGCATACTGCTCTGTTTTCCTCAGCTCTCCACAACATTCCGCTAATCCACAAACATCAGCTACCACTGCACATGATGATGCCTGCACCTAAGGAAGCTAACTCCCAGAAGCCCATGATAACATGCTTCTTTAGGGGTCCTGTACTGTTTCTTTTCTCATCAATGCTGCCAGCTTTGATTTAGACTCCTAGGTTGGCATTCTAGTCATCTGAGACCAACATTCTTGCTGAGCCCCTACTAGAACATACAAAAAAGGAGGAGAACTCAGGTTAGAACTGAGCAAGTGCTACAACAAATATTCCTAAATAAAACTTTGGAGAAGTTTCCGTGACTAATTTACATTTTTCTGAGCTTCTACCAAATGCTAATGCCTTCTTCAGGACACTTCAAGAGAAAATAGACATCAATATTTTATTTGTATTTGTATTTTTGATTGCAAAATCATCCTCAGTGTGTTCTACCCAGCTTTGCTAAGGGAAGAAACACAATGTGACTGTGGTTAACTGACAAAAGCAGAGAAAGGTAGAGTTTCGGTATTTCCAACATGCAGTCATGAGCTGCTTGCACAGGAAATATAAATTTGTGAATGAAGTGTGCTCTTCCTTTTGGAGCATCTGTGCAGAAAAAGGTCATAAAATTCAAGGGATTAATTAATAATGTTATGTATTTAGATTAGCTCTTTTAAGATGTAATTGTGAAGAGTCACAGATGGGATGCTCTTAACACACAGCTCCTGCACCAGACTAGAGGAATTGTTAAGGATAACTCATTTGGAAAGTTTCCCTCCATTGGCCTTAAAGGATTGCCCTCTGCTACTATGCTTAGTCCAGCCCTGGGACAGCATTCCTCAGAAAACAGGGAACTTGCAGTCACTTATACTTCACAACCTAACCTTGTGTTTCACTGTGCTAAGGTTTTCATTATCAAGGAAAAGAAAAATGTAATACCTGCACACAGATATCACACTTCAGCTACAACAGAACAGTTCACAGAGTAAGTAGAGAAGTAAATGTTTTGGAATTTTAAAGAAGTACTTATAACTCTCTTTTTTAGCAGTAAGGACAATTTTCTGGCCTTATTAAGATCAGACAAAACTTTTTAAAGGCTTCCAACAGCCAAGAATTTCACATTATTCCCTTATTTTATTGTTAAAATAAAATGTTTGTAAAGGTTAAGGAAAACAACTCTGACTCTGAGAAATAATAAAAACATATTTTTAAAGGTTCCTCCCTTTGTCTTATTAGTTGAAGAGCAGCTAAATAACTAAATGTCAAGTTTTGTATGAAATGATCCTAATGCTGAACGAATGACTTTTCAAACTCTTTAAAAAAAAACAAACAACAAAACGACAACAACAAAACCCCCTAAGATAAAAAAAAAAAAGAGAAACCTTTGAAAAGATTATTTTGTCATTACCAAATCCCAAGATTTCCAGAATGGAGTTTTTGGGATAGCTTTATTTGGCAAGCCAAGATTTCAGAGTTTATAAATTCTGTAAAGCTCACCTTTCTTTTCCTTTGTTGCTCTCCTGGGAAATTCAATCACAAAGTATGTGTTACAAAAAAGTAACAAGGGTAAAAGGGTTAAATAATAATAAAGCCAGAAAAAAACCCAAATGTTAAAAGCTATGATGTTTGGCTCCCTTGTCAGCTCAGTTTTCTCCATTATTTTTAGTTCTGTAATTCTTATTAAATATGAGCCATTTCTTGTAATTTTTAAGCACTTAGAATGCATTTTTTTTCATTTCCCGAGGCTGTGTCACCTTAATTGTGAAATGGTAATGTAGCATTGCAAAAGATTTTCAAGATTTCTAATGCTGCAACTGTTCTGGCTTTTTTTCAATTTATCTATGACAAAATTAATGAATTAAAATTAATAAAAGACTCTAAGTTAATAAATTGAGGCTTGAAGCTAGAAAATCAGCACCAGACCTGGTAGCTGGATGGAAAAACAGGAGCCACAGTGGAGGTTGGTGTGCGGGTTTTGTATCACGGAGACTTCCCTTACCCAGCGAGAGCCCCTCGGGGGGAGCCTTTCTGCTGCTCTTCACTGAGGTGTCTCCTTCAGCTCCACTTAGCTCCAACTAGGTCTCTTCAGGAGCTGAACAAGTGAGCTCCAAACTCAATATTTCTGTGTCTGTGACAGACACATTACCAAAGTTTTTCTTCTTTTTGTTTTTATTTGGTACTTAAAACACAAAAACTTAGTTAATATTATAAATATGTCACATCTCAGATGTTTCCTGCCAATTCTACTCTGCTTTTCATACATAGTTACTTTGGATGAATGTATACACTTGTGTTGCCAGAAGGAGATCAAATATTTTTCCTTTGCTACATTCATAATTCTATTTTCAATATTAATGTCATACTCCAAATAGATCAGTTGAAGAAATTAATCAGGGAAGGGAAGAAAAAATATCACGCGTAAAGAAAATGAATTACAAACACAGACTTATCCTCCCCAAGCTTAAGGAAAACAGCTAACCAAACATTGCTTCTGGTCAGGAAATTATCTTAATCATAAATACCAATTTAAATGTCATTCTTGCCCAGCGAGTTTGAGTTCTGGAAGGGTGAATGAAGGGCATGTTTCGGATATGTGCTGAGCACTTGCTCATGAGTGACAGGTTCAGTGGCCTATGACTGACAGCAGGCACGCACCGTGGCAACCACTGGAGTGGATTTGAAGGATGCTCACCAGAACTATCTGGGAACAACTAGCTCTGCATGACCACACCTGCGACAAACTATGGCTCCCTTTCACAGGTCTAACCAAGTTTGGCCTTATCATCTGGAGAGAAACTGAGGCAAGATGCAAATGCAGATACGATGATTTACAGAGTAATCAATATTTTCCTCCAGCTCAATTCCTGGGAGTTTTGGCAGTGGGCTCTAATAAAACCATGTGGGCAGTTAGATTAAAAGAATACAGAATTACTTAGGAGGTTTGGAGTCAGTTAACATTATCAAATTTGAGAGACATCTCACAGAGCATTGGACAGCACCTACTGGCTGATGTTCTCATGAAATTGCCTATATCACTCTTATTAAAGACAGCAATATGGCCTCTTGTTCTTAGTTCTGATTTCTCTGATCTTATCAAAAGTTGAAGAGAACCACTCAGAGAAATAAGATAGTTACAAGCTGACGAAGCAGTTTCAGTAAGACAAAAAAGGGATATGAGTAACCAAAAAAAAATAAGGAAGGCTGAATATCTGTAGGAATTTGATGCTAAAACTATGCCAAAGCTGTGATAAATTGCATCTGCACCCCACACCTGCAAACAGAACCACACTAGACTAGAAAAGAATAAGACTGATGGTCTTGACCCCAAGTATCACATGCTAAAATTTCAGAAATGTAGCCAATATGGGCAGACAGGCACATACACCCAGGGGCTATTGTGAATGTGTTGGTACCTCCTCTGATAACTCTACCAAGTATTAAAAGCCCGTTACTGCAGATCTTAATAAGTCTCAGGAGATAAGCAGAAAATAAAGCTTTTAAAGTACTATAGTCTTAATCATCAATCATGCTGCATTTCTATTTTGTTTGTTTCTGTCTTGGGTGACAATATGAAGGATTATCTTTTGGTGAGAGAATGAAACCAAGACATAAATGTTAATATTGCATTTTCATTCTGTGAAAAAAAAACCCAACCCAACCCAAAGCATTTAAAAAGAAAAAGGCAATTTTGGATTAGGAGTGGGGTTCAAAATTTGAGTCAAGCCCCAGCCCCAGACAGACTGACCCTGACCAGATTACATGGCAGTGTATCTACCACCCCTATAAAACACCCCTTAACACACAGATGCACGTTAAAAAATACAAGTATCAGTGGTCATGACACACAGATGATAGAAGGCACACATATACCCAGCTGGGGAGAAAGGAAGTCTCCGAGGCACTTCCATGCACAGACATACCACATAACTGAAGAACAAAGCAGAGAAATAAAACTGAGAGGTGTCCATGTCCAGGTACCCACTGGCTATTTTCTTCTTAGCTCAGCATCAAACCCCACAGCTCCACCCAGCTACCAGCTTCTGTCTGGGGGGTTTCAGACATCACAGATTCAAACATTCCCCTTGTTAAGGAGAAACGAAGAAGCAGAAGCTCTGCATATGTACATTTGTTTAAGATTATTTTTAAATACTTCATTCACCCGGGGTCATTATCATTACTTTCAGCTGCAGCCACTGCGTATATAAAGCTGTAATTTTACTTTATTCCAGGAGGCTCTGACAGAGTGGCAAAACCAGACATAATTGGCTAGCTCAAGAAGAAAAAGCAGTGATGATATATGTAATAGATGTGCTGCAAAACAATGACAACACGGTACAGTGTTCTATTAATATAAATAGCTCCTTTTTAATATGACTCGGTTTGCCACATTCATTATTCTAGAGATTCCGCAGTCGACAATGCAGTGAAACGCAGACAGACGTGTAAACAGATGCAGTGATGATGTATGTTTGCTGCCATTAAATTAACACAGGCTACTGACCTAGTCAAATAACACTTAATGTTACATAAAATTTGCTGAGTGGTTTTTGAGTGTAAAGTACAAGATCCTGGTTTGACCGTAACAGAATCTTATTAGAAATAAGTACAGATGCACCTCAAGAGTCTACTCGAGAAACTACTTTTATAAATAGGCCCAACTCTGCAATCAAGTTCCTGCTCTTATAAGTGGAAACTATACCACGTATTTTAAATTAGCAATTAACTAAGCTATCATCCATAAAACAGCTGTTAGAAGAATGCTTTGGGAGTGACATTGTTTGAGGTCCAGTAGATTGTTATCCAATTCAAAGGATAAAAGAAAGAGTTTTGTATTAATTGAATTTGATGTGTAATCAAAGAAACAAAGCTTTATAATGTGTTATGTTCAAAAGGCCACCTTATTCACTAGGAGGTGCTCTCCTTCACCAGAGAGCAGAAATTCTTTTATGAGGAGACAGTAAGATTTTCCCTTCTAAGAAAACCTGAAAAAAAAAGGTGAGAGATAACAGAACACTGCAGATATGATGTTATTGTGACAGAAAATGATTTCAAATACATTGCCAAAGTTTACTCCCACCTACCCACATCCTGAAACCTCTGCAACTGGTGAAACTATTACCGAAAACCTGGACACCCATGAATTAACAGCGACTTGCTCCAGAATTGCTGTAAGTAGCAAGGAGATTCATGAAGTGGTCCTTATCTTCCCACATTCACACTGCCTCTCTTATCTAGCTTGGATTTATCTAGCCTGGAATCACATCTACTCAGAGATCCAACTCTGAAGATGGCTGTGACTGTCCCATAGTCTGCACCTGTGAGCCTTCTCCACAAATGCACCTGACATTAAGCTCCCCACCAGGCCACTGAAGCTTATGACACACACCAGTTCAAACCAGCTAAAGCTCTGCCTGATTTACTTTTTTTCTTCAACTGCACCCACATGCTATGGCACTATGTGAGTAGATATGCAGTACGCAGTACCAATGGGACAAGTACTGCACGTTAGGGGACAGGAGGTACCCCCACAGTCTCTTGAAGTGATCTGCCCCCACACGCATCACAATCCATTATCTAAGTGCAATAAAAGAAAAACACTGGCTAGTCCTCACAACCAAGCAGACTCAAACCTGCAAGGGAAGAGGCTGTGATAGCATCCTCATTTGTTACTTGATAGGGAAGTGAACATTGAGCCTCATGCTTAGGTATTCAAGCTTTAGAATCCTTACCAACCTTGGTTCACAAGCATCAGAAGCTGGCAACTCAACTACAAAGAAAATGAATGACTGGTTCACATTACAGAGATGTTTCCACAAGTTTTCATGAGGTTTGAAATAAACAGGAATGGGAAGAGAATGCAAGGACACATTTTTCAACACGAGCAGCAAAATGCAGTACTGAATGAGTGCTAGTTGATGAGCATGCCAATGTCTCCAAAGGAACTCTTGTAGGAGAAATGAGAGCTTGCACACGGGGAAACCTTTACTGTGCACACACTGCATATATTGTAGTTACAGGCATTTCCAACAACACAAAGGTTAGGTTCGAGGGGAATTCCAGGGAGAGGTAAAGATGAGGAGAAAACTAGCAAGGATTCATCTGTGCAGGCATTTTCAACCACAAACCAATTATCTGTATGTTTATTATAAATTCTCACCATGCTTCGGAGGCCCAACCTCACATCATTGGCCATCTCCAGATTGAAAGGGAAAGGAAGATGTGGGGAGAAAAAAAACAGGATCGAGATAGTGAGGCTAAAAATGTAATTCATATTTCACTCTCTTTTAGTAAATATACAGTTATTACTTCTTATGCTCTGGTTTGGAATAGCAAATTCTAGGCACTGCAACAAAAGAGGATGGCCCTGAAGAGGGTGGTGTTTTCAGAACTGAACTGAATCTAAAATGACCCCGTGAAATGACAGACTATTCTTTAACAAAGATAAATTCAAAAAAGGTTCTATTCCAAAACTCACTAAAAATAATGGATGCTTTACCTTGCTTTACACATTTTTAAAATCCTAATATATTATCTAGTCCATAAGGGATGTAATTTTTCACTCTGCTGAACCCAAAGCAAAGCAATGCTACCCTTTAACACTCTGATTTACTCTACTGGAGAATNATCATCATGAGGAGATTTCTCTATCATCACCCTTCTTCACCATGCCAGCATAGCCAAATCCAAATTTCAAAAGTTCCCATTTTTTCCTATTCTGCCCGAAGTACAAGACAGACTTGGCACAGGAGACACAAGGAGTTGATTCTACAACCTGTTTAATGCCCAGCAGTTGCCTTGAAAAACCTCCCCTCTCCACTCCAGCTATGCAAAATCCTTAGAAAACTCTTATTCTTGACTATTAGCCACAAGTAGGTTAATTAAAAACCAAATTTTTTTTTCCTGCACTCCCATTCAGGGCTACGTTTTGGAAACTGCCCAAGTTCTTATTCTGACAAGAGGAAAGACATGACCAGCCAAATCATTAACAACTCAACATAACAAAAATCTGGCCACCAGTTGCCAAAATAAGAATTCTTGGATACTGAATAATTCTGAAGAAATAATAGTAGTTTAGTAAGTCTGAGTCTATTCTACATATGTGCTTATAAATATGGTTCTGAACCTATGGAAAATCATAACTAAACTTTCAAGTGGTTTAAAAAAAGTCCCACAATATTAGTACATGTAATTGCTTAATAATTTACTAATATTGAGCGTGGGCAATTTCAGGTATTATAAAATTGTTTAAATTCAATTGCTAAATAGAATTATAAATTGCTTGTTAATATTAATTTACAGTAAATTCAATCTTCAGCAAATCACTTCAATGCACACGTATTTTAGAGTTTATGCTTGAAAATGTTGTTTTCAAAGAAATTCAAGTTTGATCCTGCACCATGAGATTGAATGGAGGCACTTTGGTGATCTGTGTGAGACAAGGATCAAACTCTAATTTAATGTACATGTTTCAATGCTTAGTTGGATCAAGGCCTAAGACATTTTACAAACCACAAAAATGTAAAAACAAAAATATTGAGAAAAGTTGCATTTTATGTTTTTTTTTATTTTAAATTTTTACTGATTTCGTTATTACTGAACATTCAACACCCTCTTGAAAAGTCAATTTTAAAATACCACCGTAGGCTGAGATAAAATATACAAACATTAGCTCTGTAAACATCACACGAAGGATCTAAACGAATCTGACACATTAAGGCTCCAATTCAGTAAAATACATAAGCTCATGAGTACCCACAGAAGTTCTCTGGGACAAGGGACGTAATGCAACTTAAGCAAGTACTTAAATTCATTACGAAACTGGAACTTTAAAAAGGTTTATTCTTTCTGACTTCCCTGCACGGCAACATTCATGTTTTAAGCTTGTTTCTGTTCAGTATTCCCCCCACCCCA
>VXBZ01005111.1:407818-465419 GCA_013399135.1 Heliornis fulica | reverse complement strand
AAATGACAGACTATTCTTTATTCTTTAACAAAGATAAATTCAAAAAAGGTTCTATTCCAAAACTCACTAAAAATAATGGATGCTTTACCTTGCTTTACACATTTTTAAAATCCTAATATATTATCTAGTCCATAAGGGATGTAATTTTTCACTCTGCTGAACCCAAAGCAAAGCAATGCTACCCTTTAACACTCTGATTTACTCTACTGGAGAATCATGAGTAAGAGATTTCTCTATCATCACCCTTCTTCACCATGCCAGCGTAGCCAAATCCAAATTTCAAAAGTCATTTTTTTNACAACTCAACATAACAAAAATCTGGCCACCAGTTGCCAAAATAAGAATTCTTGGATACTGAATAATTCTGAAGAAAGAATAGTAGTGTAGTAAGTCTGAGTCTCTTCTACATATGTGCTTATAAATATGGTTCTGAACCTATGGAAAATCATAACTAAACTTTCAAGTGGTTTAAAAAAAAGTCCCACAATATTAGTACATGTAATTTCTTAATATTTTACTAATATTGAGCGTGGGCAATTTCAGGTATTATAATTGTTTAAATTCAATTGCTAAATAGAATTATAAATTGCTTGTTAATATTAATTTACAGTAAATTCAATCTTCAGCAAATCACTTCAATGCACACGTATTTTAGAGTTTATGCTTGAAAATGTTGTTTTCAAAGAAATTCAAGTTTGATCCTGCACCATGAGATTGAATGGAGGCACTTTGGTGATCTGTGTGAGACAAGGATCAAACTCTAATTTAATGTACATGTTTCAATGCTTAGTTGGATCAAGGCCTAAGACATTTTACAAACCACAAAAATGTAAAAACAAAAATATTGAGAAAAGTTGCATTTTATGTTTTTTTTTATTTTAAATTTTTACTGATTTCGTTATTACTGAACATTCAACACCCTCTTGAAAAGTCAATTTTAAAATACCACCGTAGGCTGAGATAAAATATACAAACATTAGCTCTGTAAACATCACACGAAGGATCTAAACGAATCTGACACATTAAGGCTCCAATTCAGTAAAATACATAAGCTCATGAGTACCCACAGAAGTTCTCTGGGACAAGGGACGTAATGCAACTTAAGCAAGTACTTAAATTCATTACGAAACTGGAACTTTAAAAAGGTTTATTCTTTCTGACTTCCCTGCACGGCAACATTCATGTTTTAAGCTTGTTTCTGTTCAGTATTCCCCCCACCCCAAGGTTCACGCTGTGTAAATCCAGCTTATATCCCTAAGAAACCCATTAGCAAGGTTTTCTTATATCACTGAGAGAAAAATTAAACCAAACACAGAACCCCCTTCCTTGCAGCTAGGGAAAAATGCTGGAACAAAACTCAAATGCTTCAATACTGCTTTGTGTAGCAGCAGCCTGGGCCTGGTGTCATTAATCATGGGGATGACATGTCACTTTTAAATCCATTACAGCCTTGACCTAAATCTATGGTGATCAATAGCAAGAGTTGAGTGATTTCACTGGATTCTGGATGAGCACACTGTCTGTGCCCAGATATTACAGACTATCTGCTAGGGACCTCTGAGGAGAAAATCTTTTTTCTTCACTCATGTAAAAAGCCAACACTGCGTTAGTTATGATGCCCTTCCAGCTATTATCAATTTCTGTACAGAGCAATTATTATATTAAAAAGTATTATAACCTCATTACAAACTTAAAAAAAACCCACAACTTTTTTTTTTTTTTTTTTTAAACCATGATTCTACCAACCTTATACTTTATCATCAAATGACATTAAACTTTGCATTCTGGGATAACTGATTCCTAACACTGCTTTGCTGATTTAAAAATGCTAGTTAAATGAAGTTTTTCAGCTTATTATGTTCAAAGCTAGTTTGAATTTCTAGATGGCATTAAAATGCATTATTTTGCCAGTGTTTGCATTATTTATTTTCCCCCAAAAACTTTATTTATTCTTAGAAAAGTAGAATACAATACAGTGGTACAAACAAATGATCATTTATATGCAACTGAGCAAAAAAATGTACAAAGATTTCAGACATGTCATAAAAATACAGAAAAAAATAATTTAAAATAAAAACAAGATAAAATATAGAGGACATGCAATGAAGGGAAAACAAAACATCAGTTTGATGAGCTCATGTTTCCTTTCACTCTCAAAAGGAACCATCCTGGTGGAAATCAAATTGTCAGATAAAGATAACACCACAAGGGAGACAAGGCAAATGAAGGGACAAAGAAAAAGACAAGGAAAGTGAAAATAATGGTGAAAGCATAAGACTCTTTAATAATCAAAAACAACACTGCTAACACCACGCTGAAGGTACAGAAGCCTTGATTGCCATGGAGTAATATCTGGTTGGAGAACTGAAGTGAGATGAATATGGTGCAAACCACAGTTCTTAGCAGTGACAAATTTTGATCCATTGGACTCATATCTGCTAGCTCATATTTCCACTTCTAAGGTAGGGTGGGTTTCATAGTCTTCTAATACCAGAGAAGAGTCTTAGCAGGTAACTTTCATGACTGCTAAAGCTGGAAATATGGATTTTTGAGGTAGGCTGGAATTTGCTTATCATGGAACATGGAAACAGGGGAACTTAAGGCAGATCATACCAGGCTGCCCTGGCCAGAGATACAGGTTTTATTTTTTCTTTCATCCTGCATACTGCCAAGATATCTGTGATAATTTTTTGAGTGACTTTGCTACCTGCCGCTACCCTACAGATCTAGTAAGTACTGCAGTACTTTCTGAGATTCAATAACATTTAAAACATCGTTAAACTTGTAGTAGCAGTAAACAGAAATGGTAAGAATCTGTTTCTAGTACACAAGTCTGTTCCCACTCTGGATGGTACCTGAATTGTTGCCCCCTTTCAAGCACTTAAAAAGCGAGAACAGGAAAGTAAAAAGACTTTTGAGCAAAATGGTTTTGCAGAAGCACAAGAAAGTTAAGAAATGACAAACTTCAGTTGTGAAGGCTGTGATTGTTAATGGATTATAAACTTGACACAGGTTATGAGACAAAGGCTAGTAGCAACTCAGGAGGAGGAAAAGTATGCTAATCCTTATCCAGTAAAAAACCCAACATCTTCACGCACTAGAAAAATCACAAGCACACTGGGTACGGTTTCTAAACCACCCAGATTTCTAGGAGTTTTCTTGGAGAAAACACATTTCTGATTTATAATGTGTGTTATCTGAGCTAAGAAAAATCAAATGAAGAGTTTCTTGAGATCATTCTAACATTGTCTTTCAAGAGCTATGTTAACAATAAATGAATGAATATCACTTCTCATGGAAGAGGCAAAAAGTATTTGTTCCCAGGAAAAAACCCCAATCATCCTGTGTGACTAATTTTCTGTGATGTGGGTTGCCTGTTAATTTGGTTTCAGTGAATACATCTTGCACAAAGCAAGAGATATGGGAATCCAACTTTCTTTTCAAGAATAATATAACATTTTATCTTTGCTTCCAAATTTTCATTATTTCAGAATATAGTACGTGGATGAAGTAGGAGTGCTTTCTTAATATTTCTGAGGAGATCTCAGAAGTAATAATCTTCTTGGGAAACAGTACATCACAACAAGCCAGAGGGTGCTGGGGAATCCATTGCAGTAAACAGCTACACTTGATCATAATGACAACGAAGATTTGAAAACTGTCTTTCAGTGTGTCCAATGGAATAAAAGATGGCAACAACCTGATGAAGTAGTGAAGCCCTCGGCAGTTAAATGATCCAAATCGCATTATAGCTTACTGATATAATGAAATAAATGCATAGGACTCAAAGACACAGAAATCCAGAGATAATTATTGGATGCTCAGTACTTCTATGGCACTGGGTTTCAATAACTTTGGTGATTGTTCAGTAATTCAAAAGGGACACAGAGTGACTGAACAGAGCTTCCAGAATAAATATTAATTTTAATTATTTTACAACTCCCCAAATTTCTGAAGCCTATCAAAGTCAAAAGATTAGGTATCAGTACTGCAGGCTGAGTAGCAGCTGTGCAAATTCAAGATTTAAACACACAGAGATAGATGTAAGAGCTGGCTAAATTAAACCATGGGTATAGAATAGCTAAGTGTTAACAATAACTAATAGAGTATGATTATAAATTTTAGAAAATCTGATTTGAAAAATATGACCAAATGTAAATTTTTCTGTATTAGGGAATAACAGGGGCATTTAAACATTATTAGATATCTTTCCAGCCTTAAGAGATTACAAACTTGAGCTCTAATAGAAGAACATGGCGTGGTGTTGCAGCTATACATTTTTCCTGATGTTGGACCTAATCTTTCTTTTGTTAATCTGATTTGATAAGGATTAAATGAAGAATTAAAAGGAATTACATTGAAATTTTTACAGCAGAACTCATTAGAAAAATTCTTACAAATCTGCTTCAAATAGAATAAAAGTATCTTGTATCAACATCCTGGAAAGGAAGATCAACCCAGCCTTCACTCTTACAGCAAGAAATTTAATTACTTCTTGCATATTAGAATTGTGAACCAATGGCAACTGTGCTTTTGGGAAGTAAAAGAGGTTCACCTTTCCTGGAGGTTTAACAGACTTAATGGGTAGAAATCTGGGTGGGGCAGATTTCCTTCATATGAATAACAAGTAAAAAATATTCCAATTGGAAGCAGTCTCTATCTGACATAACTTTTCCTCTCAAAATGTAGTCTCTACAAATGCAGATCAGATTAATGTTGAAGTCCAAGTTATGCTGTCAGGTTCCTAAAGACAGGCTTCCTGTTCCTCCCAGTTACATCAGTAAGATTACATTTTTCACACTCGCTGTAATTATGAGTTGTGTTTTATTTCAGACAGACATCAGAGTCCCTGGAAACCTCGATGCATTGGCTCATGCTAACCTCCAAAAAGCGAAAGGAGTACAAAGTGGAACAGGAAAAGGCAACAAGCTGGCAAATATCAACATCTTAACATCAGCTGAAAATATTTCTCCAATGCTAATGGAGAACTGTGTATGTTCTCATAGCCACAGACTTCACAGAACCCTGACATACAAAATGATAGTCTCTAAAAAAATCCTTCCTCTCTTTCTCCAGAAAGCTGCATGGCTACCCAATCCTGACATATATCTGCCAGAGCAGTCATACACCCATCTTCCCAACATCTCTCTGGTTTTTCAGTTGGCAGTTGTTTGCATGATACAGCCTACTGAGGGTCAAGTCAAAGAGACTGTTTCACAAGGGCTCCACAAGTTATGACAACTCCTTGTGCAATCCTGAATCCACTGTAATTTTCTATAACGGATTAAAAAAGCTAACAGGGTAAAGGTCACAGAAGCCAAATGCTGCCTCCTCATCCTTTGGCTCCCGAACTGACTTCTGCGTGAGGTGACTACTGAATGAGATGACCACAAAAGTCTATCTTAAGATGCAGGGAAATCATCCCCTTCCATGACCCTGCACAAGCTCTGCACTTCTCAGAAGAAAATGGCTGGGAGACAATCCAGTTCCCACAATTTTTGGGCGCTTTGCCATTTTGCCCTCCCAAAAGCAGAACAGTAGCAGAAGCATGACATAAGTTTGCAGTTGTTACTGAACTAACAACTCGACTGGAATATCAGATGCAGCTAAGAGGCAGATTTTAATGTTCTGTGCATTCTATGCATGCCATAGCTCCATTGTTACGGCTATTGCTGTAGAAATGCTAGCTAATGCAGAACTGAGATACCCCAAATACACACTCCTGGAGATCAAATACTCTTTTCCTTTTGGTCCCCTAAGCAATGCACAGCCACTCAAGCAGAGGTGTCTCCAGGACTCTCCGCTTGTCCCTGGATCCTGACCTTCCCAAAGTTTTGAAACTTGATTCTCCTCAATCTACACTATTTCTTTTGAAACCTGGTTTCCCCATCTTAACTACAGTATCCGTTGGTAATCCTGCTTCAGTCCCTCCTCACTAGTAGTACATAAATAAAATATCTCTGTCCACTAATCCACCAAGAAATACCTGCTACATTCGTTTGCTAATTTATCTGAGTGGATGTTGTGGACACCTTGACCAGGTGCACCTCCTGAGGAGGGCAGCCATTACCCACAACCAGTCAGTCACGTATCCACTGCTGTCTTGGTGGTGCTGCCGGGGCTGGGCCAGGTTGGGTGTGCAGTTGGAGCTCAGGCTATGGTGAATGGGTTTCACGACTCCATCTGTAGAGGGGCTGGGTGAAAATAAAGTTTAGCATGTACACACAACAACATGGCTGTGTTGTGGTTCAGCAGAGGAGGCCTGAAGCCCCTGCCCATACATGGCTCTGGACGGCAGTTATCCCGCCCTCTGGCTGTCCTGACCTAGAGGTGTTTCTAGCTGTCTGTCTTTCATTGCGCCCAGCTGTCCTCCCTATGCTCTCCCCCAGGGTTGTCTTGGCCTGCGTGCCCTCATCCCTGTGCCCTTCCCATGGGAACATGCACTTTCAACCTCAACATCTATTTGTGCCAGGGCTCCTGCTGAGTGTTCCTTCTCTCTGGGCAGAACCCACATCACCCACCTTTTCCTGGCCTGTTGGGGTGTGCTGTACCCAAGTTTAATTTCCTTCCTTGAAGGGCAGACCCAGCCCCACATGCAGGTGAACATCTTCCCAAGTATGGCTTTCCCCTATGGGTAACTTCAGTGTAATTCAATCAAAAGGAAGCTTAAAAACATTCCACTGTTTGTAACAGAAACTGTACAGAGCAACCCTGATCAAGAATGCACCAGAGGGAAAGGGGAGGAGGAAGAAAGGGACAGGGGGAGATGAGTGAAGGAGGAAGAGAAGACGGTATGGGGTACTCAGGGTCTGTAAATCCTTCTTACAGATAGAAAAAATAAAAACTCAGGAAGAGTGGTCCTTTTTCAGAAATGGAAACCAAGCATTTAAAACTCCTTGCAATAAAAGAATGAATTATTTCACCCTGCCTGTAAAACTCTGCCTTTGGGGCACACTGTCATCTCATTCTACAAAGGTGCACAAAGGCGAGTCCCTGAGTGTACAGAGGGGACCGCGCTGCGGGGTGCAGTGAGGCAAACACCTGTGCACACGCAGCATGAGGACCCCTCAGAGAACATCCCTGTCCCTTGCCCTGCCTGGCTCTCACAGCAGGCAGCAAACTGGCCGCTGATAGGGCTATGCTTTAGCAATGCTGACATGTTATCAGGAGTGTGGCCCCTGCGGTTACCTTACAACTGGAGAGCAGGACAAAATGCTACACCATTTAACCAAAGAGTCATTAAGCATGCAGTTTGTTCACCTAAGTTTCTATATAAGCAAGAGGATGTCCCCGTGCTCTCCCTGTGCCTGCCTTTTGCGTGCTGCATTGTGCAAAGCAGAGACGTGTTTCCCTTGACCAAAACTCCCCTTTCACTCTTGCACGCTGTGTGGCCACAGACAAGTGACTTTGCAGCTTCGCCCCACAAACACGGTACAGATGTTTATCACCAAGCCCTTGATGGATGAATTCAAATGGGAGACGCAGGAGCTGAGAAGTCTGGGATCTTACTGATAAATATTTCACAGCATCACAGACTGCAACATACATCTTCAGATCCCATTTGCCAGAACTGCTTACAGGCGATAGGTACGTCAATTAGAGCGGTACTCCTGGCAGCCCGGGAACACAGATTGGGATTGATGGCCTATGTGCTGCTTTCCAGCTGCAGTGCAGCTCGCTGCTATTATTTGCTTGTAATAAACATCTGTTCCAAGATGAAAGCACCTACAAATGCCTCAGAATCTCCAAAAATACAAGAGGTTAGTTTGTTAAACATGTAATCTATGCAAACAAATACAGGCTTCATGCACGACAGGTCTGAGTGTGGACTGATTATTCTATCACAGCACTGCTACTATGCGCTGCTGCACACAAAAAACTTCTAAACCAAGAAATTCTCTGACCTATTTTCTTAGGTAAAATAGGTCTTATGAAGGTCAGTTTACTCAGAGGCTCCTACTCATAGGAATAAAACTGATTTTGAAAGAAAGGAAGCATTTCAACAGTGTCATGGCAATATAACTTAATAACTAGCTGGATTATTTTTAATTGCTCATGTACCTCTTCCAACTCAGCTTAGGTCAGCCATGAAGGAAAAGAGCTGCCGGCAGCTGCACAGCCTGTGCAGGATGGACATGGTTCTCACAGCCGATGGACGGGGTCTCAGATCAGAGAAAACATTACCACAGATGGCACAACTGTGTGCCTGTGCCTGGCCTCCCTGTCACTCACAGCAGAGAGGCCGAGGGCATGTTTCTGAACTACTCTCTTACCCCTAAAGGTGGTCTCTCCAGGTCAGGGTTGAGGCACATTGGTGGGGCAATGTGGGGAAGTTTGCACTGCTGCTGCCCGTGCTGTATCTGCTCTATAAATAAATAGAGGACTTTAGTCTCCAGGGCTGTCAGTTTGGCACTTTCCATGTGCACAAAAGACATATTTATTTCTTTAGAAACAACCACCCAAAAAGTTATATGCAAAGCTTAGTATGGCGAATCAAAATAAATCAAATTTATTGTATGAGAGCACCTAAAATCCCACAACTTCCACTCGCTCTCTCTTTCTTTTGTGTTTTCTACTTTTAATTGTGATAAGAATAAAAGTTATGGACCTCTTTCGGTGTTTCTTGATGACAACGGTTGCTGTTCCACCACAACTCCAATGCTGCCACCAAACATGCAAGAAGAAGGCCTATTGCTAAAATGCAGAAAACGCCTGCAAAACTGTGAAGCTTGAGTGCCTTCCCATCTGTCTGTGCGTTGGTATGGCTATTCAGGTCACAACGTCCCATCCGTGGCCACCACTTCTGTTTAAGAACATCCAAATCTCCGCTTTCTTGCAACTCTAAGATCCTGCAGGAATTTCAAAAGACAGGTATTAGTTTCAGCGATTGTTTTGCACAGTTTTTCAGTCTGCTCCATATGTCACATAACTCTTAAATCTACTGTCCCACAGCTCAAAACTCTGTCCCTCCACCACTGCTGTATAGTATTCTTCATCTGGATCTCCGTTGTACCAGGATATCTTTCTACTCACAGCAGCAGGTAAACTCCACTGAGTAACTTCAGAAAAAGAAGAGTCTGTCAAAAATTCCACTGCAGCCCAAGAAGCATTTCCAAGGGAAATCACTGTACTTGTTAGTCATGACTGGTCTGGCTACGTTCAGCTGCAACAGCTGGTCCCACTAGCGAAGTGCTCAGCCCACTCCACTGCTGCTCTCCCACAATAATTTCAAAATCATGTGTAACTAAACGTGCTACTATTCACTATTCGTGCACCACTTAATACAAATCTGTTTAAGCAGCGACCAACTCATTTACTTCAGCAAATGTACTTTATTCAAAAGGATTCTACTTCAGTGCTGTTACTTCATGCCTGAATTACTGTGTTAACAGTTCCTAATTAATCATTGTTTTGCCTCTTGTGAAGTGTCCCTTCTCTCCATGAATGATTCATTTTGGATTTGGTTTGATAACTGGTTCAGCTGTTTACTAACAATCTTTTCTCTTGAGGCAGCTTTGTCTCTGGTTAGGCAGCTGGAGTTTTACTCCTTTTTATAAAGAAGGATCGAGACGAGGAAATCTTGCTTCAGCTCCCCGCCTGGAGCAGAGCACCCGCTCACCTTCTGCCAAGGCCACACATGCCTGCACCACTGCACGTCTTCATCGCAGCGTATACACTCACATGACAAAGAGATTCCTAGCTGACTGCTCAGAGATCACTAAATAGCATAGCCTTATAGTCTCATTGTCTTAGCAAATCCATGCAATACTCAGCAACTCCTGTTTTCCTGCACCGTTGGGAGTCTTTGACCTGTCTCCACCCTAAAGGATAAACCAGGGCATTGTTACTTGCTTACTCAAGAGAGCAACACATTGCTTCATAGCCTGCAAAATGGAGCATGAATCAAAAGTCTCTGTTCAACCTCTTCCCAAGCTCATGTGTGGCTCTGAGGAAATCAGACCCTTTTCTGCCAGAGGCAGTGCTGCCTGGAGGAGTGAGGCCACACACCACCTCCAGTCCCCCAGCAGATGCATACAGAGCAGAAGTAGCAGCTTTGTTGAAGCCTGAACTCATAACGTCTCTGCTGTCACTTATTCACAGTCCTCTATTTAATAACCGCCAAAATTACCATGAACCACAGAGGGTGGGTGGTTATGAAGAGGAATACTATAAAATGAGCCTTGTGTCTGTTTACCTCTGGGAAAAAAGATCTCTGTAGGGGCTTCCATGCTGGAGTGCTATCCCATATCCTTTGCTGCTGATGCTGTTTCCAATGACAGTCACAGAGCATTCATCATCTGTCAGTGCAGCGTATTCCACCACCGTCACATCCCACAGGAAAGCATAGTTTCCTTTCTTTGCCTGTAAATACAGCATGAACACAACAGTCTAAACTAAACTACATTCCTAGGTAGGACAAAACGAAGCAAGTGAACAAACAAACCCTGAGTTTGTCATTACTCCATGGCAGTATTTCATTAGGTCACAGTTTATCTGTAGACTTCCAACATCTAAGTACGTTTCTAGCACTCTTCCCTCTTAACAGTACCTCATCTACTTCCATTTTTAATAGGAATACCATACCCAACTGCAAATGTAAACAAGTATTATCATAAGAGGTTATTCATTATGAATGAAAGCTATTGCCTTAGCTGATGAAATGTGATGTATGTTTTGTGGGAGACATAGAGTGTGACTGGTTCTGTGCATTCATGTAACCAGATGGGTGGAGTATGAGCACAAAGTGGTGCTTCCCAGTCATCACAGTCAGCAAGCATTGCAGCTTTGCTCTTAGAAACATGTAAATAAATAAAGCCCCTTCTGAAAGCTGTGCTAGTCCTGTAATAAAGGCATACTCCCTTCTTCAGAGGGAGTTTGGAGTTGTCACAGGTAAGAAGAGCCATAAGCATGTCTTACAATCTCAGTTTTGGGACACAAGTTGTTTTATTTTAGCATTCACCCACATGGATGTCCTTAAATGTCATCCTTAATTGGGATTCAAACCAGTGCCTGCATGCAATGCATATGATAAATGTAAATCACCTTACTTAACATAAGATGTAAGAAACATCTCTGAATAGGGATTCAGTAAAGAAAAAAGTCATAATTTGGTTTGGTTAAAGTAATCATTGGTTTTCTAATATATTTAAGTAGTATGTTTTTAAGTCTCTAGTGAACATACAGAGCGCGAAGGTACAGATGGGCTGGAATATCTAATACACATAAATGAGTAGTCATGAATGTAGACTTCCAAGTTATTATTTTCTTTTCCCCTTAAAATTTCAGGTGATTTCAGATCTTTCTCTAGGTCAGAACAAAGAAAGGCAGGGAACTGATGTCCTGCTTATATTTCTTTATGGGAACCGAATCACCAAGCTCCCCTAGCAAACAGCTGCAGCTCTGACAGGGAATTAGCTCATCCTTTCACATATTTTCCATTTTCGTGCAAGGGCAGTCTTGAATTCACCTGTAAGTTATTTTATTATAGTGGATTCCTCAGTTGAGTAATTAAGCTAATTTTACTTCACCGTGCTTTGATATAAAGCACAGCTTTCTGAAGCCCCTGAGAATTGTTTAAACATGACAATAAACCAAATGGGTGAATTATCCTCTAGTGGCTAGAATACAGGGAAACAAACAATAAAAGTGTGCTGTATGGATTTTCTGTAATCTACTTACCACAATCACGGAATCATATAATCCACCTCTCCCCACCCACTCCCTTTTATCCACATCAAGGTAATCAGAGATCCCCAAATTCATTTGCTTCTGAGTTAAACCAGAGTAAAGATGTTAAATCCTTCCTCTGTGGTAAGATTTAAATGAGCCAGTACTGACCACTTTGAAAATAAAGCATCATTAAGGGCATGCCAGTATCATGGGTTTCTCCCCACTCTCTCCTTTGCCAGCTCCCCAAACAGTCCAGAGCAACAGTAATTAACACAAACAGCCTCAGACAACTATTGCTGCACTAGTGAAAAAAAAAAAAAAATCATTAAAATCTAAACTACAGCATGGGCCTTACAGGAGTTACTCACATAGGAGCCACGGGACTCTACTGTTAAAACCATAACATTGATTTACCTGACACAACCTATTAAACTAGGATGTACATGGAAACATCTCTCTTCAGTGGTGCTGTATGCAACCAGACCTCCATATCTCATTACTCATAATGCTATACCTGGCCATTTACCTAAACAGATAATGGTGCCACAAAGGAGGAAAGAACAAACAAATCACTCTACTATAGGTGACAGCCAGAAAAGTTTTCAACACTTATCAACACAAGGATGAGTAAAAAATTAAGGACTGCAAGGGAATGATTCCTCAAGGCATCTAGCCTATATTCAGCTAGCAACTTACATTCTCTGAAACCTAAAATGTGCTTTTCCGAGGTATATTCTGAATGATCACTTGCTCACCACTGGGTGGCTCACATCAAATCTCTGCATCTTGCCCTTTGCTCCTCCTGGGATGAGCTTTAATGACTCACATTTTATACTTTCACATATGCGATAGTGATGATAAGCCTCCTGCCTGGTTAGGGACAAGAGGCAACGGGCATCAGCCCCACTGATGTTCCTGGCAAGGAAGGACCATCAAAATCCCTGTTTTTGCACATAGGCAGTATTCTGTGGTAATTACATGGAGTCCTTCTCGCTAGGTTTTTGCTATCTATGACAAAAAACTGTCCAAGTGCATTAAAATATGCAGTTGTGGAATGAAAGGCAACAGCACTTGTGTACAGAGAATTTATTCAAAATACATCTATCAAAAACTTGCCTGATGGACATACAGAAAGAAGGCACTCAGAAAAGAGTTGGCCCAAATCACTGGGCTAAAATATCCCTTGCATGTTTCTCATTGTTTGTTTTTTGGGGTTTTTTTTGTTTTGTTTGCATGTTTGATTTGTTTTTTTTTTTAATTATCGTTTCTTTTAGAGAGCTGTATTTCTTAGTTGTTTTGGAACTGTTCTGTAAATCCTCATTTCAAATCTCAATTTTGAAAAGAAAAATTGTGACAGTCACATGCTACACATTCGTCATCTTTTTCTTTGTAATACTTAAGAACAGTCTTCCTCAAATACTCAATTTCAATCATAACACATCTAGGCAAAAAGCACATTATTGTTTCTACTTTTCAAGTCTCAGTTTCCTGTATGTTATTTTATGCATAATTGTCTTGTACTCTGACTTTCAGCATTGTTCAGAAGATCTTTGTAAAAGGTCTACTTCCCACACATCCTAACTTATGTCCCACAGCTGCAAGTGGCCAATAAAACAAAAGGCTATCGGGTCTCTTCACATCAATTGTGCATTTTTTCATGACAAAAATCATTGTAGACAGAACCATAACATCTGTAGAGCATTATTTCTCTGACAGCCTGATCATTTTAGCATAAACAGGAATGTGAGTTTTAAATTCTTAGCAATGTATACTTCTTGATTCCCAGGAATACTGGATGTAAGACTGTTTCTTCTCTCTGATTGCCAAACCCAGAATCTCCAAAGGTCCCTTTTTTCTAAGGAAAGATTTGCATCTCCAAAACTTCTTCCATTTGCATAATTTTCTACTCTTAAGAGTGGAGACCACGTACTGTTGGTGTGTTCATTGCACTAAAAGTTTCCTTATGACCAAATGTTTAAATTCTGTCTAAATTCAGGATCCTTCACATCCCTGTTAATATCTGTTGTGACAACTAAGCAATATCGTTTGTTCAACTTAAAGAAAAACTGATAAAATTTGAAAAATTTGCATACAAGACACACAACCACACACACGCATGTTTGAGATACATTTAGTTTTTATATACCTTCACTCGGCAAGCAGTAAAGGCAAGTAAAATAAAATTAACACTTAATTTCAACCAAAAATCAAAACTTTTAAAGAGTAATTTGAACTTTCAATTTTTGTCACATGAACGAATGGACACATGCACATTCACATACTGCTTAGCTTCCAGGCCAGAGGGGTACTGGAGGTAGAAAGACTAAGAATTCAAAAACACCTGGCACTGCCCCATGGGATGTATGATCAGGAAGCGTATCAAAGGTCTCTAGTTGTATATGACACAGATGTATCTACCCGTGCAACCAAGTCCCAGTCACATTACAGGAAAGACCCACATTCTCAAGCTCTTGCACTCACAGCTCAGCCATCTAGACCCAGAGTTCTATTTTTAAAAAAGACCCAAAAGAGATCAAAAATGTTCTGGGGATCAGGCATCAATACAAAGATACTAAAGAGAGAGATGGTAAAAGAGAATGTGGCAAATATCAGCTGAGAATAGCTTGAATAAAGAATGACTGAAATGAAGCACAGAGCAATAAGCTAAAATTTATATTTCAGAGTTTTTATTTGCTTTCATATTGTGCTCCTTTGTTATGGCCTCGTTGCAACTCTCAGCATACAGGCGCATTGCAAAAAAAACCCAAAATAACTCAGTTAAACTGTTAAAAACATCTTTAACAGAAACTCAACCAAAGCAGGACTCAATTATTTCACCCCAAAAGAATTACTATGGTGGTTTACACCAAACACACCAGATTAATTTTTGATTGAAAAGGTTTAAGAAAACAAATTTAAGAAACATCAGCTGATAGGCAAAAGTTATATTTAAAATATTCTTCAAAATCATAAAAAATTAAAAGGCCATGGAAGATTGCATCCTGGATATGAGAAGGACCACAAAGATAATAGTAATACTTTAGAAAAGTGGTAAGCAACCTCATAATGTCACTCTTCACATGGAGGTACATGGAAGAATACTGTTCAAAAGACCCTGGTTTACTGCTGGCAAAATGAGGGCTTTTCAAAAAAGGCATAATAAGAAATAATAATACCTCAAAAAAGATGAATTTCAGATTAATCGCTGATAGGCCCATGATTTGTCTGAAACTTATGAAGAAGCTACCATAGCAAAGACAAAAGTGCAAGAATAATGCAACATTCATCATTAATTTATTGCCAGAACAAAGTGTCACTGTTGCTGATCCCATTATATGGCTGGTACCACAGAAATATCAAAAAGTGACCTTTACATTGACATTAGTGGAACAGTTCAAAAACATGCTTGGATAACATTTATTATCTATAAAAAAACTCACCCCACTTTAATAGAAGCAACATAGTTCTAACAGAAATAAAACATGCCATTTAATCCTGTTCAAATGATTTCAAAATTATTGTAATTAAGGAGCTGCTAAAGGATATAATATATTCTGGCTTTAAGGAATCATTTTCTGTCGCATCAAAGGCTGATGGGTCAAGAAACAAAGAAATTTCTGAGGATCCATGAAAACATATACATCTTTTGCATGTCTATGTTTACAATCACAGTCCACAATATAAAGTTCATTACGGACCACAAACTATTGGAAAAAAAAAAGAGTTTTAAAAAATCCTTTTCACTGAGCTGTTAAATTAATTTACCTCTGAAACATGAACATAAACATGAACATAAACATGAACAGACATGACTATTCAACAAGAAACACTCCAATTTAGTGTTTAGCATTCATCAAGGGAACAGAAACTTTTTGAAGGATGCAAAAAAGAGAAGGAATAAACTCTTACCACATCACTGTCTAAATCAATGATATATTCAAATTTTGTACTGTACTTCGTTTTGATCATCAAAATTGATATAGAGGAAAATAAAGGACTCAAGGTAATTTTGGCACCAAATTGATTGGACAGGGGAACAAACAGTCTCCACCAAAGGCTTTCACAAAACACAGTAACAATTTAATTCTCTTAATATACTATATAGATGAAAATATGGGAACATATAGGGATCACATTACTTCATTCCTTCGAAGCAAAAATGGCTGCTCACAAAGTAAAAACCCACAGGTTATTACATACCTTCTGGTAAGTAATAATTTCTGTGGAGAGCCGAATGCCACCAGGTATGATGCACACACTGTGTTGAGATTTATCGAGGGCTTAGAAACAAACATGTGCAACTCCAACACCAATAATGTCATCCTGGGATAGGACAGCAGGAGCTACCCACAACATGCTTCTTGGGGATCTCAGCTGTAGCTTGACAGAGAAAGAATCTTTCCATACGACAGCATTTGTTAATCCTCATGTCTGTTACAGTACCAGAAAACTCAGGTGGCAAAAAAGCCTTTTTGGGTGGACTGGTGATTTGTAGGGTAGGCTCCTCTCACACTATGCAGAGACATTTTTGAACAGGTGGATGTTTTCCATCTGCAATGAGCACTTTTACTTGCCCCCTCTCCCCCCGTTGTGACACATCTTTCTGTTGCTAACTTTCTGTGACTTTGCAGTGCATTAATGCCCTTTCTGTGGCTGTACCCACACTGCAAAGGCTGTGTGTGCCTGGACAATGGGAGATGAGCACTGTGGCTAGAACAGAGACCTGCCATGGCAACCAAATGCCACAAAAGCTTTCAGGACTTTGTTCCACTACTACCCTTTTGGCTTTAGCCAGTCAAAGGGAGCAGGAAATTCTCCAGGAAATGGAGAGAAGTAAATGGAACAGAGACAACCGTCTGAAACACCTGCCTGTACCATAAATAAACAGCACTCTCCTGTTTTGCATTGAAGCAGCATTGCTCTGTTTGTAACTGCAGCTGAATTGTGATGCTGTCTGAAGAAAATGGAAAGGGGGAGGAAGGGAGAAAGGATAACAGTGATTTTTTTTTTTTTAATTTTTGGTTTTTTGCATTGTGTCAGCCAGGTCCTTATTCAGAAGACCTGTGTTAGGGATCTCTTTATTCTACACAGATTTAGACATTCTATTTCCTATAAAATACATTTTTGAGGCACATTTACATCTCTTTCATGCAGCAGCACATGTTTACAGATGGAAAATCCCATTTCCTTTGCTAGCACCAATTCTCCCTTAGAAAAACAGAATTTCTAGCCATAATACTTGACATGGAAAACTTAGGTCTGTTTATTCAAAGAGCTCAATGAGCTAAGAAGAGCGACATTTAAACTGTAAACACAACAATTTAGTTGACAATGCTATTGAATATTAAGCCCAATTTATGTAGGTGTCTAATCAAATAGCAGCCTTGGTCAGCTTCGGGGACTGAAGTAAATTTGGTTATTGTTAATGTTAATTGAATGAGCTGATCAAGTTATATAAAAATCACCCTACAATATTGGAATCAAACTTAATATGAAAAGTTATTATCACATAGATAGAATGAAGCTGCCAGCTCCATACAGACAATGCAATTGGTATTCTAAACAGCCTGCCAACCTACAGTTACATTTCTGGCTTAGGCAAATCTAGCTACCGTAAACGGCAGCATGCAGTAGGCTTACAGAATAGGAGTCTTTACAATCTCTCAGTTAAAGAGCATCCACAGAAATAAGAATGGTAAAAAAGAAGTAAAAAATTAAGAAGTAAAATACTGTGTATTTTTCTAAGGTAAACTGTTTTCTTTTTAATTGAGGAGTACATAAAGTATGTACTATCTAAATGCTAGGGAAGTCTCTCAGAAGAGCGGCCTCTCTTTGATAAAGTGCTAAGCAGATAAGAAAAATCAACACACCACAGACTTTGCTATTGCCAGAGCTCCCTTGTACCAGGGCAGAAAGGCTATTTGAGCAGCAGGCAGTGGGCTTTAGGAAAGCTCAGCTGGGAGATAGGAGAAGCAGCAGGGTGAACCAAAACCACTGACAGCTCCTATGCTGAGAAGACACAAGAGTGTTTGTATAAGGATTTGGTCCAAAGGTCACACAAACAATTGGGAATTTTTTGTTACAGGACTTTGATTTGGGAAATGGGATGGCCTGTGCTACTGTGTTCACACACACACAACCTTCTGATACTGTGAAAAATAAAAAAATAAATAGTGGATGTTTTCCACTCTGTTCAGAAAATCTTTCAAAGAGTCAAAGACCAAAAAAAAGAAAGCCTAGCCCCACTTTAAAAAGCAGAGTGTACTAGTAATATACTTATTGAGAATCGGAGTTTCACTGACAACAGAGTAACTCTGACCAAACCCTATGTTAATAACAGCTTTTAGTTTATTTTGTGGAAAAAATCAATTGACACAAAAGGAGCAGTACATTGCACTTTCACTGACTACTTCTGCATCCTTTTTGCTGTAACATACTCCTGGACACGTGTGTTTTGATGTTTTATACTGTCCGGTTTTGCTGAGCTACAAGATGTAAGAAGCAGAGATGCAGACTATGAGTGAGAAAGTGTGGACATTTGTATTTATGTGTGGGCTGTTTGTCACAGGACCTGGCACATGGATATAGGATCCTGAGCTGTTATATACCAGTCCTTAAATCCCACATCAGTGCTCCGTTTCACAAAATAAAAAAATCAACCCTGTGTAGTCATATCTGAGAGAAATAAAAGTTAGGTGAAAGCACCGTGACACGTAAAAACCTATGTGCATTTTTTAAGCCTCATAATAAAATTAATAGTAAATTAAAATTTCTAATAAAATCTGTAATAAATTAAACCTCACATTAAATTTCTGTTCTACGGTAAATAATTATATACAGTCAATGAATCTCTTGGTTCTTAGGTTTCCAATATGCTCAATCCACCAACTCAGAAAAAAAAAAACGCCACTCAAATAAGCAAAGGACAAAGGCAATACTAGGATAATGTGAAGAATGGCATTCAAACAGTATAATCAGAGCTCCCCAAAAAACTTGGAAACCTTATGGTGAGGTCAAAAGAAGGACACTGAAGACTTTAGCAGAGCCAAGGCACTTGAATTCAAAACCATGACACAAAACATGATTAACTGACATTGAGTTACTGAAAGAAACTTTGGATAGGAATCTTTTTTCAAAATGAATATGTCATTGCTTTACTGTTACTTAACATTATTAACTCCATGCAAACAACACTGATGTAGGCACAAAAATGAGATGAAAAACCTTGTTATCCAGTCTTACCTTCCTGATGCCTTCAGAAGGGTTCGATACACAATTATCTGCCCCATTATTCTTACTGATAGTCCTCCAGAGTTCAGCAAATGTGTTATCCTGCTCCAGAGGGTTTGTCCCTTTTGCTTTAAAGTATTCATACACTGCTGAATCCCTGACTGTACCGTAAGATATATCCATTTGTTTGGAAAGATCCTGAAATGTTCTGAAATTCAAGTGATATCGAGACATTAGTATTATGCAGCACATTGCTAAGATTTCATTCATTAAATGTTTTTTTTCTATGTCTGTCATTAGTCAGAAAGCACTTACCTTCACGGAGTAACATTTGCACATCTCTTTCTTCATCATAAAAGGAGTAATTTAATTGTATTGAGCTCATAGGAATTTAACTACACCTGAGCTCTTTTTCACCCAACAAAGAATTTTTTTTTTGACAGATAACATTCATGCTAAACACTAGAATACCAAGTTTGCACAAGAATGTAGCACAATAAAACTTACTCGAGCACAGGAAAAAACTCAGATTATAAATATAAACTTCCAGCCCCATCAGCATCACCAGAAATATTTTGCAGAATTCAGTGGAATTAGTTTGCAGTTACTCCAATATTCCATCTGACTCCAAATCAATAGGACTGTTTTAAACAAACAAATAAAAGTCTCACTTCCAATTTCCACCAAGTCTCTCTCTCTCTCTCTTTTTTCACAGCCTCTGGTAAAACAGACATTTTTCATTCACACACAGGCCTAACTTTCATTTACTCATCATACCACTCTGGAAGTGTAAATGGGCCTCAACTTGAGTGGCTGTGAATGCACCATTTATTTTCAAATTGTACAGAATGTAATTCACTCCTGTTTTACAGACTTTTCGGCACAGAAAGGTGTAAATCACTGCCTGCATCAATGAAAACCAAGCCAAGTTTCCAAACATTTAAGGTGGCATCACTGCCATTGGAAGCAGCATCCTAGCTGTTTTCCACCTCCAGATGTTCATTCCCTTTCCAGCACCTCTTTCTTTGTCCTCAAGTAAGACTTCTGTTCAGTGCCACCCCATTTTCACTTGAGCATAAACTCACACATACTGACCTGCAGCAAGTGGGAGGAAACTGGATCTCAAAACCAACAGTTTCTTTTATGTTCTGTAAGTGTATAACTTCACATAACCACAAGGATATGCTTCTGTTACAACCAACTAGTGCTGTTTGAGATGAGTCGAACTAAAGCAACCCTCCCTGCCTCTCCCTGCCCATTTCTATTGCCTAAAAATGATCTTTCCGAAAAAAAAAATCCTCAAAACATCAGAAGGTCTTGCTCATGAGACCTCCACCAAGTCCTGGAGCCACAAAAGAAAAACTTCTTGCCTTGCAGTACATATCTTCACGATTCTCCTAAGGAACCTTGTCTTGGCCCGTGAGCTAAAGCTGTCTTGCACAGTTGAAGACTTGTCAGAGACAATATTTTTCTGCCACCCTCTTCCTTGTTTCACTGGGGGGATGCCACTGCTCACACCTCACATCCCTGCAACACTATTTAAAAGCAAAGCAAAAGTGCACCATACCACAGAAAAACACGTCAAAAACATTTCCATCTTTATCACATCACCTCCAGGTCTTGGCTCCAAAAGGGCCCTTTTCCAAGGACACATCGCATGGGAGCCATCCAGCTCCCATGAGCAGTTCCCAGAGCTGCAGCTCCACAGAGATGCATCTCCCAACCTCCCTCAAAACTCTTCAAACTCACAAGCTGCTTCAAACAGGGTAAGTGGTTTAAGTTCTTAAATTGTGTTAAGGACTTTTTATCATTTTAAGCTGTTAAGCAGCTTTAAGTAAGACTGTGTGAACAGAATTTCTCTACATACATTGCACACTTGTGGATTTGGGCTAACTCTGGGAGCTACACCAAACCCCAAACCTCCTGTTATTTCTCTAGGTCTGTATATGGCACTTGGGTAAAGTACAAAATACACACCCTGGAGGTTGCTGGAAATTCAAAATTCTAATGCAAAATGGAAGAATTTATGTCAGTTTTTTCTTTCTCTTTGTTTAACAATCCTGAACCTTATATTTTGGTCTCCTAAATGTTTCCTGTACATTTCATTGAACAAGACCATTTTTCCTCCAGTCTCAATCTAAATGATTACATGCTACATTTAGTTCTGTCTTTATTTTTTAAAATAAGTTTCATCATACCCCATGGAATTTCCTACAACCTGGGGATGGATGATCTGGCTGTTAAAAGACACATTTCTGCCTCTTTTATGTACAGATGACGAAGAAAAGTACTCAAGTACACACAGGAGGGTTTCTGTGGCAACCTTTTCCACACCAGGTTTGGCATACAGATTTTGGTATGAGTAGGAGTGTGTGTCTGGATAAAGCACAGCAGCAGAACCACATTTAGTTAATGTTCTTTAACACTGCTTTCAGTTGATAACAATGATGCAAATGCCTACTGATCACACTGCCAATCTGTTTGGAAGTTTGGATATTAAAAAAAAAAAAAAGGAAATTAAACCTGCAGTTTTAATAATGTCAGTATTTTCTGAGTTATTACTACTCTTCTGTGGAAGATTTTTGTCAGAAATATGCCTTTTGTTTAAGCTAAATTGTACTTCATTGGCAATCAGTACTTTTGTTTTAGCAAAATTACATTTTATTGACAATCAGTACTATACAGAAGCACTGGAAATATACTGACAGAGAGAGAGGATCACCAGAGGGCACAGTCAGGGTCACAGTAAGTGACCAAGCTTGAGAGCGACTATCATAGCAAAAATACAGAAGGCTGGTGACTGTTTGAGTGAGGAAATAACCTTATGCCTTTACCATAAGGGCAATTTAGCAAAAAACAAACAAACAAAAAACCAACCCTATTTCAGAAATTATCCTGACAGAGAATGGTCTAGACCACAGTTCTTAATCAGTATAAAAACCTTCTCTTCACTGTATGTCAGTATGTCACCTATTCTCAACATTCTCTGTGGCCAGAGAGGTGTTCAAAAGACCTGGGCACAGCAGATATAGTCACAAACATAAAAGACACTGAATGTAGATTAGTATCTCCTGGATTTTATAGGATGAATTAATGTGCATGTTTGTAAATGCTGTTATTTCAAATCCCTCCGAGATGGCATCACTAGACAAAACCATTTACTGCTACATTTCAGATACTGCTTGTATCTTACTGTTGTGTCACTCATTAACAGCAGCTGATCTCATTGTTATTTGATTTTGTTTTTGCAAGCAGCCATGAGCTGGACCCACCTTCTTTGGCTACTCAAATCCTTGGTTCGCTTTCTTATGGCAAAGTTTTTATCCATTTAATATACAAAATTATTTGAAAAAAAAAAATGTGTAGCATAACAAGATGCCCCATTAACCTCACCACCTCAATTACTGGATCTCACAACCCATTAAGGACTCTCTATAAGTGTGATTAAAGATAAAGCTAGTAAAGAGAAAAAGCCACTTACAGTTATAGGAGACAGGCTTCAATTCATAGACAAGTACATCCACAGTGATTGCTACATTAAGCAAGTACATGTATACCAAATGATTTAAGTAAATGTATCTGCAGTCAATCTAAACAAAAATAGCGCCTTTTAGAACTGTATTACCATCTAAAATATTTAAGGCATGTAGTTAGGCCTACTAGATAAATGCAACAATTGATAGATAACTTCGAGTGGACTTGCAATTACTTCACGTAGTGTCAACTCAAAACTAGATTTTCAGCTCATTATATTTTTTAGAAGCATATTGACATAAACCATATGCTGCAGAATAAGCAGGCAAGAGCTGCAGCAGCATTCATTATCAGACCTGTAAAAATAATTGTCAGAATAACAATACCAGTTGTTACACTTTTGGGAGATGTTTTCTTACTAGCAAAGCATTCTCATGGCTGTAGATACCTAGATTAAAAATGTGCTGCCAGAATGGGTTTGCGCTACTCTGAAGTGGCTACAGACTCAAGACTTTTTGGATGAATAACAGGAACAAAACTTGTCTAAGCAACAGATGAAACCTGTCCCTACGTGCTTTGAGGTAACTATGGATCATCAGAATCATTAGATGTGATCAAAGCATTAAAAAAACCCAAACAGGCTCTTGTCATTTCTAAATGAAAACAAAAGGTATTTTCCTTCTTTTCATATCAACTTCAACTTTTTGCCATTGTTTTAAATGTAAAGGTCTTTAAGCAAGGTCACAAGGAAAAAAAGGCAAAAACCTGGCTTATTGAGTTTTTCCTTGTCTTTACCATTAATATTTTAAGAGGTTTGTAGCAAGCTGCACATCTGGATTCCTGTGTTTAAAATCTATAACTAAAGAAGCCAATCAGCTGGCAGGTGGTGTCATGCAGTACGGTTGCCTTATGTCACAGTAATAACTGTAGAATTTTATCTTGACTTCAGCTTTAGAGAAATCATAAAGGGAAAATCCTGACAGCTCCTTGATTTAGCGTTTTTTTCTCATTAGTATTCACAACTGCCATTTTCTGACACTGTAAAAGCCTGCTATTATGTATAGAAAATAATATTTCAGCAGTTTCTGAATGCACAATGTTATTTAAAAATGATGCAAGATTTTTCATACTTAGTTCCTGTTCATTCACCTGCACATATACCATTAGGAACAATAAAGCTTCAGGTTAGACATAATGATCAGCTCCCTACTCTCGTTCTTCCACGTTGCAACTACGCTTCTGATTAACACCTCCCTTCACAGCACTACAGATGTTTTGTCAAATAATACACTTACAAGTATTCTTCTCACTAAAGTTAATTATTTTTCTTAATTAATATTAATCCCTAAGTCATATATAGACAGTAAAATAAATTTACTGCTTTTTCCACATTTAGCAGTGAAAGCCAGTACCCAGAGATTTTTAGTCAACGCAGCAAAATGTTTTATGTGATGGCTGCCATCAAGATATAGCATCCCAGAGATGATGAGACATTTTAAGATGCTCTACCTAAATGAAGCCTTAGAAATGCATACATAAAATGTATGGCACAAGTCCTTAATTTCTTTTTTGAAATATCTTGAGATTACTTTATTTTCTTTTAAACCTTTTTTTTCCCCCTAAAAAGCTAGGAATTCATGGCAGCTACAGAATTAAAAATAAGTACAGTTCCTAAACAGAACTGTTTTCTCAAGGAGATATATGGGAGGGAAATACGTGCTTTACATACTGTGGAAAGGTAAACCTGCTAAACTCCTAAGTAAAAATAACCATAGCTGAATCGATTTGACAACGTTATACTACCAGTATAAGCCAAAGAAATACCTTTTAGATGAAACCTAGCATATAAAATGCTACCTGAAGAGAGATTTATTTGATAAAGTTATCACCACTGGAAAATAATGAGTTCAAAGAGAATTCTGCCTGCTGTGAACTGCAGGAAAGTCTCCATATTTTGAGACATAACAACACCCTCCATGGATGTATTTGCCAAGACAATGAGAACAAATGAAAAAAATGGTGTTTGTTGTTGGTGACCACACATCAGCCTACCCACTGAGAGATGGACTTGGAAGCCGGGAAAGCTTTGCAGGATCAGATTTCCATTTGTACGTACACTATTCCAATGAGGGAATAGTCTGCAAAGCTGAATCAAGGTTGTGGGTGGTAGTGTGATGTAGTAGTGCTACAGATGATTTATACACAAACAGAAGATGCTTCCCTTCAGAACCCGAGTCCTGAGGCTAAAGACGAAACATTTGAGCTTTAGTCCATTTTTCACAGATGTCTTTGGACTTTGGATCTCCAGTTTTAAGTAAGATTTATGAGTGACCGTATCATGTCTTAAGACACCTGAAAGACAATTAAAACTTCCACTTGAGGACATTCTCTAGGCTAGTTTAACCAAGTTGGAATAGTTTAAATGGTTGAAGATTGGGAAAAAAATAAAATAATCTGTTATGGATATAAATTGCCACTATGTTATGACAAACTCATTAACTCAGAGACTTAATGTGCAAACTTTCACTGTCTCACTGAATCCAAGTTACAAAAGCACAAGCCCACTTAAAATGGAAGAAAGAACTGCAGGCAGTCCCCCTAAACTTTAGTGCAGCAAATTCTTAACAAGCCTTCAATTACACTGAAAAGAGCAATAAGTTAGATGAATAATGAGAAGACATTAGAATTGAGCTCTCTTTAGCATTTGCAAATCTAAAAAGTAAATACTCATAAAAAAAAAAGCATTATGGTATATTTCTATAAATTTACATAAATACTACTAGTATGTGTTAAATTGGATGTAAGATGCATAAAATACAAGGTGGGTGACTTTAAGGGTGATTTTTAGTAAGGCAAATAAAAAAAGAATTGTTAGAATGGCAGTAGCCATGAAAAATATTAAAATGAAGGAAAGTTTATCTTCACATCTAATAAGCTCAGACTTCAAAAGAATTAGGCCCATGGTTTTAATTTGTGCATCTCTTTGGCTTTTTTTTTTTTGAAATTATGAATAATCAAGCTTAAATCAATCACTAAGTCTCCAACTTCTCTATAGCAACATGATCAAATTCTGCATTGGTGCATTTCCCCACAGATCAAGTCACTTTAAGCACTCTTAATTCTGCCTCAGTGCGGTGCCATGCAGAGCAACAGGTTTTGTCAGCACATACACCAAGCAAAATCTTCACTTTTCTGATAGTCCAGTAGAAATCAGCATCAGTACTTGCATGCTTAATATACACTTTGCAGGATCAAGTCCTTCACCAGCAAATACATCATTCTGTAGTTCATATAAAACTCATTTCATCAGCTGTCCATGAAAAATACCATCCACTTTAAACAAAAGCCTTAACAGAAAATGCCTCGTGGGAGTTTCTACAAAGGAAGCCATAAGCACTGACAGATTAAACTACACTGAATCAATGGAGTTGCAGCCCTTCACACCAGGACTAAACATTTCCAAATCATGGAAGGAGACAAACAGTGCAGACCCTTACAGCTATGCATGTGCTTGTCATCATCGGTGGAGCAGGAACAGCTGCTACATATGATTTCAAAGAAGCAGGGACTTTCCTCCAGTGGAAAAATAATCAATTAGCATGTGTCACAGCACACATTGCCATGTCAACTACTTACTTTTCCTATAGTTAAAACAGTGACTTAACTCCTCAGAGTAGGTATTGGCACTGCTGCAGCTGCTTACCATAGAAGCTTTTTCATGACCATAATGATGGCTGCTGCCAGTGTGGTGGCATCTTCAAGCCCTTGTCTGGACTGGATCTCACTGTCCCATATTAGATACAACCAAAAGCAAAATATAACATTCTTGTATGGATTTGTTGTGGCAAGGAACCTCAAGCCAACTTTACTTTTGCCAAAGGAGAAGGGGGTATACTACATGTCTCTGCACCACATGTGACAGCAACAGCCCTGTCACACCCTTCCAGCAGAGGATCAGGACCCTCTCTATTCTGCTGCCTCAAAGAAATTTCTTTTTTAGAGTAGCTAGTGTGCCTGACAGGTAAATCAATCCTGCTGAGATCAATGAAACTATCCATACAGATGTTGGAAACAGAAGTATAGTATAAACAGTAAGAAAAAACAAAATAACCAAATAATATGTGCACAAAGCACAGAACTTTGTGCAACCTCTACATCATTTTCATTTCTTTACAAAGACTTCTACCAGCCTCTGTTCCTACATGCAAAGGGTAAGTCAATAAACCTAAACGAAACTGCCTTCTAAATTCCCAGTGCAGCGCTGCTTTCACTGCAGGTTGAGTGTTTTCGGCAGGGCTCTGCTCCTGCAGAGCTACTGCGTGATGAAGTCCTGAAAGAAGGGAGCAAAGCATATGTATACCCAGGGAAATGCAAAGACAGTCCAGCTATTAATAAAAGATACACTGTTGTGGTTTTGATTCTAATAGTAATTAATTGCTAGCTACACACTATTGGCAAAACTTTTGTGGGCTCTGAGTGCTTTTTCCGAGAGCCGGAGACACGGCAGGAACACGCTGTGTTACCGGCACTTGAAATCTCACTTTTGCTTTACTGATCTAGGAACAACCTGACGTGTTTTTTGATAGCGTCAAAGAAGTGTGGAGAATCTAGGACAAAAATCCATACAACTAGGCTGTGTCCCATTGCTCACAGAACTTCCAGTGGTTTATTTAGGAAGCATTCCCATTTTCAAAGGAAGACTTAGGAGTTTTTCTGGCTGTGAGACTCAACATTGGATCCAAAAATCAAACCGGATTCTCATCATCATCAGTAAAACAGGTCCTTCAGTAAACAAAATTAGACCTCTGGTTATTCCTATCCATTGCTATTTCTAAATGATGCCCTCAGGACCACCCCAGCAACTCCAGTCATCTGCAGTGATCTGCACAAGTGTGACTTGACTTGTCACTGGATCATAGAAGTTCACTTTGCCTGGAGCTGATGCTGGCTCTGCTCCAGCACTGCACAGAAAGAAATCTGTTAAACAGCTAGAAATAAGCTATGTCTCCTGATTGCCAGACCAATGTTTCTAACTATACTTCCAACCCTCCTCTTATCCAAACCTCCTCCAGGCAAAAAAGCTAAAGTCAGATTGCTGATTTTTCCATTAACTAGGGTTGGTTTTTTGGTTTTTGTTTTTTTTTTTTTTTGTTCGTTTGTTTTTTATTTGGTTACTTATTTGTAATATATCTTCTCTTTCTTGATGTCTTCTATGTCAGTCATTGCTATCATATGGAAAAGGAACCAAGATGTTCCCTACAGCAGAAGTCATGATTACTTTGCCTGAAGATGTTTTAAAACCAATCAAACAACAGCTAAGTAATTCCATCAATAGTGGTAGTGATGGAAGATAGTTTCCAAGAATTTGCATCTCAGAGCTGGATCCACTGGTGCCCAGTGGCTTGTGATCTCTGGATGAATTTTTCTTCATTGCTGGGCATTTATGATTGCATATGAATTTATCTGATGTCTAACAGAGGGAATGAAATCAGTTAAAGTCTGCTTTTCCTTTGTCTTTGCAAGGGGCATTTGCAGGAGCCCTCTTCACTGCCTTATTTTTCTACATTTCTAAAAAATTAATACACTTGAGATATTAAACACTTTGGCCACCGTGTTTGAAATTAAGTAACGGAAAGAAGTAGACTGATGCAGAGACATCCAGCAGAATTTTTTTTAAGAGGCCCAGGTTTTCAAAAACTGGAGCTTTAATTTGCATGCTCAGATCCATATTAAAACTACTATATGACTGGGCAGATTTTCAGAACGGATCAAGGAAAGTTTTGGCAAGACAGCACATTTGTAAGATATTCACGGATTCAATTAAAAGTCTGGAAGGAGATTCAGGGCAGCTATGAGCAGTTGCTGTTCATCCTGCAAATCCAGAATAATCAGCCCTGCTAAAAAATCCTGGTTAGCCTGGGTCCTTTACCCACACTCTAAATTCTAGTCAACAGTGAGGAGGAAATTAGACTGCAAAGAAAAGATGAAAAAAATCTCAAGAGTTTGTAGTACAAGTACAAGGAAGGAAGTACATGATCTGACAACCTTTGAATCTTGCTTTACTTTTAAACCACTTTGCCACTGTGACATTTCTCTGAGTACCTTGAAGGGTTAATGTGGTAATTAAAATAAGGTATTCTACTCCTTAAATTATTAATTAAAATAAAAAACTGCAGCTGGTGTTTAACAGCAACTCAGTCCCAACAGCAGATTTTAGTCACTTCACCTAAATCAAACATATCATAAAGTTGGCATGAATATCATATTGTCTGAATCAAACACATCTGGCGACTGACACACGCTTTTACCTATAATGAAAATAACAAACTACCTGTATTATTTATGCAGATGCACTTTAAATTGTTTGCTACGCTGATGTATTCTACCACTCACATTCAGATGGTAAAAATCCTAATGAAGATTAATGATTAAAGATCGAGAAGGAAGAAATTGTCTTCTTCCTTCTCAACTGGTGTTATAAGTACTGATACCACTGCCGTGCTGTTTTGCACTCAGAATGCAAAGAGTAGCTTTTTAATTAAATAGATTGGGGAATGGATAAGCTTGGCATCTTGATGCTGGCTTATAAAATCATAAAATCATAGAATCATAGAATCATAGAATCATAGAATGATTAGGGTTAGAAGCGACTCCCAGAGGTCATCTAGTCCAACCCCCCTGCAAGAAGCAGGGACACCCCCAACTAGATCAGGTTGCTCAGGGCCTCATCCAACCTGGCCTTGAACTTCTCCAGGGATGGGGCATCCACCACCGCCTTGGGCAACCTGTTCCAGTGCTCCACCACTCTTACAGTAAAGAACTTTTTCCTAATATCCAATCCAAATCTCCCTCCCTCTATTTTAAAACCATCACCCCTTGTCCTGTCACAACAGGCCCTACTAAACAGCCTCTCCCCATCTTTCTTGTAGATACTGGAAGACCGCTATAAGGTCTTCCTACAAAATCCTTACTCGGGGTGAGTGGTACTTTGTACCATGACTGTTAGGCTATCATTATACTGCGAGTAGCTCCATTAAGGTCCATGAAATCCCAGTGCAGGAGAAGGTCCTACACAACTCTTTATTAATTTTTGATTTATCAGGAATTGTCACATACCACGGGAGAGACACGCTGCGAGAACGCGTGTCTGGGCTGCTGCCTGCACCCTCACAGCAGATAAGAGTCAGCAGCCTCATAGCTGGGGTGGAGGTCCAGACAAATTCACACCTCTCAGATCTGTCAGAGGTGCAAGGGGATGCTGGAAAACAGCTTGACACCTTTCCTTTACCACAGGGAGTAAAGCAGAAGCTATCAATGTTGACAGAAAGAAGAGAAGAAAACAGAAGGGCTCTGAAGAGGCATCTTGATTGCTAGAACATGTGCTGGGTGACTCCTGGGAAATCAAAACATAGGGCTCTTCATTAATACTGGAAGCACATATAGCATTCATCAGTTATTATTTATGTCTAAAGTGCCTGCATTGCATATGCATATTTTTAAGTTTGGAGGCCCACTTGCCTGTTCCTCAGAGGACCCAAAGTACACACACTTGGAATATGGCGTACTCCACACCTCATCCACATGGACACGGAATCCAACAGAACGAGAGACCTTACCTTTTTGCCTCTCCCTCCTCACCCTGAACATGAGTCTTTCCTGAATACCAAACCTCATACTTGAAGCACTGACAGCACAGCATCAAAAACAACTAGCTGTTCCTTATCTTGAGATTAATTAGTTTATTGGGCAGCCTAATTACATACCTTGAAATACGAGCTCGGAAATTGCATTACTGTCTTATGAAGGAAGCACAGTGGTTAACATTCACCCCATTCTGACTGATGGTTTTCTATTCTTCTTCAGATAGATATGACTATTCATAAATCAATTAAATTAAATCAGTGGCTTATTCTCCTAGGCTGGTTTTAATGGTGTAGAAAGCAAACAACTTGAGTGCATGTGATTACATTTCTTTTAATGGGACTTCGGCAGCTGTATCAAAATAGCTTTTCTAAGGCAGCATTATTCTGTCCTTCCTCTCCAGATGAGTCTGGAAACGCTCCTGTAGTGTATTATATGGGGGCACGCGTGCAGAAGAAGAGAACATTGCTCAGCAAAGCAGACGAGCCCAGGACGTGGAAAGGACACATGTAATCCTTTCCTTAGCAACACAGCATTATTTCCAGAGAAGTTTTCTCTCCTCCTGGAAAGTCTTCTGCAACACAGGAGCTAAGAACTAATAGGACAGCACTCAAAATTAACAGCAGCATCTAAGTTTTCATGGAAACTAAGATCCTGCAGCTCCTTTCTCCCCTAAATACCCATAACCTACATCTATTCAATGTGTGTTTTGCTGGGTTATTTTAGGGTTTTTTTCCTTCTCTTTTACATCACCAGGAATAATTTGCAAATCTCCTTATGAGGATATTCAATTTTTAAAGATTTGCCTTTAAATAGCAAGTTTAGAGTTTTCTACCTCATTGCAAGACAATCTATAAAGATTTTAGAATGTATTGGAACAGCTTTTATTTCAGAACACAAAATACCATCCTGTATATTATTTAAGGTGTTAAGAGCTTAAGGTGTGAGAAAGAATGATCTTCTGTCATGGAGAAATTTTATAAGGGGAATGGTTATTTTAGATTTGAATGAAAATGTCAAAGAGAAAAGTAATCAGATTAAAAGTGTCTGCAAGATCGTGGAACTCACTATTGTGAGAGGGAAAAAAAAGCACAAGTAGCAGTGTAAAAATAATGGATTTCAAATACCAGAGCTCAACAGACTTCAGGAGGTGGAAGATCAAGTCTGTTGGGTACTTGATTTTAATGATAAAGGACAACAAAATATCTGGCAATACCTGAAAGAGACCATATCAGAGACACAGATGCAAACTATCTTAGTTTGAAGAAACGATAAGATGATGTTAATGACTTCAGCAAGAGCTCTTTCTGGACCTAGAAAACCAGAAGCATTTTTTTCTAAGTAATTATAAAAGAGTGCTGCAACCATTTGAAAAAATATGCAAACCTACTATAAATGTATGTGAGGAAAAAAAATCAGATTCAAAAATAAATCCTCCTCACAGCACCAGTGAATCTAACTTCTATGATTTAAGATGTTTCACAAAGCTGTTTGCATCATCCCTTGACTGAAGTTCTTGTGTCCACCGAGCTGACAAAAGGACACAGGTATCGCAGCTATCCCATACTCTTAAGCTATAGGAGGTGCAATATTTACCTGATCTTTATTGCAAGCTATTAAACTCAATCATTCCAATGTGGAAGATGGATCATCTAAGTGGAGCACAGGACTGGTCATGGCACAGTGACACTGGTCCAGCTTTAACCAACCAACTACTGCTCCAGGACAGCTGGGCAAGCATTCCTCATACTTCCTCTGCCCCTGCTCGAAACTTCCCTTCTTTCTCCTCACCTTCCTCCATTCAAAATAATCTAAAGAAATAAACAATTCAGTGCATGTTTCCCTTACAGTCCTCCTGCTGACATTGAATTTGCTGGCAATGAACAGAAGGTGGGAAAATTACTTCTGCTGCCAGGAGGATGGGAAATTCTAGTGCTGAACCACCATGGTACAGGAATGACACAACCGCTACTCACATGGAAATGTGAGAAACTGTGCGGGATGAAAAGAATTTTTTTTTTTTTCATGAGCAAATGAAACATTTTCTAAAAGATGCAACAGATTAACAGAGTTGGAAGCTCACGTATGTCCTGTCTCAGCTGGCAGCAAGTAAACAAACAGGCAGAACATTCCCTTCCTACAAGTAGATATGACTACTTTTAACTTAACCTCATTGCTTCTGTGAAAAAGCGCTTCCTAATTATTGGTAGTTTGGCAAATGCCATTTATTTCCTTCTTCCTACTGCAGCATTACTTTCAGAGATTTTCCAACTCCTACACAGAAATACCCACTCTATTAACCCATAATAGAACAACCTGTGTGGCCTTCCTAATAAGGCCTACTGTTAGACTAACAACTCTGATCAGCACAGATAAATAGTCTAAAATCCCAGTAATTTTACAGGTGTTTCAGGTTTTTTTTAGGTAGCTGTTTCACTAGCAGATACCATGGACACATTTATATTTTATTTTGCCTGGGTTCACACTTTAAGGGTGTCTTTGTTTAAATACTCTTCAGAAAAAAAATATATATATACCATAGGGGCACGTATCCACAAAAGAAGAGCAAACATGGCTAGCAGGCAAACACACAGAATAGTATATTAACATGCAAAAAGCAGGTAGATTATTTCACACTGTGGTTGAATAAATATCTATCCTATAGAGTGGAAAAAAATATTAGTTAGTGCCTTTGCAGGAGTGAAAGACCAATCTGCATTAATGGCTGTTCCACCCCCAGTATCCATTTCCAAAACAGAATTCACCATGATTTTTTTTCTTAGTCCTGTTTTTGTCCTCAAAAAAACAGTGGGCTGAAGTAGTCTTTAGAGCTAGAAGGTGTCTGAAGCTTTTAAGGCCATCTCTGTTTGAATTGCTGTAGTAATCATTACTTTGCCTTTTTAATATCCTGTTATATTAAATTTTGTTATGATTTCATATAAGACATTAAATCAGCTTCTTTAGAGAAAAACAATAGAAATATAAATATCCTATTGGGCAAAAATCTTCTGTTACTGCGTTTTGTATTGTTTATCCCTTAGGAGTCAAACAGAAAATAAAATCCCAAAAATAAGCCACAGATTCTATCCTTGTAATAAAAAGAAACCGTATGCTACAACAAAGAAGGTTGAAGTCATGGGCCAATGAGATTTAGTGTATGCAGAAAGCATACACCTACTGTAATCTGTGGACCTCCAGTGAATAACCTACATTAACATGAGATAATCTGACTTGAAAGCTGACTCAAACTGAGCTGAGAAGAAGAGACTGGATATGAAATCTCGGATTTGAACCAATAATCATACATTTTGATGGGCTGTCATGAGGATTGCTGCTCTTGCTACGTCTTCACCCTTCTGAAGCAAAAAGAAAAAAAGAATACAAAAATCATTTTATTACTTGCACAGATGGTAGATTTTGCTAATGTCATATCCAAATAATTTTCTTCTCTAAACTATTCAGATACAGTACATGTAACTGAATGTTAATGCCTCAACTCATTTCCCAGTAACAACAACAAATGAAGTGATGCTGTAATACAGGTGTCATAAAGAGTTAGAAGAGGGTGCGGAATCACAAATCTCTTGGCTTCCCATTGATCTCCAGTATATGCCACATTTTTATAATGGTAAGTGTAGAGATGGAATGCAAGCTCGATTTTCAGCAATGCATTCTCATTTTTCTCAGAAAAATGTCCTTGGGAAATATGTGCACTTAGATGCTTGCCTGCTTGCTCAATTACAGGGGTGATTAGCATACATTTTAAACCACAGTTGAACAGCATATGCCAACATTTAGAAAGCTTTTCAAGATGCTCCAGACTTTGTGAAGTTCTGGGTTCCCCAGAAGCACCCACTGGGCAGCACAGTCAGTGAAAGTGAAATGAAAAGAGATACCATGAGGTTTCCAGCCCTGGAACCAACAAGGGTGTCTTTGCTTGAACAGTGCCTGAAGGCAAAGCTCTGGCAAGCAAGCTCTGCCCTGGGGCACTGGTTCCCTGCTGCACAGCTTGCAGAACAATTCCCACAATTTCATGTGGTCCTAACAGGGAATGTTCTGGAAATAAAAAAAAAAAGGTTTGATTTCCTGTCCTTGTTCATACTTCTTTCCTCCACTCTTTTTAGCCTCTATTTTTTTGTGGATGAACTTAGTCTAGTTATTTAATGATTGAAGCTTTTGCTCACAGGGTTTAAATAATAATCATGATAATTATTTTTTATCATGCTCATTCATACATGCCTCCTGCCAACGTGCCTGAGGTGCTTGCTGCACAGACACCACAAAATATGGTACAAATTGAACATAACAAAATTAAACACAGCAAAAGAAAATCCAATGAAATATTTAGAAAGCCACATATGATATTAACAACAGAAAGGTTGTTTTCAAACACAAGGCATTTCAAGGCAAAACCCACTGAAAATACAGAGGGATTCCTGTGATGTTCTTGCTACCAGTCTTATCAAACCCAGTTAACTACAGCTATGAAACTTTTGTGCATCTGCCTCTAGCTGGCACCTTCAGAATACTTCCCTTATTTTCTTTTGAAATATGTTGAGATTATTTCTGGTTTGTATGCAGCCCAGAAAAACCTTTTTTTTGATACCTGAAGAGCAGGTGTTACATACCTTAAAACGTGAGTGTTTCTGACCACCAACTTTAAAGCAGCTACACTGACATGTCATATAAGGTATGAAAAAAATGTTACTCTGTTGTACAAAATAACTGAGAGAGAGGATGTAAAAATCCTGCCAAGATCAGACAAAGCTTGTGGTAGAAAAATAATTTGCACCCAAGTCTTTCAGGTGCCATACCAGCACCCCAACTAAGTTGCAGTAAATCTTCAGCTGTCACCAACAGACATGCAATCTGGGGATTGAAATGTAAATAAGGAAATCCCAAATCTTGAAACAACAGCTGTGAACTTAGAAGCAGATACAACATGTTTGCATGCACTCCATGAATGCGTATATACAGATGCTTTTCAGAACATCCACAGCCTGTGCAAATGTTAAGAATCAATTAAAGTCTTTAATTTAAACTCTTTTGAATTTGCAAACAGCCTACCTCTGCATGTCCTATTTTTCCTACTTGATTCTTAACCTCTTGTCAGACAAACTCCTAAACCTGAGCCTCAGAATATCTGTGCAGCTACTGAACTGCATGTAGTCTGCTTGTTAACAAGAAATGAACCTGGAAGTTAAGTCACTGCTAATTAAACTCATAATTACAAATGGAAGGTCAGACAGCAGATCCAAGGGCTGTTTGAAAATGTAATACGACAAAAGAGAGAACAAACTCTCATGTAATAATTCAGTCCTTACTTCACAGACTGACCCATTAGAAGACTTCTCAGCTGCATACCGTTCCAAAGGTAAATATTAGAATACTAAATGAAAATCACTTGGGTTTAAACAAGTTTGTTGAGGATTAGCACAGGCTCTAAACATTACCTGGATTCTTATTTAAAAACAAAAATTAAGAATTACTCCTGTACAAACTTAGAGCATGGCTCACAGCTTCCTCGCTGGAGCTCCAAAGTGGTTTCCACCATCACAAGAGGTAATTTGGACAGAGGGCTTGGCACAGCAGCATTAAAAGAGCAGCAAAGGGATGCAGAAGTGCATCGACCCTTAGCAACTGGAAAATGGAGAACAGTCAGGGAAGGTTCACACTGTGTTCTGCCACCTTCAGTCTCCTGATGGGCCAGAGGTTTTGACGGTAGCCCCAAACTTCACATTCTGACCCTCTGCACTGCCCTGTCACAGCAGGACAAGTGATGGGCACACAGGACATGCGAGGAGCAAGGAAGCAGAGGCAGTGGTGCCAGACCAGGAAATTAGTGCTTCTCCCTGTTACCACACTCATGATGAAGCACTTCAGGGTTTTGAAAAATCCAAGATGTTTTTTCCAAGATAGACGTGTTTCCTACATGGGATCTCGGCAGCTGGAGACCACAGCACTTGGGAACCCATTTGGGATTTACCAAGTCTCCGTCAGGAAATACTGGCAGCATATCAAGCTGCTTCGTGCTGTAGGTCCTACTCTGGGTACTTCACCTTTCTGTCAGCCACAGACAGTCCCTGAAACTCACGACACAGTGGAAAAGCCTTGTGAGTTTTGCCAGTACTAGATTTAAAAAAAAAAAAAATTCCCTCATCAGCAGGCTACGTGCTATCACAAATCCAATGTGCTAATTCTAAAAATCTGCCTTCCAACAGTTCAGCTTTGATTCTGCAAATGTCTCATTAAGCCCCTTCTAATAAATATCATTTATGATTTCTATGACACACTTGTTTTGCCAGGAAATTGTGGAAGTAAGGATCACTGCATTGATTGACACCTAGATATTGAATCAAACATACTCCTATTCTGCTAGGCACAGACCACACATGCCAAATTTGATGCTGATACAACTTTTATTAGGGAGTTTGGATGAGGCATGGGAAAAAAAATCAGTCTTGCAATGAAAACCTTAGTTATGTTGCAGATACTGCAGCACCATAATACTATTTTCTCTCCTGCTGACAATTTAGCAGCAGCCATACTGAACACCAGAGGACTTTCCTATGGAGGGAGAGATAACAGCACACATTTACCAAGAGGCCAGAGCCTGGGGCGAGGGGCAGCTTGGTTTCTTAACAGTGGAAATATACACAGATGGGTTTGATAGTTCTCAGCTGGTGAGCTAATTTTCAGCTGTAACTCACTGTGCCTCTTTGGGTGGGAAAAAAATGTGTTTCGAGTAAATATTCCTTTCTGGGTCCATGAAAGATGCAATGTGAGCAAGCTGAGTGGCAAATTTATAAAGGCAAAATTAGTCACTCATATCATATGATGCTGAAGTTTAGTAGTACTGGGAGCTGAGACACCAGGCCATGATACGTTCATGTAAAGCAGTAATTCACTTTCTCATGAAAAATAGTTGTTCTAAATGTGACACAACATTTTATAAGATGTTTCTCCGAAAGAGTGGGGACATGAAAGCAATTTCATCGTGGGTTAGGAATGGATGAAGGCTCAGAGTTTGCAGAGAACCCATTACTCTACCCCACTGATTCTCTGTTAAGGTACTAGCAGTTTAGTCCAGATGAGACTCTGTTTTTCTGAGAGTAGCTGAATCTTAGGGAGATCTGCAAATAGCCATAGTCAAGTCAAGACAAGCAATTCCCTTAACTGGCTGTCTTATGCCAAACAGTGATCAAATCAGAGTTTTCGGACACCTACCATTTCAGATTATTTGGGGAATGATTGGAGTGCCTAAGCCGAAGCATCCAGGACCACCTGAAACACCCCAGTCAATATGAAAAACGCACGTTTGGGTTGACAACACCTAATACAGACCCCTGCCCTTGTAGCCACATAGCTGTAGCATGGGAAGTCAATCTTATGGCAACCTAAATTACTTTCGACATTACCGGCTTTGCACCTGAATTACTCTGCTGGTGGTCGCAGATCACAGTAAAGTACTTTCTTCCTACTGTATCCTCACCTTGCACAAGGGGATGTGATATTGGGAATATGAAGAGTGGTAGCTCTTGTTAGGTATAGAATGTAGTTTAATTATAATTCTTTATCTGCCATCTCTAACCGTAGAGGAGCATCAGAGCTCTTAAATCTTTATCGAAAAATCTTCTCCCTCTCCTTCAAGATTCTAAGCAATGTCTTTTCATTTTAATAAGCAGTACCAAAACCCCTTGTAAATATTGTAATAGCTCAACCTCAAAGGCCTCCTCTAGTAATTCATAGTTTTGCTGTTAAACCTAGGCCTTTTTTTTTTCTTCTTCCAGATTCTTCAGTGCATTTCATCCTTCTCTGAACTTTGTTGAGTTTTTGGAGGTGCTCAAGAGACCAAACAGACAATTTCTTCTGCTATGGATAAACCAGAACTTTCAGAAAATTTAAGACCATTATTCAAGCTTTCTGGGTAACTATTTCTGTCTTAGGTTTCAAGAGCAATTTATTCATTAAGCAATTTATTAATTTAATCCCATTAAGGCCAGGCCTTGTATATAGTCTCTGCCAGTTTTATTCTGTTTCGTTTCTCATGTTATTCCAGAAATTACCTGCAGTTCTTATTTCAGTAACTAAGGAAACACACTTATTTTGGCCAAATTAACAGAAAATTAATTTTACACTGAAACTTTTCATGGTTTTGGGCTGCTTTATTACTACTACTACTACACTATATTAATGTGAAGCATTACATTACTTGCAGGCACACAATGGAAGCTAAAAACTGGAAGTACTGTTGAACTCATGTTTCTGAGAAACGCACTATTGAAAACCTTCACAGAAACCACAGAGAAGACAAAAGCATCTTTTTTAAGTGTCAGCTTCTCCTAAGCACCAGTGCCTCTGTTTCAGAGCTGAGCACAAAGCCCAGTCTTCCCAGTGCAACTCTAAGTGAGACAGTTAACCGTGTCACACTAGCACTTGTGTGTGCTTGCAAATCTTTGGCTCAGCATTTTACAGCATGGAGTGGAAAGGTGACTGGAGTATGGTCACATTGACCATCCTCCAGTCACCTTTCCACTCCATCACCATCAGAGTACACATGTGATATCAGACTGTTATACTGTCAGTGCTGACCTCCCAGTTCTGCAGAACAGTGTGAAGTTGAAAATTTTGTCAGTGCCTTAAGAGGACAAAAAATGAAAGTATTCATTAGCCTTTAAATTTTCTGAAGAAATACAAATTACACACACGCCAGCAAACAACCAGCAGCTCTCTGGACCCACTGTGATGTCTGGTGCAATGAAATATTCTCACTGGGTATGGATTAGTAGGCAAACGGACGGGGAAAAAAAAATCAAAGGTGAAAGATAAATTTGGTTTGTTGCAGAAACAGTAATTTATCATTACAGTATTGCCAACACAACTGTGGAGAATTATATATAAATTTAATAAAACAAATGCTATATTGCATCTATTATCCTGGAGTCAGGTTTAGTTATCTTTTCCTCCTTGAGAAGAGGCTTTTTCTGCAAATAATGCCACTGAATCTAGCCATTTATATTTTGTCCATTTAAATCTTAAAAGGCCACCTATATTACCTTGCACACAAATAACGATATAAACAACAGTGTATATCAAAATATTGAGAACATACAATTATACACCGAAGGTGAGAAGTGAAATGTTATATAATTTCCCAGAGGTTGCAGTCCCCCTCTGATGTTCAACAATAAAGGGAAGACAGCTGAAGGAGCGAGGGTTCTAGTTAGGCAAAATACATAAAAATATGAAAGACATTTCTTCTGGAAAAAGACACAATTAAAGTGCCATTGTCCCCTCTATGCACCTGTCAAAACTGCTTGGGGTTTGTAGGAGTGAAGGAGAAGGGGGGTTGAGGAGAGAAAAGCAGCCACTGCAAATAAGCAGAGTATTTTATTAGAGAGTTATCTTCTCCTTGCAAGAATGAATGCTCAAATGGATAATACCTTTGTGTGAAATCCAGGTTTCCGGTTCACATTAAGAAGAGGCTCTTACCTTATGGGATTATCCATCCTTGATACTGTGAGGAACGCTGCTAAGTTCGCTGTGTAGGAAGAGCACACGATAAGGGTGAAGAGCCACCAGCTTCCCATTACAATGCGCATAGCCACAGAATTGACAGTAGATTCGCCCCCTGCAAAGAAATAAACAGGGAAAATGAAGGTCTCTCATCAGTTCCCATTTACAATCACCCTCGGTGTGCCCCATTATGTTACACCTAGTTGGAGCTACCCCTTTGCATTTCTGCTTCATCTCCTGAGCACCCTTTCACTGTGTGAAAAGCACTGCTTCCTTTCAGACTGATAATATGCAAACATTTTCTCCAGTCAGCATCTTGCCCTGGATACTCCTCTAAAAAATCATCTTTCAAAACATGTCCCTCGGGAATTATTGAGGATCAAATCTACAGAACATGAAAAATACTCTAAACAAAATTCAATGTTGAGGCACAACTAATAAATATGCAGGAATTAAATCATTAGTGTGGAGAACATAGTATTATTCTGTTCTCAATGACCATTTTAGATTTGAAAAAAAAAAAAACACAACCCTACACGCCACTGTCCAATGTTTTGTGCTGTATTTAAATCTGAAAAGACTGAAGCATTAGTGTCAGTACTTGTTACTCTTTACAACGTTTCAAAGAATGCGAGGATTTCTTTCTAGAAGGCTTCAATGCTTGAACATTGTTGGAGACCAAACCTTACCATACAGCTGGTGCTAGTCACTTCAGCATATGTTTGTGCTGATTGCATCTTACTGTACTTAAACCCATCAGGGATGCCACCTTAATGAGATGAGGGACCAAGCTTCAGAGCAACAGTAAGGATTTTCCAGCTGAGGCTTTATAGGCTTGCCATCACAATGAAAAAAAATGCAGAAAAAATTAACAGCAGACCATACGTTAGGCGTCCAACAAAGCCTGCCTTCCAAAACGTTACAGATATGGGACAAATCTGCGTGGACAGATTTTGCAAGCACTTATTTACAAAAGTAACTTTGTTAACGGCAGCAGTGCTACTGAATTCAATAGGATTAGTCCCAGGCCTAAAGATTCCTGAGTGTAAAGTTAGTTACACAACTACAAACACACAGCCCCGCACCCTCCTGCCCCCCAACTTACCAACTTCTTCACATATTTAATTATCTGGGCTAATAAATGATATTACCTCCCTGTACGAGCCTTCTCTTTGGTCTTTAGACTGTTCTGGTCAAGACTAACATGTCCTGCCCTGCTTTACCCAAGGCAGAACATCTCCAAGCATCCACGAGGGGTGTTTATGGAGACTAAGTACCTTGCTGAACAAAGGCGCCGTACACAACCCAGATGGCACTGTGGAGAGTGGAGGAAGCAGAGGAGCTTGGCTGGGATGCGTTCTGCGCCCTGACCGCCTGGATGCGGTTCAAGACAAATATCAAGACACCAACTATAGGGATGGCTGCAGCAATGCAAGCCCACACCGCGAAGTCGAAAGGAGCAAAGAGAGAGAATATGTTGATTTTCTCTTCGGGCTTTTTGATTAAGATGCCCACAGAATAGTCCATGTACCGCTTGCTGAAGTCCACAACACTCTCTCGTTCTGGTGTTATAGTGATGGCTGAGATCGCTAGGTCTGCTCTCTGCAAGACAAATGCAACAGATCAGATCTCTTCCTTTCACCATTTTGCCAGACTTAGGTAGACATTTATTTTTAAGAACTAAGTAACTCCATGTATTCCTTTCTATAATTTAACACCTCTAAGCAAATTAAAATAAATTGTCTAAAAATAAAACCTGAATCAGTTTAATTAAGTTAACATAATTAATTGCACTGGTCTGAAGCAGAATAACCTGACAAAGTACTCTAGAACAAAACGCACTACCCTGACTCCCCTCTGGAATGAGTGCAATTTACTTAACCTCGGTCCTTCAAGTGTTTTCCAAAGGATGCCAAAACCTTCTCTTATTCATAAAGGGATTTTATATGAAAACTTGAGGGAAACACTTTTGTTTTTTACAATGAATAAAGCAATGGCAAAAGAACTGGTAACTGGAAAGATGCACCAAAGGCTGAATTTCAGCTCCAGAAACTGCTTTCATCTCAATATTTAAGGCAAGTAGATTTCACACGTAATGGGTCCTTAAAGAGCATGCAAACTCAATGAAATATAGCACAGGAATTAATAAAGTTCCCAAAACTTCTGAAGAGCTGCAATTAGATTTTGACTATTTTTCCATCTTAATAAAAACAGTGATCTTCAAAACTTACAATTTACTCTTTGTTTCCTTTATCTGTGTTTTTTGGTAAAGTAAAGCAAATGTTAGGTGAGGAAGGTCTGCTTTGAAATCCTTTGGAGTCAGGTGCAGAAATACCATTTAAAAAAATAACAGATACTTTGTTGCTTCAAAGAAAGCAATTTCCAAATAAATTTCACAGGATTTCTTACCACATTTTCAATTCAATGACATTCAAGCAGCTTATGTCAACACAAAGTAAGTTAAAAATTCTTTATATTTCCTAACACCAGCCAAGAATATTCCATTATGATACACATGTTTGCTATTGCTTTAATTGCTTCTATTTCTTCTTAAACATCTACTTACCAGATACTGAGCTTCCTACCTACTAGATAATGAGAAAGCTTTCACTTTCAGTAAGAACTCCACTGCAGAAGAGTAACCTTTTCTACAAAGGGCAGCAACATGGAATATTAATTTCTTTGATTCTCCTTCTTGATTAACATTTGTCCCATGTCAGACAGTGAGAACATGAACAAAATACAGTCTCATTTAACTCTCTAGGAGATTCTATGCTACAGACTTCCCCATTTTCTTCAATGGAGTTCAATTAACTTACTCCTCATCGGTGAGACTTTAATTAAGACAAGAAATTTGGTCCTCTCTGTTTTAACTGAACAAATAATCTTGAGATCAGTTTAAATTCTGGTCCTTCAAAACACTTCCATATTATGAGGGACACATTATGACAAAAATTAAAACAATAAACATTAATATTTTAAGAAGAATATATTACTTTTTTTTTTCCTCTACCTTCTGTAGTTGTTCACTCACACACACACATTCCTTTTATTCTTACAATTACATAAACATAGTTTTACACTGATATCACCTGTATTGAGAGCAGTTGGGAATAAACAAAATAGACTCTCTGGTTCCTATCCTGTGCACAGGGTCTTAATTTGCACAGTTTACACACACAGAAACCATCACTGAATGCTCAGAAGCACTCTCCACTACCATTTTCATCCTAATCCACTCTCTCATAATTTGGAATGGAAGAAGGGGAGAATTTAAACAGCCCTTTTACAAAGCTTTGACACTCATCTTTTCAGAGTCTTTAATTTTATTTTATTTTTTTTTTAATGCATCTTCTTCTCTGTGTACCTTGTTAATGAGCTCTCCAATCATCCCATTCCAGGAGCTGTTTTGGAGCTGCTGTCCATATTTGCCATCAGGAGCTTGATAAATCTCATACTTGAAGCCCAGGTTCTTGGCAAGAGCATCCAGAACATCAATGGAAAATCCTTTATATCGCTTTGGTTGCCCGAGTATGTTCTCTGCCACCATCACAAAAGGTTCTTCCTGAGAACAAAAAAATATTTTAACTGATATTTGAAACAAGTTCTTTAGTTTTCTTTCGTTATCAAAAGAATGTTTCTTGAGTTCATTCTGTACCATTTGGCACATATTTGAGACCCTCCTAACCTTCTGAGGCAAAAAACGTAGGTCCTGCAGGATGAGGCTTCCCAACCAGACACAAGTTCTTCAGCACCTGGGCCCTATCTGTGGCCATGGGTTTTCCACAGTTCTTGAGGAGAGGCAGAGACTCTGGAGGAAAATTCAACCCTCCCAGCAGCTTCCTGGGGGGATGGGGTTGAATTCTCTCTGAAGTACCTGCCTCTTCTCACTGATGATAAAGAGGGCACTGATACTTACCTCAGGTAATGTTAAGTCCTGTATAGGAACAATACTACTGCCCATGTATCTTAGACTGTATCAGATTATCTTTTCAGAGTCTTTAATACAAAGTTTAATCTTTTCCTCAGACACATACTGAAACAAGAACTAGAAATGATGCATTTTGTGAGCATTTAAAAAAATGAAAATTCTAAGAATAACTTTCCTGGTTACAGATTCCTGGACTTTTTTATAACAAAGTATGCTTTTTCAGAACCAAGGAAACGCAGCATTTTGTGATATTTTTTTGTCAGGGATGGGCTCTCCTGTGGGGGAATGCTGGGGCTGCCAACAACACAGCCATCACATCTGGCCACATTCGCAACCTGGTACTGACATGCCCGTGGAAGGGATCTGCTCACCTCCCATATAAGCTACAGCATAACCTTGCCTGTCAGAAAGAGGAATGAAAACTGAGGGCTGGAGGGAATGCCTTAATGATCTTATGCAGTGCTACATAATTGTACCATGATCCAGAAAAAGAGAAATAAAAATCACTAAAGCACCATGTTCTGCTAGCTGCCAACTGCAAAATTTAGGCAGCAATGCATTCAAACCCGGATTTGCCCCTCATTTAGCACTTAGCTGGCAGAAGCTCTGCTACCACTTCAGATATTAACAAGATAGTAGTCCCAAAAGCATAATGATTTTTGGAAAGACTATCCCTTTCTAATATATATAGTTTTTTTCAATAGGAATTTATGAGCTTGATGGAGGAAACACTTGATTAAATTTTACAGCCTGTGGTGTATAAAAGCCAAGATTAGATTATCATAATTGGCCCATCTGATCTTAAACCCATGAAATGCTGGAAGCTGCATGTCCAAGTTAAAGTACAGGATCTGGAACACACCCCTGTGTGCTCAGGCCCTGTGCTGGTTCCGTGCCCAGTAGGAATTACAATGCAGAAAAACACCATAAGCAAACAAATGCTCTGTGTCTCTGACAGTGCACCACCTCCCATAAAATAACAAAAGCCCATCATCTATTTTCCTTGCTTATGTAACTGATCATCCCAAAATAACAGAACTGAAAATGATATGGAAAAACACCGAGGGAAGTGAAAAAAAAAAAAAATACTGAGCCCAAAATAGTTGGTCTCTTTTTGTTTCAAGCATTTGTTTCTTGAAGTCAAACAAGATCATACCAAAACAGTCACCACTTTGAGTGTCAGTCCTTGTAAGTCATTGCCCAGGCGTCGTTCTTGCAGACTACCGTTCAGCCCTTTCTCGGAGTCCCACGTTGCCAGCTAGAACAGAAATTACAGTCAGTCTGAACGACTGTTTGGCAGAAATCTCACAGTTCTTACGCAAACATTTAATAGCAGCCTGATGGAAGCCGGAGTTGATATAGAGGGAATAAGAGAATTGTGCAGTTTTTAATGTAATTAGTGAGATTTAGAGGACATACATCAACAGGCACCTTGCCTGAACGTGTTTGCATCGATACCTGTAAACTAACTGCTCTATTATCTGCGGTATTTGTCCTATATTTTCAGTACAGTCACTCTGATAAGTTTATATTGCTTAACAGTCCTCAGGATTATTTGTGGTCTCCCTATCTTACATTTCCCTCTCTGCTTATCAAAGACTGACCTTTTTCTCTGCTACATAACATACTTCCTCACCGATGGTCATAAAACTCTTGACACAGATTCTACGATGTCAAGCTGCCTCCTCTTCTCTCTCAGACTTTCTTCAGATCCTATCTTAACTCCTATTTTCTCTCTTCTTGCCCTACTTCTACCTCGCCAGCAAAACAATGTGAAGTTCCCATATTGCTGAATATCAAATATAACTATTGATGCTTTGTGCATCTGCTAGATGTACCTGGATACATTTTTTGTCAGGAACATTATATCTAAATATTTTATTATAAAATTAAACGTATTGGTTTAAAAATATATTTTAATGCATTTTCTGAAGAGAAATGCAGTGAAATTCAATATAATAAGTTTAATAGAAAAATCAATCTTAAGTGACCTTCGGATTATTCAAACTACATATGCTCTTCAGCTGCAGTCAAACACTTCTTTTGCATTCAAACAGAATCCCTGGTGTCATTTTGTTCAGAAGAGTCACAAACAGTATCAAATATTCTATTTCCTTCTTTTTTTCCCAGCTCTACTCTTAAACACCAATACTGTGCTTACATATGTGGAAGCAGTGGTGTTAGCTGAAGGTGTGCCCTGTAGAAATTAAACATAGTCCAAGATCTGTGAAATGTGGCTTCTTCCTGCCAGAAGCTAATTTTCATGTAACAAGTCAAAATCTTCTTGGAAAGAACTTATTTCACTGAAAATGCCTGTGGCTAGATGTCCTACATGATTTATTTCTATGACTTCCATTTTATCCTTAAGCCACAAAAATCAAACCAACAAATAAATTGTGATGGGAGAGATCTGTATAGTTTTATTTTCTTTTGCTGCACTAAACTAATAAACAGGGAACTAGAAGAGAACAGGACATTCAGTGAACGGTCAGCCGCCATAACTATGACAAGTGATGAAAATTATTCTGTAGTCATTAAAACTTCAAAAGTGAGACACAGGAGAGGAAAAAGATACACGTTTTATCAAGCTGACCTAGAGGATGGAGGAAGAGAATAACCAAATAGTCAGCTTTATTAACACTCCAGAAAGTTAAATATCTCAGATTGAGAACTCTCTCCTTGTGATGCCAGTTTGGGGTGAAAGATGAGCTTCTGTACATAAAAGTGGTTACAGCAACACTGGTAAATAGATACCTTTAGCCATGGCATCTTTTAAATTCAAATGTAGATGCTTGCTCTGAAATACATCCAGATGTTTCTTAGCTTTTATTACTAAACAAAATTGAATAACTTGTCATCTGATATAAATCAACAGTTCAACAGACTTCAACAACCAGTATAGGTGTATGTGGTAAATATAGTATCTCAAATCTCTAAAGAAAGTTTACTGTCTAAGCTCTTCTCCAGCTCTACTACGCAGTAAGTATATGATCAAATTACATAGGAGGTACCTACAGACAGCAATTAAATATTTATTTAAAAAATGAGAAATTCACACATTCATTTATTACTTCACACCAGTGAAGAGATATTTCAATTCCTTCTCCCTCTCCTTTTGCCTTCAAAAATTCTATCTGATTTCATATCAAGGCCTTCAACTTTTCAAATGCCCTACATTTTTCATTCCGCATTAACACTAAGAATTCCTAAAGGAGTTGGAAACATACCAGTGCAAAACCATAAATTTACTCCTTTTATTCCAAGGAGACAGACAGAAATTTGTCTTTTACACAGAAGGGGTAGGTGCAAGGAGGAGGAGCATATTTCACACCAGCACAGAACTCCACTGTGTTCTTTATGGAGGCACAAACCATGCGGATAAAGTTGACACAAGAAACACGAGGAAAACCTTTGCCAGAAGGGATCCCTGTGCTTCAGAACATCACATTTGTTCAGAAGCGTGTCAATCTTAACTTCCACTCCTTGCAGACAGAATTTTGTTTCTAGGCCCGATGTATTTACAGATATGTCTACCAATTTGTGACAGTTGACCTGTCAAGACCAGTGCGCGAGAAACTAATTTCCAGCACGGTTAAACACAATGAGTACTGCTGTTGTTTGATAAGGCTGTTAGAGAGTTTCATTCTTTGTGGAAATATGTACCACAGTCCTACCAGAAGTCTGAAGCCAAAGGTTATAGCACAGCCATCAGGTGATAGGAGATAAAGGGCTTTTAGGTCTGATTACAACAACCAACCACTTGCAGAATCAGCACTTGTAGAATGTATTTCAAAAATCAATGGTCTCTGGAACATATATTTAATGGCAGTCTGGGTGAGGTTTTCTTGATTCTCCTATTACTCAGTTATGGGAGTTTAAGTTTTGAAAATGGCTATTTTATTAAAGCTTTTCAACTTAAACAACCTTCTTAGCTTCTCATTCTGAAATAGCCATATTGCTGGGAGATTCAGACAAAAGGCTGTTTGTGGGTTTTTTTCTAATTCTGACTGAAGACATGCTTCTGACCTTTATCAATATTTACTGCTTTTTCAACCAGCTTGGAGAGAGAAAATCAGTTTTAATGTTGTATTCAACCTCCCTAAGCAATGTATAGCCCCAAACAGATATATTCAACACCCAAGCAAAACAACTGCCTGTCTAGACAAGTTTGAAATGTAAAATTATAAAGTATGTTATCCAAAGTATGCCTCATGGACCTGTTGTTCAGGATTTTGTCCTGAAAGGTACTGATATCTGTCAAAGCCTCCAAAGAAAACCAATATAACTTTGGGGTTCCTGAGTTTCCATCACTGAATCAGAAGCCAAATTCTACAAAGGAGTTTCAGGATTTTGTTAATGATGCAGCTGCTGGCTGCCCAACACTTACTTGAGTGATTAGTTCCCCAGGGGAAATCATATTGAGTTGTCATGGAAAACTCACACCAGAAAATATGAGAAACAACTCCACAGAAGTGTAAAGATCTTCATCAGCACAATGAGGCAGAGAATCCTTCTACTTAAATAAATCAAAGCTGCATGCATAAAAGAATGATTTGCAAGATTTACTACCTCCTGTGAACTTGATCAGTTGGATTGAGAGCTTGTGTGCTACTTCCTTTAGGAGATGAAACTGATGACAAACTCATTTTTCTGTTACACATCTGTTTGTCAGCAAGGTCTATGTGTTTGTGTGGCTCTATATCTACTTATTCCTCAAATCAGGAACTTGACTTTAGCTTTTCTAAGTCTACTGTGAACGCTCACACCACTGGGCTATGGCAAACATCTGTCTCAGGCCCAAAAAATGATGAAAAAAAAATCCCAAACCACATGCAAATATAGTTGAAAACTGATGTTAGCCTAAAAGATGGATGTTTATATCACAGCAGTGAGTAAGATCCTATGCATTATTATAGTTTATAATCCAATAGTTCCTGTCTAAATAATAAATGTCACTGCTTTCTAACACCATTTTAAGTCATCAGCTAAAACATCATCTGCTTTTCAGGGAAAATGGGATTTCCATAAGAAATAAAAAAAAAAAAGATAATTTCCAGCAGATGTACAGTAATATTTGAAAGGGTTATAATCAATCAAGAGGATACATCCTCTGTCTTGCCAAAACATGAAAACTTTGGTAACTCCTTCAGAGCTAAGGTGACACTAACCAAACAAACTCAACTTGGGACCCCTGCCTTGAAACCTGAAGAACTTCTAACAGACAAGAAATGAAAACAAGAGGCAGACAGTTATCACACTGTGAGACAAAGACACCTGCATCAACTTATGCTTTCCCTGAATATCAAAGCTCTTCTGTGCATGGAGTTAAACATATTAATCTGTGCCATTTGCAATTTGATAATGCTTTTAGATGGAAGCTGAACTGAAATGGATTTTGCTTCAATAAAATCTTGTTTCTTGAAGTTGACAATGTGTATCAAAGATGGTGTCCTGGTACCTCGTATGTTTTTGGCATGTTGGGGACTCCAACCCCGTTTGCCAGTCTTGCGATATGGCTAAACACTTATGGAAACTTTTAACATTGTAAAAGCAGATTTAAAGAAAGCTTGATAATCCAAAATCCCCCAAACAAATTGTAAACAAGAAAATAAATGTTTATGGGAGAGAAATTTGAAATAAGGAAGTAGCACATTAAATAAATAGAGCAAATTAGACACTTCTGTGTTGTGATTCTAAGGAATAAAAGTCATTCCATTTAAATAGGAAGTAAAGTAAGTATCCAGAATTCTATTTTTTTCACTCCAGTGTACCAGTAATCTAGGGATTAGATTTTGCTGTCATTCAATACCATTCCCTGCAAGGCATTAGTAGGATTCACAAATTAGATTACATGCCTTTCTTAAGGAGCTGACAGGATTCCCTGAAATATCAGTTCCCTTTTTATGACTGGAGTTGCCTTGTGTTATGGTTCCCAAATATGTACCAAAATATTTTCATTTGAAAAAATGAGATCATAATTCAGAAAAATCTAAAAAAACCTTTTTGGACACATATTTGTGTAGTTCATAGTTTCATAACACAGGATTAGAGACATCAACTCTCATACTTGCAAGGAAATACAACTGGTAAAATTTATTTTTGTAACAGCTGCATAATTGTTAGGAACTTTCTAAGATTTCTGCTCTGAAACCCAAACTAATAATGTAAATTAGGGATATGATACTGGATAAGATTACCAGCTGAATGGATTTAAGCTATATTCTGTGGTCCAGCATCACTTAACTTTGTGTGCAGCGAAATACCCGCAGCTCATCTACATCCAGATGTGAGTTCTCTCCTGATAGTTTGCACTTGTTTGTACTAAAGATGTAGTTTGCCTCTGAACATCCACAGTGGGTTTGGAATACTTATGTGCCCATAGCCATTGAGAACTCCAACACATTCAAATTATGAAGCAGAGGAACGCAAACCAAGCTTTAAGTGCTAGAGAAACAGTCATCTGGGCGAATGTTTCATCATTAAACCATTTAAAGGCACTAACTAGCCAATATAAAGTAAGAAAAAATGGAGAAGTAGGAAAGGGCTGACATGTAAAATGCAAAGCACATTTATGTGACTGTTGCCTCTTTAATGGGCCTTTAAGAACATGAGATCTTCAGGGAGAGGAATGCAGCTTATTCCAATTTTAGTGTTTTGCAAATTTATGGTGCTATATAAATGATAATAAAATACCTCTAGAGAATCATAGGAATATAGTCATTAGGCAACAAGACCTTGCAACGAACAAGCCATTCTGGACAAACTTGACTGCTTTTTCAATGCTATTGCAGAATTAATAGGTAACTGAAAAAGAGATGACACTGTGATTGTACGTGAATTTTAGTTTTGTTTCATACAAGGTCTTGTGAAAGCTCACCTAGGACTATTTGAATTTATTTCCTAAATCAGGACAGTATCACGTGATTTACAGACTAGCTTCTAAGCAACAAAGAAGAATGAGGAATCAAGAGGAGGAGACAAGTTTTGAAGCAGCTTAAAGCAAGTCAATATTAAAGTCTAATTAATGTGGTTTTTTTTTGAAATAGCAAAACACTAAAATTAAAATATCTAAGATACAAGGACGTATCAAAGCTGGGAAGTGCTGCAAATATGCCAAAACAGAAAGGTGAGAGTTCTAATGGGAGTGGTAAGAACCTAGATGTAAAATAATAATATGCATCTGTACAACTAGAAACAAAAATTTATGAAAAAGAAAAATGAGGAATAGAGATAATTAAGCTGAAGAAACAAAGAAAATAACGTTAAAAATATGTGTAGATTGAAAATGAGCTGTAAGTGGGTGATGAACTGGTAATACAGTCCTGCTGCAAAAGTACCAGCATGATTTTAGACTCCAAAGGTCTCATGGCACGGAGAGCAGTCACATCACAGCTGAGAAGACACAGTCTAATACTGTGTTTAGCAGTCTGAACAAGATTTAGGCATGCTGGAAGAAAATTGAGGGGGAAGAGGACAGCTACTACTGGGGTCATAATGATGACCAAGGAGTGGGAAAGTGGGAAGCAAAACTAGATATAAGATAACAGAACTACTGCTGCTGACTTCAAATAACCTACAGAGATCCTTTCACATGAAATACAAACCATTTCCTAGAAACATTTGTTGGATCTCAATGTGGCCTGTGAAATGGGAAATAGATAAAAGGGCAGAGCTTGTCTGCATATTTCTAAACAACAACAATAAAAAAACTCACCGGAAAGGTCTGTCACATCCAAGATATGAACAAGTGCATATGTGAAGGAAATCAAAGAACAGCCTGATAGCCCTGTGTTACTTGAATTAGCCAGAGATGCCAGAACCAAACTGGTGTTTCCAGTAATGTGGGGTTGGCTCCCTGACAAAGATGATTAGAATACTTCTCTCAAACGCAGAATAACTTGATTCAAGTCCCAGAGTGCAAGGTTTAGCCTGTAATCTCATCAGTTTGCCATATCTCAAGTGAGTGGATTAATCACCATTTTTAAGGCTAGTAGGGGGCCATACTATCATTCATAAAGGTCAAAGGCACTGGTTCAGTCTTTACGATGAATGGCACAATTTCTGAACACTTGAAAACCTCAAATATTTTAATCTCCAATAGAAAAATCCATTCCCCACTGCTGAAACAAAACCATTCCTAGAACTCAGCCAGGGAGAAACTATGCAGAAAGTGCACAGGAGCAATTTAAGGCTCCAGCCTGCAATCAGTTACAATTGTGCTTTAACTCAGCAAACATACGTAATACCATTGAATCCTGAGAGCTACACTTATATAAAGTTAATTGAGCATAGACCTAGAATAGAAAATAAAGTTCAAGAACACCAAAGGAGGGATTTGAGTAGGAAAGAGCAATTGACCTGAACCGACATATCTAAGGAAACAGCTCTACACCACTGCTCTTCTGAGAAACACAGCCAGACAAATGGCAAACGTTTGGGATTAAGACGCCACATGAAGCTGCCCTTGAAGCAGCATAATGACCTTCAAACCATGCATGGGAACTGGCTCTCAATTAAGAGGGAAGAGTAGCATTAACTGAGTCGCTAGCATGTGGACAGTCCTCTGATATTCTTATTCAAGACTTCAGAAAACGCAGATCTCCAATTGTGCAAACAAGATGTACTTCAGCAAGGAGCTGCATAATAACAATGAACAGTTACACAAATGGGAAGAAAGACTTCAAAATAATTCAAAGGGCTTAAAACTAATGAAAAGTGATTTTTAGTTATGAAAAGTGATAAAAGTCACAGTAAAACAAGATGCAAACTAGTATCAGAGACATGGCTTTGCCATGTAGTATCAATTACAGTATTAAACTGCTATCATCCAGAGAGTAATTAGAGACTGGGATATAGACTCTCTCGCTCCCTCCCTATTTCATTTACAATAATTTATCCATAACAGATAAGAAAAACCTACAGGGGAAAAAAAAACACATCACCCGATGAAGAATTGTGCGGTGGTTTAGGAGGACTGAGCAGTACAGAGACTTTGGTAGAGGTGTTTCAGCATTAATATGCCTCATTTTCTGGAAGCCTATATAAAAGTATTTATTCAGCTCTTGCTCCACAAGTTCTGCTGTTCACTGCAATCAACAATTCTGAGCTAACCTAGTGTAACTCAGCAGTATCTTGCTCCACTATTTTAATGATTCTTCACTGCAGAGAATAGCGAGTATTCTGATGTGAGAGAAAGTGGTTTCCTTCTTGGTTTTCATTAGCCAAAGTTCAGTAATATCAAGTGTAATGTCCATGTTATTAAAAGCCAACTATTTTATATAACATAGAGCTCCTTGACATTAATGAAGTTTAGACACATTATGCCTTATTAGTAATATAAAGGAAAATAAGATATTGTGTACCCAGTATTTTTGCAGTACTGTGACTGAGGAGTTTCATGCAGAATTGAACTAGCAGTTTTCTGTAACCGTACAGCTTTTACTGATACAGTATAGGACTTCTCTCATCCCTTGGGAACATCAGATCAGCACCATACGCTCTCTATTTTCTACTGCATATGCATCACTATCAGCATTAAATTGAGGGACAAACTATGAATATTACCTTTTTGCTGAAATAAGATATTGCTCCGTTAATTGGCAGAATGAGACATTATTGAACTAGAAAATCAACGAAGAAGCAGTGATAGCAGTTTAGGATTGCTTCTCTTTCCATATTGTGATAGCTGTTGAGCCTCTCTGATCTCTTAGGTAAAACAAACACCTATGTTCTACCGTGCCGAGCCCGAGCAGCACTTGTACAGGGAAGCAAACCCACATGAAGCAGAAAAAGGAACTGACAGGACATGACAAGATAAATGTAACCCGTTAATATTCATTATATAAAAGTATAAATAGGCCATCTTCAGCTCTGGTAGAATAAATTGCTTCAATTAATACTAGTCTTTGCAGGAGCAGTGACTGCAACATGCTAATGTTATTAGTGGGGGACACTGCAGCAACATAAGCACTGGAAAAGATGTAGCATTAAATGAAGCAATCAAGAGTGATGAAAACAATATGAACAAGAATATTATCCTCTGATGGTTTCTCTATAAAGTGCAGGCAAGTATTACTCAGTCCTCAAATTTTTGCATTTAATTTCCCTAACATAAAATCAAAATGTGGTAAAACCAGTCTTGAAAATAAATCAGAGCTATTTCCTTCTAGGATCTCCCAGGCTTTCTGCTTGTAGAGCAGGCAGGTAACCTCCAGCCCTGCCCATCTGCACTTTTGCCACCTTTTAAGGTTTTAAGTTATAAGCAACATGCTATAACGGAGCAATGCTGTAGTGGAAATCAGACAGCAGTGTTGCTATAGCAAAAGATGTATGTGCAGCACCACACTTCTTCTAAGGGTTGAACAAACTAATTGTGAGCACCTAAGATACTGCTGAATCAGGCTCTTCCCAGGGGCTCTGTAAATTAACAGCTGATATGAACAAACAGGTCTCTAAGAATTAAATTTAAACCGGTAAGTAATCACAAAAGTTAGACCACTCCAAATATAAAGTCCACATCTGATGTCACAACTGACAGGCTCAAAAAACCCAACACAACAAGCTCCTCACCACTGCCTTACCTAGTCAGAAGACAAGCAAGCCCTCATCTTTCTTCTGCAGTTTTGCAACCAAACAAAATTGCCGCTCGTTGAGTGACGGTGGGTGCTGGACTCTGAGGATACTCTGAACGCTGCTGTTAAATACCAAAATTTGGGCAGTTCACGAGTAGCTGCTTGTGGACAAAACTGAACCAATTCCCCCTGACACTGTTCATTATGTGTGGGTAAAATGGAAACCAGCCCATTTCACACAGAGAACGGGTTCTTTTCAAAGCTCCCAAATGCTTTTTGGTGGGAAATTACAAGCTATTTCGAGTGGATGTACCCTTGTTATCTCTGTAATAGTGAACTCAGCAGACTGTTTTGTAAACAGTCTGAAAAACATCATTGAAAAGTTGGATTTAAAAACAAATACAAATTCCTGTTAAATTTATATAAATTCTCCTGCTCTGTGCTGTAGGGATGTTCTGATAATTTTACTGGGGAGAACGAGAGGGGACTGTGCTGTCTGGACAACTGTCAGGACCTGGTATCTCTTCCAGTCGTTCTCCACAAGAGCACTGCACTTATGCAATTAGTGGGCCCGCTACAATTGGCTACACCAAAGCATCCGTGCTTTTTTCCAGTTCTTTCCTGGATGTCTCGGATATTATGCATGCTGAATGCTTCTGATGTCTCACTACACATTCACAAAACACATACAAAGGTATATCTGCAGTTCAAACAACTGAACTTTTCATGTCCTGGTTTGTGCTCTGCTCACTTGAGAAAGACACCATGGTGCGATTTCACCAGCTGCAGACCTTCTGAAGCCTGGCCCTCAGGAGTTTGCTTTCTGAGTCTGGCTGATGGCACCGAGTCATCTCAGAATGAAAGCGGTGTTCAGCTTGCTCTTTGCATCACCTGTCAAGCTAGCTCTCAATTCTGTACTGATAAATGCCCTTATCTCAAACACCATATACTTTTGAAAAGCATATTTTGAAAAAATATTCCATAATTTTTTTAAACATTTTTTAAAATAAAATCCTTACAAAATTTTCAACTGCAAAGATTTCAGAGTCAATGTCTTTTCATAACTTCCATTAAACTTGTATGCATTTGGGGTTTTATTTAATTTCTCTACCATTGCTATTATCTAACTACATGATATTGTGGTGGCAGCCCTGATGTAAGAGTGTTGTAGAGGAAGAAATATCCTATTCATGGTTTAATTCAAAAGGTGTTGGATTTATAAACATAAACATAATTATAAATTATGGTTTTAATTTTCAAATTATAAACATAATTTGGAAAATAAATTTAAAGCATTAACACAAAGAAGTCAAAGTCTGAAAAGAAATAGTGGCAATTTATGAGCAATTTAAAAAGCAGTATTTTATCAGAAGAGCTTTCAAGAGAAGACAACATTTTCTGGTTGATGTAGGTAACAACCATAAATGCCAAAGTTCCCCCGTCAATTCCCCCACGGGAATCGAGACTCCGATCTATGAGACACTTAAAATTCCTATAATAAATTTAAAATTTCTGTTTTTACTGAACTTTTCCGTAATTTGGTCTTTACAAATGACTTCGTCTTCTCCCTTGCCCCTCCGGGAATGTAACACACAATAGCTTCAAAATTTGTAGACCTTTTTCTCCTCAGCAACAAAGAAAACAACTGAGTAAAAAAAAAAGCCAAAACTTCTCAGTGTTTGGAAATGGATAATTACCTCTTCTAGAAACAGAAGAATTGGAAAATCTGAATTTTCTTCCATGTTATGATACACATTTAATGGTTTTAATTAACAACAAGTTATATTGAGACAACTTTCAAAAATTTATTTAACCCTTTGGCTTTGTTACATACATAGAACAGGTTCTGTAAAGCAAATAAAATCAGCTCACAAAACCAATTAGCAGAGAATATGCAAACATTACATTCACAGATATTATCATTTATACAAACTATACCAATTTCTAAGTATTCACATTGAATTTAACAATTCACTTAGCTAATCTTTGAGTATTCTTCACAAAGAAACCATGGTAAGCATGGATAATGCTTTTCTTACTGTTTACAAACCTTTTGCTTGCAAAGTTTTTTTCTGGGTTTTTTTTCCCCTTCAAATCAACACTGAGAAGTTTCTTAGCTTTAAAAAAACCCCAAACCACAAGTGCAGAATTTCTGAGCAATTTTGTGCAGTGACAGACAGAGCACACAGGGAATGTAAGAAAGATTACAGTAATACTTTTCCCCAGCTCCACCAACTAACATGTACCAACAAAACTCCATCATTACAAAGGATGTAGTAATTTCAGCAAAGTCATCAAAGGTGAGAACTGAAAGGTAGTGACAAAGACAGCCTGTACTATCTGTACTGCTTAAAGACAAGCCTTTCAGATTCTTTACTATAGGTTTAAAAATGAACACTCATCTCCAAGAAGCTTTATGAGAGCGTCCTACGTCATGTTTGGAAGCATTTAACAATTTGGTAAGTTTATGTAATTATTCCAAACCACATTTAATATTGCACCTGAAGCTTTGATTTATGATGTTCCCAAAATGTTGAGAAAAGCTTTTTGACAGGTCAAAGCAGATCAAATTAGTAAACAAGACATGATTTATGCACAGTCCAGACTTCTCAGTGGGAGGAGACAAAGCTACAAATAAGCAGTGACTGCCTCACAACTTCAACTGCCTGTCTGAGCTCTGCCCTGTCCCATCTCCAAACCCCAACCTTGTGGGAAAAGCCTCTGCAGGGGGTAAGGCTAGCATTCTCTGGGAATGGCCCACTGGTGGGATCTCACCCTGATTTAAAATGTTACAAGGTTTATCCCTACAGTGTAAATGGCTCTCAGTCACTTTAGTCTTTGAACAATAGACAGCAGAGTATCTGTACGCAGCACTGGAGCTAAAATGGACAACAGTCTCAGAGAAACATGGATGCAGAAATATGGCAAAGAAGGACCGCAAACAGATCCGAGGAGGATAAAAACCCACACATGTTATGTTCATTAAATCCCTTCCTTACTGCTTTAACCTGATATTCTTTTTGTTGCTATGGTGATTGTCATCCAGCCATTTATACATTTAAAGAAAAAATCAGTATTCCCTCTCATGAAATTCTAAGTGTGAGAAATATCTCCTTAATGCAATATAAAGACTATTTCCTCGGTGGACCCATCAGACATCCATTTTCCTAAGGTCTTCTGAGTCCATTTAAACTTTTTGCTTCCACACATTCTGTGGCGATGAATTCCAAAATATAAGCATACAGTCTCCAAAAATGTACTTTTATTAGCTGTAAGCTGGCTACCTGTTCATTTCATTACATATCCTGTACATTTCTGCTATGAGGAAAAAAGTGAATAATTGTTCCCATTTCGTCTTCTCATCTTTGTTTCATAAACAACTGGTCACACTCCCCTCTTTTGTCTGCTTCCTGAGATAAAGAATTATGGTCTCTATAGACTGTTCATACAGAAGCAATCTGATATCTCCAATTACCCTTCCTCCTGCTCTGGATCTCTTCTAGTTCTTGCATATATTTTTCAGAGGGGGACCTCCAACCCCCCCCCCCCCCACACCAAAAAACAACAA